>OZ005740.1:28328380-28928380 GCA_963930735.1 Dioctria linearis | reverse complement strand
CGCTGGGCCTATTGTTGTCAAGAAAAATTTAAAACCCTTGACTGATCCTGATAATCCCACCTCGCGTTTGATCTTGTTCTTGATTTCAATAATTTTTTGTAGCTTACTTGTATAGACCTGATATTTCACAAACCCCTACAAAACGAAGTCGCCTATAACGTCAAATTAAAAATTAAAAAATTGGCCAATTTATGTTGGCGATCCTCAGGATAACATGGATAATAATAATAATAATAGTAAATCAATTTGGTCTCTCGCTCCGGCTCTATTCTGCACTGGTGCCAAATATCATGAAGGTTTATACCTTTTAATATAGAGAGAATAGGAAGAGCTGATACCTGTAAAATTCGTGTATACATGAGTGTGGCTTTACTTAGAGTCTTTTTAAAGTACGACGAATATAAACTTGTTCAGCTGTTTGACCTTGGGTTTGAAACCGCATGGGAAACTCCTTCTGAGGTTTGTGGTGTAGTGAAAGCGAGTAATATCAGGAAAATAAACTTTGGAGGTTCTTGTACGGAAATATTTTCCAGGCATCCAGGAGCATCCACTATATCCGAATCAATTTGTCTACCAAAAAGGTAAACCAACAGAACTAGCCTGCATTGGTCAGACATGTAGTGATTCCAACATAAAACAGATGACTCAGGCTTTCCATTAGGATAATTAAGACGCAGCTGTTTGGTTAGACACTGGGTTTTTTACACCAGCCGAGGTTGCCTCAAAGGAGGAGTACTGTCTCCACTGCTGTGGTCCTTTGTAGTTAACTCTTTTTTTTATTAGTTCAACTAAACATCCAAGGTATTGAATCGCAAGGCTATGCTGAAGACCTTGTAATCACTATCAAAAGTAAATGTAAGCATTTGCTTTCTAGAAAACTTCAAGAAGCCCTAAGTATTGTTCAAACCTGGTATGCTGTACATAAATTTTCTATCAACCTCAGTAAAATAACAATTATACCCTTTATCAGAACAAAGCAAATAATGATTATAACTAGCCTTACCGTCTTTGTGAGATAATTCTCGATGATAAGCTCAATTGGAATAAGCATTTTGATAAAACATTCGATAAATGTACACTAACGCTGTGGAACTGTTGAAAACTGGCTCCCTCAACGTGTGAGCTTAAGACAAATATAATGATTTGGCTATACAAATCAATAGTCAGACCTATGATCACCTATGCTCCAGCAGTGTTATGGAACAAATCTTCACAAAAAGACAATCATAAGAAAGCTAAAGAAGCTTCAAAGAATAACCTATCTAAGTGTAACTGGTTTGATACACACAACATCAATCAGTGCTCTAAAAACACTATTGACTCTATCGGCACTTTGCAACGTTGTAGAAAAAGAGTCTGGACTAATGGTGTACAGAGCATGGACAGATAGTTATGGCGAATTTGACTCTAAAAGTCTATACACTAAAACCAAACGAATAGAAGCAAAAAATTCCACGAAACTTACCAACTGTCTCTGTATAATTTTCGCCATACTTGTAATTTATTTCGTGTAAAATTTCATGACTACTAACCGCAATAACAGAGGTGATAATTGTTACAGATTCAGGTCTGCAAACCTTACAAAAAAGTTTTTTTTTGTTTAATTGATGGGACACCACCATATACATATATATGTACAGTAAATAGCTCAAAGCAAACAAAGGGGTAAGCACAGGACCATGCGGAACACCATGAACTAGCTGATGAAAATCGGAAACATCACCTTTTATTATTATTATGTTGGTAATAAGCCTTGTCCAGAAAACAATGTTTTTGACGAATTTTCCAATTTTCCAGGAATGAACCAATGGCTGCAGCGATTATAAAAAAAAACTACGAGATTACCAATTGGTTTATGACCGACACAACCTTAATAAAAAATGCATAATACTTTTTCCGGCTCGAAGGACCAATACCCAATAGGCGAGTATCGGACTCCTTCAAATTCGATTACGATTCTCGTCAAGCTAAATGAAAACACCACACCAGCAAAAAATTTGTAGTGAATGAGACAAAGAAAATTTTATCTGATAGTAATGTGCACTTGATGATGATTCCTGACAAGAATTTCTTATGTTCATACAATACATTTTAATATACATACATAGTTGCCACAAATGACTTTCAAACAAGTCAATAAGAACTGTTGTTTCACTCTCCATTCGTTAACAGCAATTCACTCTTAATCTGGATGTTCTGATTTATCTGGAAGGAATTCTTGAAACGACAGGAAATTTTTTATTTTCATGTTCGACCTCTACTAGGTTCGTGCTAAAATGTTTTGCCATTTATAAGTACCAACGAGTAGTTAGGTACATCTCTTTAGGAAAATCAGTGGAAAAGCGTTTCTCATCATGACAAGAAGGCTTTTGTGAGTTAACGATCGATTATGTCCTTCATTTTTGTAGTTCTGTTTCTGCTCTTCTAAAGAATAATAAATATATGAAGGTTTAAGAGTTTGACAGATTGTTAATAGACATATAATGACTCATATGTTGAAAAATCATTTTTAAGATTTATTGATGTAAATATGGTGAGAATGCTACAAAAAAAAATAATGGTCTACGAAAAGTGTTTGAAAAGTTCGCTGGTAAAGAAGGAATTGTTTATGACGATGACTTTTATTTATATATAATATATAAATATATAGCCAAGGTCTGCAAAATAAAAGTCAACGAAATACCATTTTAATGAAATTTGGGACAGATCATAAGTTTGTGGGGTACACATCATTAGAATACGGTAAATGGGCAATCATAGCCCATTTCATCATGCATTTTTATGATTAACGAACAAAGTCTAGAGTTGTGATTAATGTGCAATTTTTTCTTGACTAAACCCGATATTTTTTTTTCTAAACTTTTTAGTTAGTTAGTTTCTTTTTGGAGGGCATACATAGTCACACATTAAGAATTTCTTCATGAATTTCATCACCTGCTCAATATTATCTATTTTTTCTACAAATCACTCAATACTCTCTCCTAGACAAACTTTAAGTCAACTAACGAATAGAGGTTGACATAATTTTAGTCCATAACACTAACATGTTGGAATTAGAATATAATTTCAGCAACTTGTTCACGTTAGACTGGCGAATTTTGCTAACGCATTATGTATACAAAAAAATGAATAATAATCTAACTAGTATAGAGCCTTGTGGCACACCAATCTTAATAATACAATCGCTTGGCAATAGTCAATGTAAGTTTGTTTTTATTTCTGACACACCTCCATAATTAATAATTATGGGAATTTTAATCGCTAGGTACATACCTATATCATTAGATAACGTATTGGAAAACTCTTAGACTAATAACTCCTATTGGGTGCGGGTTTTTTTCTGGTTTGTGAAAATGAAATGCGATTTTCTTATAGTGTATAAATATTTTGAACAAGGCGTTTCGTATCAGCAGGAACTAATACTCTTCAGTTCAGCTAGTTCCTGCCTACTGAAGACGCCAGAAGAAAAATGCTAAGCAGACCTCATATATGTATCTAATCTCAGTTTAAATTCTCAGTATGAATCATACGAGGTGAAATACTATGTATTTACTTTAGCGCTTAGTTAATTAAGCCCTAGGAGGGACCAGATAAGTTGAACAAGAGAAATGTCACGAGGACTTTTACAAAAATGTTAACAATTAAAAAAAAAAATTAAAACCGCTGTAATGCCTGCAGCTGACGCGGTGTAGTAAGAAAAAAGTCCTCGTGAATTAGCTTAGAACTTTTTTCTGGTGTCTACGACAGGCAGCAACTAACCGCACTAAAGTGTATTGGTTCCTGCTGATCTGAAACGTACCCATTGCTATCTGGGCGAGCTGTAGGCTTTGTAGTGGTTTAGTTATAAATTTTTTAAAAATTCATAACATTTTTGTAAAACTCCTCGTGACTTTTCTCTTGTTAAAAATATTTTATTGAATTATATATTATCTATTTAGGTCCAATACTTTTTGCCATCTTTCTGGCAGTACCAAGATTCCACACTCATAAAACTTCTGTTCTTTCTTGATCGGAACAAGTAATAATCCAAAGGTACCAGATCCTTGGTGTTGTTAAGACTAGACAATATACTTCCATTGATGAAGCAATTCAGATATGAAGGACTATGCTCACGATAATAAGACATAACAAAACACTTATCGATATTTAAAGGAAGAAAATTCTTAGAACACCAAAAGGAGAAGGTGTTCGAGTCAGAGTTAATCAGAGTACAGTCATCGTCATTCGAGATAGTTTGAAAAATTTTGACGTCGTTAGCATAACAGAGAATGTTGGCATGAGGTAGTAACAAGTGTATGTCATTAATATAAGTGACAACCAGTAGAGGACGTAGATGGCTACTCTGGGGTACTCCAGCGATATTAAGAATGTTTCTCGATACTATACCATGAAGAGACTTGCTGGGTATGGTTAGAGAGATAATTAAATTAAGATCTAAGGTAATGAACCCTATCATTTAGGTACGTTAGTTCTTTAGAATAGAATATATTATATAAAAATGTTAGTCTTCCATGCATAAGATACGTTTCTAACGAGCATCCAAGGAAAGTGTCAATATAGAAACATGAGAAGATCTGGGCAAACCATGAATAAATCAGACTGTGTCATTGAAAGTGACGGTTTGTTTCTGAATGTGAATCAAGTTTAGGGAAAATTAAGCTTCCAAAGATAAAGTGGGGTGATATTAGTGCTTTGACTAGTCTCAAGCGCATTTGACAAGAAAATAGGTTGACGAATAGTCTCAGCTATCTCAGGCAGGCATACACTTTCCCAATTGAATTGGAGACATGATTGCAACAAGTTAACTTCCCATTCAACTCAACGCCCAGATTCCGAACGGAGGAAACATAAGGAATGACGGTATTATTAATCATGACCGGCGGTAGCTTTCTAGGTCGTAGCTCTCTAACCTCTATATATAGGCAAACCGTCGACTTTCCTGGGTTAAGAATTAGATGGTTATATTTGGCCCATTTACTAATTCTAATCAAGTCATCATTGATCCGAACAATGCAATCCTCAATCAAACCTATTGATATATCCAAATAAATCTGGACATCATTCGCATAGAGATGGATGAACGTATCCATCACGGACACCGGTAGATTATTTATGTATAAAGGCTAGCGGACCAAATATAGAACTCTGCGGTATACCACGACTGAGAGTTAAAGGAATAGAAAGTCTATCGTAGATAATGACAGATTGGCTACGTCACAGCAAGAAATTTGTAATAAGGGTGATGGTTGTATTCGAAAAAATTTAAATAACGACGAAGCTTAAGGAAAAGACGATCATGGTCGATCAAATCAAATGCGCCTTGCTGAAATCAAAGACGACCAGAATGTGCATTCGATCGCTGTCAAATGCATCTGTCAGGTTAAATACAACTTTAAGCAAAGTTGATTCACAGCTGTGTCGTGGCCTAAAACCAGACTGCATGCAGGACAGCATACGTCCTTGATTTAAATTGGTGACGATTTGGGCATGCATAAGATTTTCTAGTAGTTTACTCAGAATGCAGAGCAAATTGATGAGACGATAATCTGCCATTTCGGAGAACTTGCGACACTTGGAAAGAGGAATGATAACAGCCTTCTTGCAGAGCGATGGATACTGTGAAGTTGTTAAATCTGCATTAAATACATGCGGCAAGACTGTACAAAAAAAAATGGCGCAATAGTTTTAATAAACTTAGGCGGGGTATCATCAGATTCAACAGCAGACGATTTGACACCATTTCATGGCAATGAAAACCTTGGAGAAATCAACGCATCTAAACAAAAAGGCCTCCTCGCTGTTTGTCCGAATTCCACAATCAGAATCAAATTGTTTCTGTTAGGAGATGTATGTAGGGCATTGATTCGACGTAAAAAAAATGTTTAAATTATTGGGATCGAACGACAAGAGTCACTGCCATACACATCCAGCTTTCGCAAGTTACTCCATAATTTTCTATATTTTCAGCAGTAGACCCAGAAATTTTGTAACGACGATTCAAAACATCCCTTTCTGCCATTAGCCTACGTATGTCACTATTAAACCAAGGACACCCCCAGGTACGCTTTTTATAGACTCTGATGGAAGATACTCGGTAAAACAATTTACTTTTTCGTCAATGGTGGGACAATTATATATTCTTCCAAGGCAACATCATGCATTCATTACAAATGTCATCATAGTTCATGCTAGGGTAATCGCGATATGTAAACTCGCTTGACTGAGAAATAGACTCCACCTAAAAATCATAAGTCATATAGACAAAATCGTGGTTGAAATTATCGAGCGGACTGATTTAATAACAAGACTGATGACTTCGGTGTCGACAGTTAATAAAAGGTCTCGTTGAGATGGATTTTGAGTATTAAAATATGTTCGAAGCGAGTTTAATATTTATATATATATATATATCCAAAGTTTGCAGAATATATTTCAAACTACATGTGGAACGTTGGTAACATTGGACACCAACATTAAAATCGCGGCCAACATTAATATTGTTGCATTGTGCCAATAAATCCGCTATATATTTTGAAATTTTGCAGCAACATCTTCATCAAAGCAATTAGGTCGACAATAGACAGCTGCTAGCAAGCATTTTTGTCTATTTGAGTGGATCTCTACTTCTCTTCTAGGTTTCAAACAATCCTTCACGTAAATATTATTATTTATTTATTATTCTTAGTCTACAGATTACAAATCAAATCAACAGACCATGCATATACTAAAACAAAAATTATGTTTTGGTAACAACATCAACTAAAACTAACCTACTATGTAATATAAAAATATGAACATATCTAATGTTATAATCATAGCAAGCTTTCTAGAAAGTCCGAAACAGAGGCTTTAAAAGAAACTCTATCTAGACTAAAGTCAATTATGCTGCTACACAAGTTAAACTGCCGAGAATACATCGACTTAATGGACTACTGAGGCCATAATTTGTTCTATGGAAAGTTTCAAAAAGAATGAGACGCAGTCTTATCTACTTAGATGGCACATAAAAATGTATAAGCTTTAAAAAATCAGGAGAAATAATCCTGTTTTCAATAACATCTCTAATAAACATAGTATTATAAATTTTTCGTCTAAGAGACAGTTTCTGTAAGCCAATCAACTGGCATCTGGCATTATAAGGAGGTAAATCACCGGTCCTATTAAGTCTCCTAAGAGCAAACCTGGTAAATCTCCTTTGCACATTTTCAATTCTTTTAGAATGCGTCACATAGAACGGATCCCATACAACCGTGGAATATTCCAAAATAGGCCTAACTAAAGCTGAAAATAATGCCTTAAGCGTGTATGGATCAGTGAATTCACTAGCCCGACGTTTAACAAAACCAATCCGAGAATTAGCTTGACTTACTACATAATCAATGTGGTAGGAGAAAGTAAATTTACTATCTAGAATAACACCAAGGTCCGAAACTATACTACATTTAGGAATATTAATCCCATCGATAGAGACTTCAAAATTAATTGGTGATACTTTTTTAGTAGCCATAAAGTGCTTACATTTAGAAGAATTTATCAACAAATGATTAAGATGACACCATTTCGCAAATTTATCGACTTCTGATTTGAAATTGGATACTTGAGACATATCAACAATTTCCATGAAAATTTTTAGATCATCAGCAAAACCTACAACAGAGGAAAATTCAAAGATGTTAAAGACATCGTTGATAAATATAATAAAAAGAAGGGGCCTTAGATGACTCCCCAGAGGCACACCGGAATGTACCAAAATCGGCCGAGCGGACACCTCATTAATTTTGATAATTTGTATGCGATTAGTCAAGTAGGAAGCGAACCATGCAAGAAGAGCAGAGTGGAATCCAAACACCTCAAGTTTGTGTAAAAGCAAGCGAATATTGTTACAACCTGACCACCTTGTTCTACGACAGTTAAGCAAAAGTTGACATAGGAAACTAAATTGGTTGCTGTAGAGCGTCCTTTTACAAACCCATGTTGTTGAATAGAAATGTACTCCTTAACTAGAAGAGACATTTTTTCAGAGATTTTACAAATAGGACGGTAATTACTTGCACAGTTTTTAGCACCCGCTTTATGTATAGGACGAATGAATGAAATTTTCCAGTCATTGAGGAACAGTCCTGAGGATAACGACAAATTAAAAATATATGAAAGGGGCATCGAAATAGGATCATTGACTTACAAATATCGCTGGAATGTTGTCAGGACCAAAAGAGTGGCTGCACTTAGCATTGGCCAATGCTAAGTTTACATCCTCCCGTAGACACATACATTGAACTCAAGTTCACCCGGGAGAGGATATGTGTGGTAATCTCAGTGTCAATGGGAAGACCTAAGTCCTCCACATATACAGACTCAAAGTATTCCGCAAAAAGGTTACATGAATCTGAAATATTATCCGCAGTTTTATTCTTAATGCCAGTAGAAGATTTATTTATTTTTATACTAGCCTCCACCGATTCCAAATATTGACTATACAGAAACTTATTTAACAAAAAACATATTCTTTCCGCAACCTTTTAAAAAGTATGTGATCCCCAATCACACCAGACAGTTTGAATCTCTCATGAGCCTTGTTCCGTGCATTTCTCAGTCTCTTCAAAATTTAAATCGATAGCAATATGATTAACAGTTTTTTTGATAATAAATAAGAAGCCTCAACTACAGTATAATTCAAATTCTCACTAATAAAAACTAAATCAGGAAGCCTACCTATGGAGTTTGTAACATTATTAACTTGGACTAGATTAAAAGACAAGAGACCTTCAATCAGGCGAAATTCAAAATCCTTTTTAGCGTTCACCAGAACCATGACCTTATCATCTTCATTCCAAGATCACTGTAAGTTTCCAGTATTAAAATCACCAAAGACGCAGACCTGATCATTCTCCAGCATCATATATGATATTATCAATATGTTTTTCATATATTTCTACTGACGAATTAGGAGGAATATATGTACATAGGAGACAAGACAATAAAGAACCCTTTTTCCCATAGAAATACGGACACAAATCTGCTCAACTTCGAACGAAGAATGTGGCAAAGATACCTCACGAGCATGAAGAGAAGAATTTATCGCCAACAAGTTACTGCTGAAAATCTCTGATGAATATATGGAATCATGAAGCCACGTCTCCACCAAGGCGATTATATCGTTGGAAAACTGAGTCGAGCCAATATAAATATCATTAATCTTAGTCCGTAAGCCACTGGTATTTTGAAAATAGCTTGTTAATGAAGATGAATGAACAGGTAATTGAGAGGCTTCTTCTATGTTTTCTGAGTTAGCAGTGGCACCGCAGCTTCCTTTTTTTGTCAGATTTGTAAATCTACGAACAATAACTCCACATGGCCAGTCATCCTCACTCAGCAATCGAGTAAATAAATGATCAGGAACACCCAGTTTAAAATTAACAAATTTCCAAGAAGAAACAACTACATCTGATTTACTTAAACGTTTACATTTCAATACACCTGAAGATACTTCCAGCTTAGCCGCAATATAGTCAATAATGTTCTTTTAGGAAGTTTCAGGATGAAGCCGAGACAGGTGAAGCCACCTATTAAGGCCACTATTTTGAGGATCGAGGATATTGAGCAACGAAGTCACCCTGAGCAAGGGTGACAGATTAAACTAAGATGATATATGCGATAGTAGTGCTATTCGCCTCAACATGGAGAACAACATGGGCAGCAAGAGATTGTCTGCATGTCTGCATGCTTTGGGCGGACATTCTTCTTTGAACAGAAGAGTATGTCTTTTTATATAATTGTATACTGCGTCCGAGGATTTGAAGGATGGTCGGCTATTAATGTATGCTTAGAGGATTGGCTTTCAGCGGCGTGGAGTTGCGCTAAGTCAACCGGGTGCCGTGACCCAGAGATCGGCAGAGATTTTAGATGGGTCACGCTTCGACCAGTAAGTCCAATATCAAGCACGCACTGACATAAACTGGTACTCGTCGAAGCAGAATATAATATATTCCTCCTCATGAGGGCGTTTATTGTCGCCTAAATACTAATCCGTACATTAAGACTGCCGTGAGTTTAAGGCTAACAGCTATAAGGTACTCACTTTAAATTCCCAACAGATTTCTGTATTTATCTTGATAAAACACTTCAAATTACCCTGGAAATAAAAAAAAAAACTTTTATGCAGAGCTTGATAAGCTATGTGTAAAATCAAATACGGCATCCATTAAACTTCCACCTAACATACATTAATAAAATTATTGTTTAAAGCAGAGACACTTAATTTGCGTGTTAAGCGCGTGAAACTTCAAAACAACGACACAAGTTGTATCGTTGACCGGCACTCAAACTCCATTTAAGTTTTATAAATTCTACAGAAAGCAAAGATGTGTGCAGCTTTAACAGAGATTGAAGTTTCGGATTACTGTGTATGCATGTAGCTAATACTACTACTACTACCAATTTATATATAAGATTTCTTTAAGCTTTTATGTTCCGATTCCGATATAACTCTTAACTTAAAAAGCTTACAAAACCAAGAGAATTTGCAGATCAGGAAAACTTTTAGTAACATTAACTAACCTACAACCGAAACTCTTCTAGTAGTTCTCTTTTATTTTCAGATATCTCTTAATATTGCTCATTTCATTGCCATTTGCCATTCTTCCTCCAGGGAGAATGTGCTTTTGTTTTTGTTTTTTTTTTGTTGTTGTTATACTATCCAGAAAAGTAAATAGACGAACTTGAATTAGATAAAACACGTGCTGTGAGTTGAGATGAGCAGCATTTTATGAAGCCGAAGGGTATACTACGAAATTCAAATCAGGCGCTTTTTTCCCACTAAGTATTTATTCCTTTTGGACTATAAGTTTAGAGGTGTGTAAAAAGATTGGTTTTTAGCAACCGTCTAAAATGTAAATCTTAGGCCATAAATTGAGTTGGTTTATACTTTGTGTACGTATATTTTCATTTTAGTCTTAAATAATGAAAATAGCATTCCATAGCCGACTGTAGCCGATATATCTCCCGGAAATCTTTTCAATCGTATGGTGGTGCCTATTAGATTAGTAGAACAGAATATTATACATTTTTGCTTACTGATATTTGACTCTAATTCTTTGGTTGGCAATGTCGGTACCTTAGAATTGCTTTATAGCGATCAGATTTCACGTAATAAATTCTATTTTTTTATTAGTAAGTATTTATATGTGTTTGTTGCAGTTCAGATAGACTGAAGTACAAATCTACATAAAACAGTAAGCATTAATCCATTTGATCCCGAGTAATTTTTTTTCTAAATTTTGCTCGATATGCCATTTTTATAAATCTTTAAGTATAAAATTAAGAATTTCAATTGTTTTTTTTAATTTGCTAATAGTAGAGGTATTGTGTGTTGCGAAAACGCAACACTGGAATTTTAAGAGTAAAACTGCATTTTATTTTTTCTATTTATTTAAATTAACAAAGTTTTCACAACGTAGTAAGAATAAAAATAATAAAAAAGTAATAATAGTAGTAGTAACGTAATCAGTTATGTTATATAAGGACAAAATTGTTATATATCATGCCCAAATATGATATGCCTCAAAACATTTATCATGTAGGGGAACTTTGCATGAACTACAACGTTATGTTGTTTGGCTAGTGCAAATTTTACATCGAAGTCTTTCAGATTCTGTTATTATTAAATGTGGGCCAATAGAAAGAAACATAATTCTCCTAGATGGTCGTTTAGTTTTAAGTGGCTCAGTCCCATACTTTTCTATTAGTTTCTCAACAAGACGTCGCCGATACTCTAATGCATCCAACATACAGCCACACTTTTTGGCTAATGTCCATGCGTTGACTACTGTAACATTAAAATAAAAATCCAGTTAATGATAGGATAATACCATTCCTTACCTCTTATTCTTATACGGTAATTGGAGATAAGGTTATCCAGCTGATCTACTCCACCCATATATTTATTATACGTTTTATTTTTATTTATTTTTGGCTGTGGTGCATATTTCTTATTTTTTTCCTGTTGCACATATCGATGGGCTGAACCAATGGGATGTAGTCCATGTAAATTTGAAATTATCGAAACAACCTTATTGTCTTTTCACCGTGTTACAACCATGCCATTTTCTTTGTCAACGTAGCACTCATAAGTCCCACGTTGACTTTTTCCCAACATTTTCTTATCAGATACAAAAGTTCCAGTAGCCCCACAGCCAATTTTTCCCAATTTTGAGACTAAGTCTGGGCTAGAAAAGAAATTGTCAAAGAAGAATGAACATTTTTTCTCTAGAAAATGTTTCATTATTTTCTCAGCTTAAATCAATACGACGTATTCTCCGGGACCCAAAGCTGGATTTCTATTTTCATTAATAATAATAATATTCCGATTAGAGTATATATTTCATCACGGTGAACATTGAGTACTTTATTCTTTGAAGAAAAGGCATAAGAGTTTGTTGCTGTCACGGTGTATCCTATTAGAGAAGCATCAATTCAAACTTCGAAAAAGTCAAGATGATTACTGTGCTCAGACAGTGTGCAGGATGGTAATATAACTGAGTCCCAATTTTTAAAGCGATAATCAATTGAGCTCAGTTATAAAGATTCCTCATTTCCATGCTGCCAGTTTTGTGCTATCTTTTCTAAATTGTACATAGGCTCCTTCTTTTCTAAGGTATTAAACTGCAGGTCATCGCCGATCTCAAGTCCAACATCAATTCCAAAATCATCCTCTTGGGTAATAGTTGCCATTGCTGAAGCGCCGACTTAACTTGTTTGGATCGTTGCAATCCTCATTACCCGAGTCCTCATCAGTGTCAGCATTGAAGTCAGGTGGAGTAATTATAACTTCATCCGAACTTATTTCGCTTGACTCAATAGCGTCCAAGATTTCCGCCAATGATAAAAATTTTCCACTATAAAAAAACAATCAATAAAAACAGGCAATCCTATTCCCAGTGATGCGTTATCGCAACAGTCAAATAAAAGTTGTCATAAACTTCAATTTTTGCAAGACAGATATTTCTAATTAATCTACAGTAAATTGTAGATACTAAAAAATACTCTATGATTTAAAAATGTCATCAAAGCGCAATTACCACAATAGTCTATTCCAGGAATGCTCATATTTTTCGTGAATTTTTTTCTTTGAAATATAAAACACGTCTGTTCACAACAAGCTGGAAGATTTAAATGGCAAAAATTATTTTTATACTTAACGGCTTGTATATTTATTGGAAATAATTTACCGTTATGATTGGGTTCGTAGAAGAGAAAAGAAAAATACATTTATTTGCACGTGTCTTTTGTTGCGTTATTGCAACACTGGGATAAAATGGGTTAAAGTATAGTTGTCCAAATATATACAAAAATATAAAAATTAATTTATTTGCTGTCATCAAAGAGGACACTTTTGTTAGCACGATGTTTGTGGTACCTACATATAGAAGATGTAAGAAAATTATTTTTTTTCTTATCAAATCTCTTTATTCATGTTAAGTAGAATGATCTATTCGTAAACCTTTAGAATTAGTAAAAAAATAGTTCTAGATTTAAATTTTGTTAACCTAATTAGTTTTTTCCGCGATATAAAGATAACTATGGCTAGAAATATGTTCTAAGAAGATAACAGATCTGGTTGTAAGGAAGGGCGCTATAGGCATTTGTAACATTTATGTTACAATTACGGGGCACCCTTTCTTTGCATACATATAAGCACGAGCTATATTTAATGACTTCTGTTGAAAGAAAGAAAAAGGGGGAGATCAATAAATATTAGCTGTATATGAATGAGCAAATTCCAAACCTCCAAACGAAGTTACCCTTTTCCAGGAAGTGAGAGAAATGGCGGAAATATAAGGGATTTCGGAGGATGTTGTGTTACGTGCATATCACCCTTCCATTCCTTCCTACTTCCATAAAATAATTCCTATCCTATACCTACACGTGCTATACTTCCCCCAAATAGAAAAGTAAATAGACCACAGTCTACTGTATTAGTAGGTATAGTGCAAACCAATTATAAAGCTTTCCCCACAGAAGCACTGCCATAAATATCATCAGAGCCGACCACGTGATCAGGGTATCGCAAACTCAAATTCACTGCGCCTGCGGCGCACCATAGGGGGCCACTTCACATGTTCTGCTTCACTTTTCGATAATGAGAGGAGGGTCTTTTATCCCCCTAAGGTATCTTATCTACGAAAAGTGAAGTATACTGTAACGTGCAGGCCCTAGTATACAGATGCTAATGGATGGTCCCAGTCAACCAATGAGGGGAGAAAAGGAGAAAGAAGCTCAATGAAGCCAAGCCAGTTGCACATGGCACCACTGTTGACCGCCCATGTATAAAGGGGACCACTGCTACCAGAATTCAGTCAAACTCTTGCGAGAAAATCATTTATTACAGCTGATATGGTGCAGCAGCTGTAGGAAAAGATCCAACAATAACACGAGAAGTGATCAAAGACCAAACCAAGGATCAAAAAGAAGAAAAGAGAAGACATCGAATCGAACTGAGGGCCAAAGATAACCTCCAACGCCGTAAACAAGACAATCCGAAGGATGTGAAAAGAAAAATATATATCAAAATTAATCCAAAGAAGGAAGACAATGAAGAATTTTGAAAGGCGCAAAAAGCATTTGAATTGACTTGACTTGAGAATTCAGTCTTGGCCCAGAGCCCGAGTAAACTGGATCTCGAACAAAATGAAGCTCCAACATCAGCCCAACCAAGAACAGTGCGCCAGACCAATTGAAAACCAGTAGAAGTAAAAACCAGTCTAGTGGCAGTGCTGGTTCTGCCTAAGACGTGCGTACGATTGCGTATTGGTTTAGACAAGAATATTCGCACACTGAATTTTATCAACCTATCTGTCCCCGTGCTGTTTCCACCTACCAAGCAAACAATTTGTCGAACGTCCGCAACACCGAAACTCAAGCGACAATAGAGCTGCACAATTCGAAACATGAGAATAAATGCGACAGTGCCAACAATTATTTATGTTATAGAAGCGAAATAAAAGCGAAACGAAAGCGAATATAAATTCTTGTGTCTTTTATTTATATCTCATAAACACGTGCATGTACGCATTGTTTTGTGCTCGAATTTCTGAGAATTTTACAGTTTCAAGATTTTCGGTTCTATTTTTATACCCTAGATGAAATCTATAGGGGTATACTAAGTTTGTCATTCCGTTTGTAACACCTCGAAACAATAATGGTAGATCAAAATGGATTGGACACCCCCCCATAAAATTAAAAGTTATTTTGATTTTTGCATGTCCGTCTGTCCGTCCGGTCGTCCGTCCGTCTGTGCGCACGATAACTCGAGAACGCGTATACTTAGAGAGCTGAAATTTTGTACACGGACTTTAAAAAAAAAACTAAAATTAAGTTCGAAAATGAGACAAATCGGGCAACTCCTTCGTGGGGTTGCCATACAAAACTTTCGTTTTCCACTATATATTTGGACACTGCCTGAGAACGCATCGATATAGAGAACTGAAATTTGGTACATGGTATTTTCTTTGTACTAGCAAATAAAATTTCAAAAATGGACTAAATTGGGCAACTCCTTCTTGGTGTTGCCATATAAAAATTTAGTATTTTAACGTATACTGTGAAAACGATCAGTCCAAGACATTTTTATTGTACCAAAAACTTCTTCAAAATACGAAATGCTATAAAATTGGTAATTATCATTTTTTCTGTCCGACAAACCGTTCTAGAAACATATGCGAAAAATCACTTCAAAAATCAAACTTGCATAGATCGGTGGTGGTGGTCTTAGACCAATTCTAGATTTTTTACTTGTTCCATTCTGAGTTTGCATCTTAGCGTGAACAGAAATTTGATGTCTTTGTATTTCTATGAGTGAATTGTAAAAGATGAGCGATTAAAATTACATTTAATTAACACTAAGAGTAAAATGAGAACCTACAGTTATAGGAGACTGGATTGGACTGGTAGGTTAATAATTTTATTTGCGAATCACTAAAATTATCGTTACCACAGTAAATTTATATTCACTTTGGATACATTTTAATTTATCACATTTTGTCGAAAAATAAAGGCAAAGTGAATCCGAAGTGATACCACTAATGTGATACAATGTTCTGTCAACCTTTGCTCCCGCTCGAGGTATCGCTTTCATATCTCATTTGAATTCACTAGCGAAATTTGTGTTCCACATTGTAATATTTTTGCGATTCGCGTTGGCTTCGCAAGGTTTACTGGGTATGATCTGCGTACGTTCTCGTATTGGATTGGACTAGGCTAGAAGATTCGCACACAGATTCATCACGTCGTCGGCATATACATAATAATTAAATTGGAGAGTATAAATAAAAGGATTACGAAAAACTCGAACTTGTTGTTAATCAAATAAACGTTCAGGACGGACTACACACAACCTCACCCGACGATTCATCAATTTATTAGGCCCCAGCAAACATAGCAAAACGCAGAAATTTCAATTTCTTATTACCTGGAGAATAAAATATCTCGTGGATGATAATAATCATTTTCATTTTGCATTCTTAACTTCCAACAGTAGAAACTGTTACCCCGAAGGCAAAACATCTTGATACGACAAAGATACGTTAAAGGGTTAAAGTAATTCGCCAACGTCTTTTCCTGGAGACTTATTTTCATAGCGTGTATAAGAGGCGCATGTGTTTCTTCAAGATGATTCGTTTTTTTTATCGTCAAAGCAAATCGTTCAAGAATCATCCCAATAAATTCTTTGGAATTTATAGTAGAAATTTCTTTAAAGTATAGGTAAAGATTTATTAAATTAAATTCTTTTTAATATGAATTGGCTTAATTAAAATTATTGTTCTGTTTCTTCTCTTGCTTCTTAACGCGATCTACGGCGTGGAGAAAATTCTTCTGTAAAATAATATTTATAGTAGAGTCGCTGTCATTTGAAAACTTTTGATGGCAGTAGACTGTTTCGGAAGTAAATCAATAGAGCGCTGTAATAAAAACTATTGGGTGTAGAAGGAAACGTCTGCATTAACATGTCTGCACGGCGTCTCCAATGAGACAATTACATAAAATATACATGCGCAAGAAAGAGAAACAATTCTGGCTTGGCGACATCTATTAGTGAAGTAAATAAAAATCGTTCAATATGTAAAATATTGAAGATGCTTCCTTAATTTCATCTTGTTTGCGTGAATTTTCGGTGTATTTTAAGCGAAACCATTATAGTCATATTTTACTATTATATGAAGAAAGAGTGACTCATCTTGTAGAATTAATTGCGCAGATACTCAGAATAATGTGAACCCACTATTTACAGTCTTAGTTGTTTGGGTTTCTCAAAGTAAAATAAATTAAAACTTAAATTATTTAACGGAATATCTGTAATTCAGGTCTGAAACTGTAATTACAGTGAACGCTGGGCATTCATCGCTGTACGTTTCTATTTTTATTAGCAGAAAACAAAAGCAAAATCATGGGAATGAAGCTATACCGATGCCTGTGCTGAGTTCATTGTAATTCTAATTTTAAAAACACATCTGAAGCCTTTTCTTAAAAACTCATATGTAGACTTTGTCTTAAAGACATTTATGAAGACTTGTCTTAATGACATTCTTGAAGAGAAATGTTTAGTGCAAATTTAGTCAGCGCCATCTGGTTTTCACATAAAATACAATACAAGACAAAGTTAAGACGTGTTTTAAAGACAGAAGCGGACATGCCATATGCAATTGTCATTTGAGTGTGAGTAATTCGTCTTTAATACTGGTCTTTAAAACTTTATTGGTAAGTCTTTGGTAACACCGTCACTGGGTACACAAACCTTATTGCTTCTTTTACTAGCTGCCCTAACTGAACGCCGTGACATCTTAATTTGAATCCACGATAATTATAATTTAAATTGAATAAAATCTCACTGAAACTACAAAATATTTACCAAAATAATCTCCATTTCCGTTTAAAACACTAAACATCTATCACTAGTGAACGCACAAATTAATTACTGTTATCAAGTCTAATGACTCGTGTTCTTCCAAATGGACAAATAAGCGAAACAACTGTCTTCTTGCTTCCACATTTTAAATCAGAAAAGAAAATTGTTTGTAATTTCATTTACTTTTCGTCTACGCAAGACGAGGAAGAAATCATATCATAATAATTTCGCGTTTCAATCATTTCAAAATTTTATCAGATAACCCAGATTTAAGAACTTTACTGAAATTGCAGTATACGAACACAACTTCGACTGTTTACCTCTAATGTGGTTGCAAGAAGAAGAAGAAGAAGGAAGGTTACCCAATTAATAGCTCACATTCAAAGCGCAGTCTGCCAACTTTTCTAAATAGTTAAGTGTTTATGGTATATCCTAAAAATTGTATGCAAAAATCAAGTCTGAAAAGATAAATTGTGCAGAATACTAAGGCAGGATCGACACATAGGTTGATCCAATAGAGGGAAGGGGTCGTGGGGGTCATGACCCCCTAAGTTTGAAGAAACAAATATTTGACTAATTGAGTTATTTGAAAAAATAGATATTTTTTTTATTTGTATAATTTAACTTCATTAAATTTTTTTATTTCAATACTACAAAAAAATTTTTTATTTCAATGAATATTATTGTATGCATGTGATGTATGTGTATAGGTTGGGACCCCAACTTTGGGTGATCCAAACCTCTCGAGAAACACTTCCTAAGGCACGAAACAGACTCCCTTACTACCACATCAGAGCCCTAGCTTAGTCCTTTTTCCTAACATTCTAAACTATTTGCAGCGGTCTTATGTAAAACCACTGACATGCATAAAATGTACTGACTACGTCCATAGAAATACTCTGCAGGCAGTGGGTTCACTTCTATATAGCGTTCTCTTTCGGTCTAAGCACCAAGTACCAACTTAGAGACAACAAATAAATGCGTGGGTTCGTCGAAATAAATGTTAATTAGTGATAAAATTGTCTTACCAAATTCAGTATATTCATTAGATACGCAACAGAAATTTGAAAGGTTTTTATTAATATCACTTTTAAACTTCCCGCCAATGGTTTTTTCACCGACGTAAGAACTATTTTTAACACAGAAAATTGTACACGCATGCAATAGCATATCGAGCAGTCCATATTATACAAAACTGAAAAAGTTTGGTTTGAATGACTCCTGCGGTTTGCACCCTAAACTTCTATTCTATTAAAAAATGGCTTTTTGTAAAAAAATTATATTAAATAAAATAAGTAAAAAACGAGTTTTCAAACAAAACTGAGGCCAAGCCGCACGAAAAAGTAGAAAATAAACTTTCCTTCACACACAGAGGTGGACTCAGCTTTTTTGATTGGGACGTTTCTCTTGAATATTCTTTCTCTTCATGAATCAAAGCACTTTTTACCTCTGATTGATCATACTGAAATATATCGGTGATTGTCAGCGAATAAAATCTGAAAATGTGAAGAAAAGTTTATTTTCTACTTTTTCATGCGGCTTGGCCTCAGATTTGTTTGAAAACTCGTTTTTTACTTATTTTATTTTCTGCCTTTTTCACGTTAACTAAATTGTTATTACGTGCTGCATGGAGATATTTTAAAACAATTTTATGACGTCTGCAAAGACACTGACTTACCAGTTTTTCAAAAAAATTATACGAGTAAAAATTATTATGCAACTCATTTCGCTCTACAACTTTGTCTTAGGTTACAAAACGCTCAAACGCTTCCTTGGTCGGAAAAACTCCGGAAAAGCGTTTTACATGAATTTCCTCGATTTTTTCTGCAAGTTTTCACCATTGTCGGAGAGAAAGTAATGATGCCAGTTGATAGGGAACTTGATCCTGCATAATTTAGAAAACTTTTTTATCGGAAAATTTTCCGGAAAAGTCGGAAAATTCCGGAAAATTTTTCGGAAAAATCGGAAAACTCTGCATTTTTCCTGGAACGGTTTTATCACTAATCAAATTTGTACCAAATTTTCAAATGATTTTTACCGATTTTCCATGGAAATTTCCGGTTCGAATTTTGAAAGATTCAATTGTCACGCGACATGAACCTGTGTGCCAAATTTCAGCTCGCTGTGATGACGAAAAGTGGGTCTACGAGAGTGTCGAAAATAGTAAAGAAATAGACAAATTCGTGTACGAGTTAAAGGGAATGGCTGGCCTCAAAAATGACACATCATCCACACCGCAATGTGGAAACCTTACTAGTACCTCACTACAGTACGCGGTGGCTAAACTAAAGGCAGAAACACATCGAAGCAAACCTCAGGCCTGGCCTCTCTCAGCCTTCCCCGCAGCTCGCCTAAAGGCTTAGTTGAAAACAAAATGATACTACCGCGCTCGCTGCTGTCATTGTAATTTTGATAGTAAATATATCTGTTGACAGAAGTAGGCCTGAGAGAGAGAAATTTCCAATATTAAGCAAAGCGCGCCTTGCGTCTAGGCCTTGATGCTAGCTGTTGGCTTGGTTTTGTGTTGCATCATATAAAAACCCGTGTTGGAAATTTTGAAAACACCTCGAGGAAGCCTCGAGGCCTGGATGTGTTTCTACCATAAGCGACCTACGGCGCTGGATGTTGGTATTTTGTTTTTGCTCCATTTAATTTGTAAGATGCCCCCCCCTAATTTCATAGATAGATCCGCCACTGGATTGACAACGAAATAAATAGAAGGAAGTACAAATAGGCTCAGGTAGACTGAAACCAGTACGAACTTCGTCAAGCAGAAAGATTTTGAAATGCTACAGGAAGACAAATTTTGACAAAAATCTCAACATCAACTGGAAGATCTTTGAGTTATCTAACGGATTACCTATGTAATGTGTGAGTGTAGTGTCAGTGCCTAACCTTTTACGCCCACCGTGATCCATCAGTCAGCATCCTTATTTGTCATGTATTCCGATGTCACTGGAGAATATAATGGATGGTGTCAATATTCTTGGCTCAAAAGCTTTGGAATTGTGATTTCTCCTTCTTTTATTTAATAATAGCCATTTAATATGACACAATTATGTGGATGTAGTTGTAACTAGAATTTTTGGTGGCTTAAAATCTATTTAATGTCACTAGGCACTAAGCAAATCATTTCATATATTTTTTTTAATATTATTAAATAAATTTCCGGGCATATCCTATGATGCAAAGCACAGGCACAGCATGGCCGAAAATAGATAGAGAAAGGATTAGTGGACATGAGGAGAGTGGCAGAGGTGCTGTTGTACGTCACTCTTGAACCATTGCAGATTGTAAGCCGAAGGAAAGACAGAAGATGGTAGACAATTCCACATTCACACAGTTCGGGATAAAAAAAAACATCGCGGATTTTTATACTGTATATCCAAAAGTGTTTTGAAGAGTGAATGTGTGAGCGTGGCTATCAGCACGAGAATTGCGTGTACGAATTAATCTATAATAGATAAGACTAGATATTTAATCGGAACATTGGCCATGCGTGTAGCGATAAAGAAGCGAAAGGCATCCAACATTGCGGCGGTGCTCGAGTGAGTCGTAATGGCAAGTAATTGTCAAATCACCAAACAGCTTGAGGGCTATCTTTTGGACAATATTCAATGAAGCTAAGGTTGTGCGACCAGCCCCGGCCCAGATATGGGAATAGTATTCCATTCTAGGTCTGATATAGAACTTGTAGAGGAACGCTAGATTCTATGGGCGGAGGTATTTCTCACACCTTATCAGAAATCCAAGACATTTCGATGCTTCTTTGGCAACAGAGAAGATTTGGTCTGTCCAACTGCTTAACTTACTGGAAATATTTGAATACCAAGAATGCTTAGTGACTGCTGCCAAAAAGTTCACAATTCCTTTTTACTTGTAGCATAAAAAATTAAAAATTTACTCAATATTTGCTGGGCTTTGAAAACTTCTCTTTTAATATTTCAGTGAAAAATGAAAATGATATTTCTGTGGTTTTTTTCAAATAACTCGTTATCTGCAAAATTTACAATTTTAAACTAAATATACCATTCGACATAAAATTTTATATTTTATACTCCTGCGTACCCTGGTATAGCAACTACACTATTATTAACAAAATAATAACCACTTAAGTACCCAAAAATCTTAAATTATTTTTTCAAGAAACAGCACAATTAGACATGCTACGAGAAGTTAAAAAAATTGATCAAATAGCAATGCAAGTGCAGATAAGTTGTTATTTTAAAATGAAATTCCGACTTTTTTTAATTTTCATTGTTTTGTTAGATTTTTCTTCAATTTTTGTTTGTGTATTATTAACAACAATAATAAAAGTTGTCGTTTATCAATACCAGTACTAACAACAGTCATTTTGCCTGATAAAATTTCATGGCTTTCACGATTTTTCTTGTTTTTCAATAAACCGCATAAATGAACTCCTGTAGCGATTACTGATTTCAAATAAATATTCATCTTCAATTGAGTCGTTAATTCGCACACAGTAAATCGAAAAAAAGTGTTATAATTGAGAGCGAAGAACATTTTTTGAAAAATAATATCAGTACTGTTAATAAAATTTATTTCAAAACGTCCTGTGAGAAAAAGAAAAAAAAATCCACAAATTGGTGATTTCCCAAAACTTTTTCTCACTTTTTTCGACTTTTCCCTCGCTTTCTCAAAACTAGCTTTTTGCAGATAACGAGTTATTTGAAAAAACCACAGATTTCTATGACTTCATTTGTAATTTTTTTATGAATGTATGGCATATAATTTCATTCCATTAAAATTTTGGCGACTTTTTAATCAGACATTGTAAAGCTTTTACTATAGACAAACACCCCGCAAACAAATTAACACTTTTTCTTGGCTGCCTTAACATGTAAATCCTCTTAATATCTAAAGTAGAAAAATACGTAAATTTAGCAAAACATTTACATATATTTATGTAATTATATTCGTAGACTTCAGATATACCTATATATATGTATCTAATGCCACAATATCCCATATCGAATGATCATTAAAACGTTCTCAACCGCATAATTCATTATTGACCTGAACCGAAGACAATCCGTGACCACCATGAATTATTTCTACCCAATTTACTATTCTGTGATCCATTGCTACATAAATACATACATACATGCATAGTTGTTGTTGTTTTCAACATAGGTATACATAAATACGATTTTATGTATAGTTAATATAGAAGCAGATACTTGAAAAACAGCCTGCCAATCCTTGGGAAATTTATTTCAGAATTATTCAGCTCCTTAAGGTATCACAGGTCACCGCAGAAGTTACCATCACTGTGACAAAGTTCGGAATTTCAGAGTTTGTCCATTTGCCATGGAGGAGTAAGTAGCTCTTCAGGGATACGACAATTGTTTACTTATATTCCAAGGATGAGATGGGAGAGATGGCAAGGAGTACCACGACTCCTTGTCTTGTGTCTGTTGTTTTTCTATTATTCATTAAGAAATTCTCAAGATTAACAGAATAGGCAGATGATGTTGTGTTAGAAAATGGAATGTCGTCTTACTGCCACAGCTCCTCCCATGTGACCAATGGAAATCTTCTTAAAAGATTCTGAGAATAATGAAAAAGGTATAAAATTGATTTTCAAAGGTAATTGGTAAAAGTTTAGGGTATCTTGAAAAAAAAGGTAACGTAAAATAACACAAAAATTATTATAAAAACGAAACAAAAAGTTTAAAGCAGATGACCTGAATGTAAATTAAGTCTTGACTTTATCTATTTTGTTGTTAGTAAGTATTATTAGGTTAGATTAGGTAAGTAGGGTGCCGTTGGAAGTGTCTAGCCTGCTTTACTTAGACCCCTCTATTGGGGTTATTGTGCCCATTGACCTCATGTGTTTAACCATTAAAACCCGCCCTAGATCCATCCTGTATCCCTTAGGAATCGGAGGAAGGATGCATCTGAACTCTTTACTTTGCCGCTCCCCAAAACTAAAAAGAGGTATAGTTACCCAATAGTCTACGTCTTTTATTCATCAGAGCAAGGCGCTCGCAAAGTACGTGTTGGACGTATTCGATTCCCTCCGAATCTTTACAGCTCTTGCAGAAATGGTTCGCCGCTATTCCAAGTCTTTTAGCATTGCCTCCTATGGCTAGTACGCTTATTTATAAATATAGATATAAAATTTAAATTCTTTCCACATTATATACACAATCTTCTTCTTAATTTGTGCTGTGAGGAATCTATATGACTTCTGACAGGTTTCAATATTCTTTCAGGTATAAAATGGATTTACATGGTGGTTATTTGGGGTTGGGTATTGTAGAAGCTTGCCTGGGTTCTGATAAACGGAAAGTACAGGGTTTTCCAATAAGAGGTGATATTTTGATTTTCAAAGAAAAATGCCATTTTTTGAGACAAATGATCGGATCTTTATTTTATTATAAAGAGGAAGGTATGCCGTTAATAATGGAAATTAATATCAGCCAAATGACCACCATGACCACGCCTACAGGACCATATCCTTTTCATGAAATTTTCTATAACCAATTCGCAAAGTGGCTGCCCTATGTCCTCGATAGCCTCACGAATTCCATCTTTGAGGTCTTGAATCGACGCTGGGCTGTTGGCGTAGACCTTCTCTTTCACGTGGCCCTAAAGGAAGAAATCGCAAGGTGTTAAGTCACAAGATCTCGGTGGCCAATTGTGATCACCTCTTCGAGAGATAACACGGTCCGGAAACTTTTCCCGTTAAAAATCAATGGTTTCGTTGCTTGTATGGCACTTAGCGCCGTCTTGTTGAAAGTAAACTTTGTCCAGATCAATACCATCCAATTCCGGCCATAAAAAATCATTAATCATCTGTCGATAGCGCAATCCATTACCCGTAACTATTGCTCCAGCCTCATTTTCGAAAAAGTAAGGTCCAATGACCCCGCGGGACCATAAACCGCACCAAACAGTCACACGTTGAGGATAGAGAGGCTTTTCAACAATAACTCTTGGGTTTTCCGAGTCCCAGATGCGACAATTTTGCTTGTTGACGAAGCCATCGAGGTGGAAATGGGCCTCATCACTCAAGATGAGTTTTCGATGGAATTCCGGATCATTTTCATGCATTTGAAGGACCCAATCAGCAAAGACTCGACGTTGTTGATGATCGGCCGGCTTGAGTTCTTGTGTTAACTGAACCTTATAAGCCTTAAGACCCAAATCTTTATGCAAAATACGGTGTAATGACGTTTGTGGAATGCCTAATTCCAAAGAACGACGAGGAATGGACAAACCTGGGTTTTCTTCAACACTTTCGGCTACAGCAGCAATATTCTCGGCTGTTCTTGCGCGACGTGCACGGGTTTTATTTTTCACATCACTAACTTGTCCCGACAGCTCGAATTTTTCTACCAATTTCTGTATTGCGGTCCGACAAGGTGCTTCACGACGACCCAAAAATGTTCGAGTTTTACGAACCGTCTCTGCCACATTTTAACCATTTCTATAGTGAATTTTAATAATTTCAATGCGTGGTTGAATCGTGTATCGTTCAATTTTTATTAATGGCGTAGTTTCTACTTGCCAAATGTCAAAAAATGACAGCTCCAAAGGTGACATCTACCGAAATAGCGGGCTAATTAAAATAACACCTCTTATTGGAAAACCCTTTATAATTGATAAAAGGTAGCTTAAGTAATGAAAACTCAATATACGTATTTAGCACCCTAATTAACCCTTAAACGAGTGATAACTGATAGGAGCGGAACAAAGATACAAATTTAAGTACGGAGGGGAAGGGTGTCGGTATGTACTGGGGCCACGAGTCCCAAAATTTAGACCCAATCTACATCGAGAGCTATACGCTACAAGCTACAAATTTTAGTTTGCACATGTGGCATACCGTAAAAACTGCTACATAGAGAGCTTCAAGCTACATGGACAAAGCTAGGCTACATGGACTGACTGACTACGTTTATAAGAGTACGCTGAAATAGGACTTCATGTAGCTTGCAGCATGTAGCGTGTACCTCTTGATGTAGATTGGTCCTTAAGATTTGACCAAACTTCACCATGGCCACAGCGTGGCTTGTGGCCTGTGGTCGGGAATGTAACGTTCTCAATATATTCCCCATTGCTTCAGATGCATGCATCCAGTAGCCTATATGGCTTGTGGTCGTAAATTTATTTTATGCTTAATTCTGAACGTGAGTAGACCTTTCTTGGGGTACCTTCTGTACTTCGGAGCAATGGCGGCAGTCAATTTGATGGCTTCATTCCTATAGCAGTTGATTTGATTTTTTTTCGTTGCGCAACCAATTTGTTAAAATTCGAATGGTAGATGATTTAGTAAAGTATTAACCACAAATCCGACTCCGATGGCCGATTTGCATTTTCACAAAACATGTTCAACTGCGACTGCGGGACGTCTTGCCGCTGATGTCGCAATTATATTCCGCTCTATTCATTCCTTCACTTTCTAACAGTGATTAAGCCTTAAGGCAGTATACGTTCGTCCATCTAGGATTAATTAGTTCAGTTTTCGGATATCCTTATATGACAAGGCGTGAAATAGAATGAGATAACAAATTCGTCTAGTTCAGCTTCCTCACGGTTGAATCCATTCAAATTACCTGCATCAAGTTCGATTACATCCTAACCGCGTATCACATACTCAGCTCGATCTAGGTTGTCTCTATCTGATTTGGTTTTCGGAATAAGCGATCGGATCGATTTCTTTTGGATTCTCTCAAACTTACTCTGATGCTATTATTATTATTATTTGAAAAGAAAAGTCATAGATGAATAAAAATGTACCAAAAGACTATGAAGAACCATAATAAATAAGTGTTGTCCATTCCAATGTGCTCCGTAAATTATTTTAAAATTTTTACTTTTCTCCATCTGCCGTCAAGTTTATATCTCATTTCTTCTCGAACAATTTTCAAAAGGTGATTGTTGATGTTATCGGATCTTCGATCATGCCCTTACACTGTGGTGTTCCGCAAGGTTCAATATTAGGACTTCTTCTGTTTATATAGTATAATAGAAATTTTAAATGGTGTCTACCACACTTACTTGATAAAAATTAATTTAACGCCGAGTATAGACCGATTTCAGCTCTTCAGTTATCTTCAGTACACAAAATTTAAAAAGAATTTCGAAATGAACCACCCAGAGCTATACTACTGTGGTCTGAAGGTTGTTTATATTGGGGACTGAGACTTCGATATGATTCATTCATATCTAGTAGAGGTTGCATGTAGACTTGTAGTCTAGTTGTTTTGGTTCATGTTGAAATTCCTTTTAAATTTTAATCTTCCTAAAGTTTTCGCATTTTCGCAAACTTTAGAGTTTTTCAAGTTAAACATTTTTTTGAGTTCTAATTAAGTTTCGGACTCTTTGTTGATCTTTTCCTCTGGCCGTCAGCAATGGAAATGTTGGGTGGTCCCACTAATTGAATTTTTATATTCCGTTTCTCATAGAGGCGTGTTTATTTTGGTCATAGGACTGGACCGGGCCAAGAACCTGCGAAATAAATTCTTGGATGGGACCCGACTAGTCAACGTTGGTCATGAATTTGCCCAGCTGGTCTGACTAGGTCAACAGAGCAGTTCGAGGAAAGGAAGGAAGGAGTTTTCAGAGACTGAGATGGATGCTTAATACCCTCGGAATTCGGAAGCTAGCATGTTGCTAACTGTCTGACTGAGGTGCATCATTCAACTTTCTCAACCTTCGATTTCTCTAACTGACTTTTCTATAGATTTTTCATAGAGAAACGTGACTATGAAGTTTTTTCAATACACATATCAAACATCCCTTACTTGTAGAGATCCTGAAAGTGGAAGAGTGAGAGCATGGCGAAATGAATTTGAGATTTTGTGCTTGTGTGGGGCGCTTCACTGTATGGAAGATAGCCACAGACCTGAAACCGGTCTACACTCCGCGATAAATTAATTTTAATTAAGTAATGTAATGGCGTATCATATAATCTCCACGGAAATAACTAGAATTCTGTATTAATGATCTGAGTGATATAGTCCATGACGTTAATTTACATATCCATACAGACGATATTTAGCTATACCTGTGCAGGCCTATTGAACTTATTGTGAACTATATTAGTAGAATAAATGATCACCTATTTGAAATTTGCAAATGGTCAAGAGATAATCAGATCTTCGTCTTCACAATGTATAGCATTTTATAGCTCGGATTTTAATATTGATAATCTTCCTCCTATTATCCTCAATGATGTGAGACAACCTTTGGTTGGTTTCGTGTCAAATCTAGGAGTGAAACTCAACATCCGGCTGAAATGCTGTGATCACATTAAGACCACAATTGATAAATTCTATGGTTATTTGAGAAGGTTTTGGTTGTTCGCCGATATTATGCCCTTGAGTTTCAGGCTGAGACTGGCTAGGGTGCTGCTAATTTCACACCTTACTTACGTAAGCCTAATCTTCCCTAAACTCGGCTCGGTTTATAAAGGGATATTTATAGTTGCCTCCAACGATTGCATAAGCTTTGTCTTCGGTATATAGATCTTCGATTTTTGTCTGTTTCCTGGACAAATATCTGACGGGAAAGGTCCTCATGTCTCTGCATAATTTCATTCGCTCATTCATACGTGTGTGCCTAAATATCGTTATAGCAATATACAATTCTTGCAATCTCAGAGAGGGCATGGTATCCTAGTTCCACGTTTTTATTCATCCATTTTTAAAGGATCTTATTTTATCTACGTTGCTTGCCTGTGAACTCACTTCCTACTAATGTACGTCAACGATTACACTCAACGAATTTACAGAGCTCAATCCTGAAGCATTTACGAGATAATGATTATTTGATCGACCACGAGTCTGGCCTTCGACCTGGATATAGTTGTGAGGTGGCTCTCCTAAAAGTGTCCTCCGATATTCGCTATTCACTCAACAAGAGAGAGGTAGCTACATATATTGACGCTTCTTGACTTTTCTAAAGCATTCGATAGTGTTTGTCACAGCAAGCTTCTAAATAAACTATTCAGCCGTTATAAATTTTCGAATAATGAAAAGTTTTCTTACTCAGAGAGCTCAAAAATTAACCCTTCAGAGTGGTAATCATTCTGATCTCCTTTATCTTACTGGTGGAGTTCCGCAAGGATCCATCCTAGGTCCATTATGTTTCAGCCTGTACAGAAATGATTTACCTTCGGTCATCCGTGATTCTATCATACACAAGTATGCCAATGATGTCCAAATTTAACTTTTCCGACTTATCCGAAACATCGAAGTCTCTTAGGCCCGCGTTAATGAAGACTTGAGTGAAATATTTAAGTGGTCGTTAATTAACAATCTCAATCTTGACCCTGCCAAGTCTCAGTGCGTTGCTTTCTCTGATGACCCACTTTGTCGTTACTACCTATCAAATTAAATGGCACAACCATTCCCTTTGTATCTAGGATCCGTAATTTGGGCGTTATTTTAAAAACTCTAATATGAAATGTTGCGAATATGACGATTCAACTCTATCTGAATTCTATGCTACCTTGCGTCGTATTTGGTTGTCAATTAGAATTTATTCTCCCAAATTCCGTTGCTATCTTGTCAAATCACTGATCTTGCCATATTTCAGTCAAGGTTGTCTTGTATTTTCTAAGTTTGATTCAAGATGTTTTAGAAAATTTAATGTAGCATTTAATGACTGCATTAAGTTTATCTTTGGACTACGAAGGTATGATCATGTCTCTCATCATTGAATGATCTTATATTGGTCAGGCCATTAGACTATGGAACGCTTTACCCAATAATCTGCAGAGGGCGGGCTCATTCGGCACATTCAAGAGACTCCTTATTGCTTACCAGACTAACTTCACTTAGTTCATGATGTATTTCAGATTTTTACGTATGCTTATTTATTTATTTTTTGCTTATTTGCTTATCTTAAAGTTCTTCTTAATTGTCTTAGTTGTTGTCAACATTTTCTCTTTCCTATTCAAATTTTTATTTATATTAGTTATACTTGGGTTGGGATAACGTAGGTACTTTGGTTTTTATTTTTAGTTTTAGTTCTTAGATTAACTTTGTTTATCGTCTCCGAATTTTCTTCCTAATACTTGAATACTTAGCATAAGATTGTAAATCTTGAAGTATTTGTAATAAATAATATAATATAAATTAATAATTTGTAATTTGCTGCATTTGATTAGCGTACCGTAATAAATCTTAATCAGTTTTGTCAATATACTCTGGGATGTAACTTTTATTTTAATTTTTAATTATTTTTAACTACATATTCGACCTATCAGATATCAGGTATGATAATTTATTTTAACATGCATAACTCATTGATTTAACCACTAAGCTATCTATGACGGACAATAATTGCAAATAAAGTGAACAAACAATTTGCTTAACATGAACCTGACGAAGAAACTTAAATGAAATTATAATAACCAAAGAAATTATGTCAAATGCTAACGTCATAATCTCATGTGCTTAATTTATTGTCTTGAAAATTTGTGTATGTAATTAATTATTCACAAAACTTGTGCAATTTATTTTTCATCTCTTGATTATTACCGGTTAATGCAAAAGATAAGATTTGTAATCTAGGCATGCAATTATTGGCATATTACCACTCTGATGAAATATTTGAGTCCCAGCTAAATTGTGAAATTCGTTGATGGAAAATATTCTATTGCTGCTAATTAAGTAGTAGCGATTATTAATTATTGTTTATTTGATATGAAAAACAAATCTCGCAATTTGATCGGTTTTAAGACATGTTGAGTTATTTTAAAACTATACATAATTTTCCAAAGCATTTTTAACTAAAGTATTATTTATTTACTTATCAATTAAGTATTTATTGCCTTAGGATTAATGTAATTAAAAATTACAAAATTTAGGAAAATTTGAAAGGTCTTTGCGGTTTTTATTTTTGCTAATATATTATTTTTAATTGAAATTTCAAGGAGGACAGTGTCTCTAGTGGAAAGTCTAATTATTAATTAACCTCTGTTCATTTGTTTATTTATTCAATTTTCCCTATCAGATGGAAGTATGGAAATCACTACAAAATTGGTCTGGTTAACAAAATAGGTACGTGCTTGACAGAATCATTGATTAAAATAAAAATAAAATAAAAAACTTAAAAATAAAATAGGTAAAAAACCTTTTCTGTTAAACCGTTTTATTTTGCATTAGAGGATGTACTAAAAGCTAGAAAATAATTATAGGCCACAAATGTAGGCCGCCTTTAGCCAAGTAAAAGTCCTAGGCACTTTAGGAATAAGGGACCCTCTAACGGAGATTATTTTCTAAAATACTTTGGGTTATCAACAGAAATAATAATGTAAAATATGTTAAAGCCTATCGCGCACTGGAGACTTTTTTGTCATGTATCTGTTTCGTTAATTCCAAAGACTCTAATGTAAGAAGGTATATGAAGTGAAGTGACAGCAAGGTGACTTCTTAGTTCCTCCGGCTAGCAGTTTTGGGTGACGAAACTATCGCCGTATGTGCACGTCCTAATAATATTTTTGTCGCCGCTTAATTGCCATTATTTTGGGACACGTTGTAGAGCAAACGTATGCATCTTTTTTTTTTTTTTTAATGGCTGCTGCAACGAAAGTGTGACTGCAAGATATAATGAAACATTAATACAGGAAGTACAAATGAGACTACCTCTATACAAAAAAACAAGAAAATTTTCCACCATTAGAAATGATCCCACTATAAAGTCAACATGAATCATGCAAACAATAACGCAAATCTATTTTCGCCACATGAGGTTTTATCACCACTGACTAACGAATTAGTTAAAAAACTTAAAAATTGCAAGGATAAATATGAACAATTCAATGTAATCACTCAGTTAGCTCTAAAATATTTAAGTAATGTTCCATAATAATCTTAAGATAATCACTTGGAATGCCAGTGGCATTAGACATAAGACAACTGAATTTTTTAATTTTATGCTCCAAAAAAATATGGATGTAGCTATGGTTACTGAAACTGGTTTAAATTATAATATAACATTTTCAAATCCTAATTATTATTGTTTCAGGTTAGATAGAGAAAATTCTAGAGGTGAAAGAGTGGCACTAGTAATAAACAAAAAGTTAAATCCACACCCGTTACAAATGGTTAGAACCATAGCATAATTGAAGCCATAGGAGTTGAATTTAAAATGATCAATGGCATTTCTATGAAACTTGTTTGTGTTTATTTTCCAGGGGGTAGATCGAATACGAGAATTAAAAATAATTTCAAGGTCAAATCCCTCAACTCTCGATCTTTTTCTAACAAACGTACCAGATCTAGTTTCACAACCGCTGGTATTAAATGACTTAGCCAGTTAGCCTCTGACCATCTCCCAGTTTTTACTGACTTATCGACAAATTTTCATTCTATAAATCATGATAAATTAAACTACAAACGTACAAACCGGTTCCACTATCAAAGTTTAATAAAACGTAAACTAAACAATCTAAATAGTTTATCACTTTCTAATATACAACACCACTACGAAGTCGATGACATGATATCAATCCTTACTAAAGTCATCAAAGACTCTGTACAGCAAGCTACTCCTCGGCTTAGTATGCAAACAAGACAGGAAGCTCTACCACACTACATACTAGATCTAATCTTTAAAAGAAATGTGGCTTGGAGAAATTGGTTACTTTATAGATTACCATCCTTTAAGACTGAGCTAAAACTATTGAATCAGAACATTAAAGATAAAATCTCAGTACTGAGAAACCAAAAATATGGAAAAATATTAAAAACCTTTTTGGAACATAGTAAAAATAATTAAAAATAAACGGAAGTCTATACCTATTCTCAGAAATCATAGTAACACCTATATTACTAGCGGTGATAAAGCAGAGCTTCTTTCCCAAAAATTTGCTGCAAACTTTACCATCTCCGTGGATCTTAGTGACACTACGATGGCCAACTTGGTTGAAGCAACAAAGCAACAATTAAGCTCCGCACACATCGAGATTGATCACTCCTATTACATCAGATCTAAAGAGATTCAAAGCATTCTAAAATATCTACATGCAAAGAAAACCCCTGGGAATGATGGTATATTCGATTCCTGGTTAAAGGCTCTTCCCAGAGCTAGAGTTATTTATCTAAAGTTTATAATAAATTGTTGCCTAAAGCTGCAGTACTTCCCGTCAGCGTGGAAGATAACCAAAGTCATTTCATTGCTAAGGCCTGGAAAGCCACCCAATGACCCTGCTAACTACCGTCCTATTAGCCTATTGAATAATCTGTCAAAAATCTTGGAAAAAGTCATCAAGAGGAAAGTTTTAAGCTTTATTGAAGATCATAACATCCTACCCGATCACCAATTTGGATTCAGAATAGGACATAATACAATACAACCGCTTGTGAGAATCGTTCAACATGTAAAAACAAACCAATTTCAACCTAAAAAATCAACAGGGCTTGTATTGCTTTACTGGCAGCATTTGACTCGGTATGACACGATGCACTAATTTATAAGATGTCAAATCTTGGTTTCCCCGTTCATCTAGTGGCACTTGTTCGTGATTACTTGCGCGAACGAAAACTCAATGTATATATTGGCGCAGTATCCTCTAGTGATAAACAGGTCACTGCTGGAGTTCCACAGGGATCTGTCCTGGGACCAATATTGTATAACATATTCACTGGATATTTCCCCACTGTCACAAATTGTTATTCTTCGGTATTTGCGGACGATACAGTTATTTTTAGTTCCGATGCGGACCCAACAAAAATTCAATCTAATCTGCAACAGGGACTTCATTCAGTTGCAAATTATTTCCACAAATGGAAAATAAAAACAAAGACGAAATCCATCCAATGTTTTACGGGGCCCCGGTTTGGTCCTCTAGTGCACGATCTCACATTAAAAAACTCCAAATTGCTTATTTTGAAAATGATTCTTAATTTACCGTTCCGCTTTCACACCTCTGAGTTACACACAGTAGCTGATATACAATTGGTAAGCATTAAAATAAGCGAAATAGCTAATAAATTTTTTGAAAGGTGTAGGTACGCCGATAATATCCTTATACGGCTTTTGTCTAGCTAGTTAGTATAGTTTAGGTTAAGTTATTAGGTTTTTATCTTAGGATAGTTTGTTCAATGGGGCTTTGTCAAAATTTTCCCCCTAATATATCTCGTTATAAGTTGATATCCCCCCGTTAGTTTCTACTAATTACAGGGTTTTCCAATAAGAGGTGTTATTTTAATTAGCCCGCTATTTCGGTAGATGTCACTTTTTCGTAAAACTCGAACATTGTTGGGTCGTCGTGAAGCACCTTGTCGGACCGCAATACAGAAATTGGTAGGAAAATTCGACCTGTCGGGACAAGTTAGTGATGTGAAGAATAAAACCCGTGCACGTCGCTCAAGAACAGCCGAGAATATTGCTGCTGTAGCCGAAAGTGTTGAAGAAAATCCAGGTTTGTCCATTCCTCGTCGTTCTTTGGAATTAGGCATTCCACAAACGTCATTACACCGTATTTTGCATAAAGATTTGGGTCTTAAGGCTTATAAAGTTCAGTTAACACAAGAACTCAAGCCGGCCGATCTTCAACAACGTCGAGTCTTTGCTGATTGGGTCCTTGAAATGCATGAAAATGATCCGGAATTCCGTCGAAAACTCATCTTGAGTGATGAGGCCCATTTCCACCTCGATGGCTTCGTCAACAAGCAAAATTGTCACATCTGGGGCTCGGAAACCCCAAGAGTTATTGTTGAAAAGCCTCTCTATCCTCAACGTGTGACTGTTTTGTGCGGTTTATGGTCCCGCGGGGTCATTGGACCTTCCTTTTTCGAAAATGAGGCTGGAGCAACAGTTACGGTGAATGGATTGCGCTATCGACAGATGATTAATGATTTTTTATGGCCGGAATTGGATGGTATTGATCTGGACAACGTTTACTTTCAACAAGACGGCGCTACGTGCCATACAAGCAACGAAACCATTGATCTTTTACGGGAAAAGTTTCCGGACCGTGTTATCTCTCGAAGAGGTGATCACAATTGGCCACCGAGATCTTGTGACTTAACACCTTGTGACTTCTTCCTTTGGGGTCACGCGAAAGAGAAGGTCTACGCCAACAGCCCAGCGTCGATTCAAGACCTCAAAGATGGAATTCGTGAGGCTATCGAGGACATAGGGCAGCCACTTTGCGATTTGGTTATGGAAAATTTCATGAAAAGGATATGGTCCTGTAGGCGGGGTAGTGGTGGTCATTTGGCTGATGTTATTTTCCATTATTAACGGCATACCTTCCTCTTTATAATGAAATAAAAATCCGATCATTTATCTCAAAAAATGGAATTTTTCTTTAAATATCAAAATAGCACCTCTTATTGGAAAACCCTTTATAAAAATTATTCTAGTTGAATGAATGAAATGTTCTAGCACTATATTCAAAATTTCTGTGTCCTTTGTAAGTAAAATGTAATAAATGGTCAAATTGAAATAAAACTGAAACTGAAACTGATTAATTATGTTGATTGTTTTTATGTTTGATAGCAGTGAATGAAATAATTTTTTTTTTAATTTTATGTTTTATTTGTATTTATTTTCTTAGCTTTATCCTATAATTGAATTTCAATTTACAACAACAACAAAATGCCCCCTAAAAAGTTGACCTCAAAGTTGACCAATAGTTTTTGTACCACAGATGGCCAACTTTCGCAGATTTCACTATATTTAGCTTATAATAATTAGGTAACCAAATAATCATTAGCTAATTAGATGTGCTATTGGATGCGATTACTCTAATTCCTTACTCAGATTTTTGAGTAATTTACTACATCCATCAAATAGGTCTAATCATAAAAAAAAACACATTTTCTATACTTAAAAACGCTAAAGAGAATAACTAAAATATTTATTAAAGCCGAATTGCATTCTTTGCATTTTCATTTTCATCAGATTTCATGCAAGAAAAAAAAATCTGATTGCGTTAGATATAAATAAGCAACGCATAAATGAACCGAGTCGAAAATTGAAAGCATTGCAAATGAGTAATATACCCACTTACTTAGGTAAATAACTATAGAAAGAAAAACGAAAGTCTATAAATCGTTGACTTTGGACTTTTAAAGTGAAAAAACCCCTTTAGCCAGTTACAATCGAAATTTGTCATCTAAATTATAATTAGTAACAGTGTTCGTGTCCAATTGGATTTACATAAATCAAGTTTCGATTGTCAATGCCAAGGCTAACAAGTCACTGATCGAATCAACTAGCTTATGACAAATGCAGATCTGCTTGCATAATTTGTAACACTCCCGGATTATACAATTTTTAATTGGTATTAAGTTATCAGGTGTAGGTATTTATATGAATGCGATGAACTACTTAAAAATATTGACTTTTTTTTTTATACTCGTTCAAAAGATTGTTTTATTTATTTATTTTTGTTTTTTTGTTTTTTTACTGCCTGTATGCTTTAATCATTCTTGAAAAGGTATCTGCTTATTGTTTACCTTGGGGAAACCCTATATGACAATCGTGTGAATAATTCTAATTGGAATATTAAGAAAGTGATCGAGCACGGTGTATGCGAGTTAATACGTCCGAATGTCAGAAATAACAATTTATATTTATGTATATATGTATTTTAGAATCACGACTCATACCCTTTGTGACAATTCGTGTATGCAAAGCTCTATTATAGAATCTAGGTGAAGTTCATTTAGCGAGTCGATAATTTAACCTATGAATGCCCGCACCTATAGTTTACCTTTCATTTTGGATACCACATTATTGTTAGTGACTCATTTTCAAAGTATGGCTTCCCGGAGTACCATAGTCGGTGATTTCCTTGGGTCAATAAAAATTTACGAAGAATTTGCTAGTGGCTGGCTATAACCACGATACAGCCTTACAATTTAAGGAATCAGTGCTGCCATACGTATTTAAATTTATATGAATGTCAACAACCTCAGTTCCGGTTTCAATGTGGAAACATTGTGTTATTTATATAAAACCTTGAGCTTCGATATGGTTAATAACTTTCCGACTTATTTTTATAAGAATAATTCATCTCTGATTGATCACGTTTTTGCGGCAAGCTGTTATTACACAATCAGATTACTCCACCAAGTGAATTTGACCATGTCTTCTGCTGTCTTTCTGTCTTATGATCTTAAACTGGAATCGTTTCCCAATGAAATTACTTACACTTATCGTGATTTTAAAAATATTAGTTATGACCCACTTTTGACAGAGTGTCGACATATGTCCTGAAGTGATGACTATTCATCTAACTCTTTTCATGATAAGATTGACGTTTTTACAGATATGCTTAATCATTTGTATGGCAGTAATGTTCCATTACTTACACGACATACAAAGAGGCAAAGGGGTGTCCGTGGCTAACACGAGAAATGCATACCATATTGGTCGAACGCGAGCGATTTTTTGTATAATTGATGTATATAGATTCAAGGTAATTTTCTTTAATGACATATGTATAGGTACCGATCATATCCATACATGGTTAGTACTAAAAACAAAAAAATTAAAATTGAGAATGCAATGCTTCAGGTATAATCAAAAACCTCATAATTAATTACAAAATTCAAGTTAGTCTAGAAGTATTTCTCTTAATACACAAAACCAGAAATAATCATTAAAATTACTCATTTTACCTTGATAGTGTATAGTAGCAACTAAGTTTTGCCAATTGATCACGTTTCACCTTTCAATTGGCCTCTTTAACATAGATTTTAAAAAGTACACACGCACTTTTAATTACATTTTTATGTTTTGCAATAAAAATATCAACATTTTATAGATCTGTAAAGCAAAGATTGTAAGTTGTTTGATTATAGCGGAATGTCTATAGACAAAAAACAAATATATATAAATAGAAGTTATAGTAGTCAATACGTCTCATCGTGCGTTAAATGCCACATTAAAGTGTGAATGTGAAATGAAATACTTTTAACCAAGCATAACCATGATAATCTCAATTTGGAATATATTTTGCAAATCATTAATTGTGTTTCTTGGATTTGAGAGTATTTAATGTATTTATAAATAGGTAATTGGTCTAACAATAAGACCAACCAATTCGTATAATACCCTAGATCAGGGCAGTGCGCAGGATTTTTCAAGGAGAGGGTGTTTGAGATAGAAAACTATAAACGAAATTCTTGTATTTTTAGACAGTTAAATACTTTAATTAATATCATGGTACCGCTTAATTACAAATTTGTGCGAAGAATATATTCATATGTTCCTCATTGATTCAAAGGTAGAGAAAAAAGCTATTATGCGGACCTTACACGTTCAGTAATAATGTCATTACTTTATCGGAATGACATTAATAATGATCGTGTAAGGTTCACAGAAACTGTAATGATAGTCAGTAATGATGATATCCGGATTTTCTGATATTTAGGAATCATTACTGACATACAGTGGGGCTATTGTCATTAATAATGACAGTATAGAGTGCGCGCTTCTGATTTTGTAGAGGTATGATGTAATTTAAACATGGATAATGATAGTGACAGCGAGTTTTTTTTTGTACTGAATCGACTACGGCGGAATGTCCTGAGTGTATTAAAAAAGAGAGGGAGCTTCTTCGGAGCTTCGTTTAGGCCTTTAAAAGCCTGCCGAAATTGTGAAATCCAACAAATGAGTTTTATAAAAACAAAACAGAGAGGAATTTAGCTCCAGACAAACTGTTAAGCATTTATATGAAAATAGAACGAGGTTCTAAACGTGCAGATGTTACAAGAAAAATACACCTCCTTCGCTCTAATTACCGAACAGAACTTGAAATGATCCTATCATCGAAGAGATCGGGAATAATTGCCAATGACGTGTACAAACCATCTTCGTGGGTAATTCATGCTCTTCAGTTTCTGGACAGAATCGAACATCCTGTTAATGCAAATTTACAACAGGTGAGCAGCGTAACTGTAGTTGCATATTTTTCAGATAATCATTATTGGATAAGAAAATTTGTATTAATATTATTGGCTAAAAAAATTTGAGTTAATGGAAACGATGCTTAAGGAGTATTTATTGTTTCCTTTTTTTTTTTTTGATAGCGTTAAAATTACAGAAATAGAAAAGAACATTTTTTTCAATCAGCTACAAATTTAATTTTTTATATATTCTAACTAGGGGGAGCCCGTCGACGTTGTCCGGCGATAATATAGATACTTAGATGGGTGGGGGTAGAGAGGTTATAGATGCATAATATCCAAGCTATTAACTGACGCGTGATTCCGTACTCTAGTGTTTCACTCTATGTCTGTATGTGTGTATATGCGTGTATTAGTGTGCGCGAATGCATTCATATGTGTGCTAGAGTGTCTCTACGTCAAAGCGTTCTCAAGCAGTGCCGTAACATATAGTAAAACACGAAATTTGTGTATGCCATACGAAGGAATTGCCCGATTGGTCCCGCTTTCGAATATATTTGCAATTTTTATGAAAACGCCATGAACAAAATATGACCTTTCTACCCTCGGCGACTTCTCAGGCAGCTACCAAGTATGTAGTGAAAAACAAAAGTATTGTATGGCAACACCAAGAACGGGTAGCCCGATTTAGTCCATTTTTAAAATTTTATTTACCATTACTATGAAAACACCACGTACCAACATTTTTGTATGGCAACCCTACGAAGCAGTTGACAGATTGGTCCAATTTTTGAACTTACTTTACATTTTTTTTTATAAAAGGTCCGTGTACAAAATTTCAGCTCTCTACGTCGACGCGTAAGGCAGTGTCCAAATATAGTATAGTGAAAACCTAACGTTTTATATGGCAACATCAAGAATGGGTTGCCCGATTTCGACAATTTTTGTAATTTTATTTAATATTACTATGAAAACACCACGTACCAAACTTCGGCTCTCTACGTGAACTCATTGTTAAGCATTGTCTAAATATATACTAAAAAACGAAATATTTGTATGCGAACCATACGAAAGAGTTACCCGATTTAGTCGATTTTTGAACTAGTATTTGCAAGTTTTATGAAAACACCATGTAAAAATTTCCACTATCCACATCGATGCGTTTTCAGGCAGTTTTTAGATCTCAACAATAGCGCCATCTATCGTATCCAAAACTATCCTAACTTTCAAGCTGAAGCCAACCAAATACATTTACAAAATTTCTTTGAAATCGGTTCGACGGTTTCGGAGATTAGCGTGTTTGAACACAGTGACATGTGATTTTTATATATTAAAATAAGCAGTATTGAACAAATAATAAAGAATAATTTTAAAATTTCAATTTCGCTTTGTACTTAATGCTAAAATTATAGCAATGTCAGCGTTTCTGTGAAGATCCATTACAATAATTTACACAAGATAAATGAACTTCTGGCTCGTTGAATTGAGACATACTGAAGGAAATACTGTCATTTTCAATGATAAGTAGTGTAAGGTTTCAACATAATGACAGAGTAATGAAAGAAGACTTCCGGAAGTAATGACATTACTGGTAATGACATTATTACTGATCGTGTACTGTCCGCATTAGGAACTGCATCGACTTCTATGCTTATGTCCCGATGAATATTTAGAGTAGCGCTAGTCGGTTGAAACAATCTTCTCCCACATTGTGGAACTTAAATAGGTTTTTAGAACGACGCAAAGTGAAAAATGAACGTCCGTTCGGAGTTGTGGTCACAAAGGCATAATTTTCAAAACTTTATGAAGATTTGGGAAGAATGCATCCTTCCTGCAGATATCAACAGCCTCGAGAGAATTGTTTTATCTGTAATTCGGCGCCGCCAGATCTTGACTATTGATCCACACCACAGATGAATTGTTGTGTAAAAGTGTAAGTTTCAAAAAATTTTCCACGCGCTGACTCATCTAAAGTTTTCATTTGCTGCGAAAAAATACATGAAACTTATCATGTGACGTTTCAAAAAACAGTCATCTAAATGAGTAATGAACAGATTAACATGTTCACGCTGGCGCCGATATTCATGTTTTTCACTGTGTGATGGTGCTCGAATTCATGTTTTGCTTCATCTGACGATGCGGTACTATCACACCCGACCATCTCCGATTTGGATGAAACTTTCATAGTTTTTAAGGAATACCAAAATAGCTCACCCATATTTTTATGTTTCCTACTAGTACGACCCCCTCCACTAGGGGGGTTAGAAGTTTCGTGATTTTACGATGAAACGTCATTTTCAAAAAATCATATCTGGAGAATGAAGCAACCGATTTTCTGATTCAAATGCCAGATGAAGCTTAATGTCTCATATTTTTTTATAAAAAAATATAGCAGCACCGAACGAAAAATTTGTTTTGCTAATAATATTTCTGTTTTTTTTTTAAATAGTGTTATTCACTAGTGAGGACTTCTAGCACTTGTGCCTGAATTTCTATTTCATATGGGTCAATTTTTTTTTTGGCAGGGCGTTACAATTGTCTTAATTTCAAGTTTTATTTTCGCTTTAATATTTCATATTAAAAGTTCAACAAATTATAGAAGCATTCGAAATTATTTCTATTCTTGGAAGCTTATCTCCTACATCATCAAATATTTTTTAAACTTCATTTTTAAAGAAATAAAATTAAGCAATTTTTGCCTACCTGCCCCTACAAGTAGTTATGCAGGACAGAGAAAGATTACAAATATTGTATTGCCAAATTTTGTATTGTATTTTGTATAGAACTTATTATTTGTAGTACCGCGGAATAAACTAGTTAAACCAATAAGAGACAACTATAGAAAAGTGGTCCCATAATAATGTCAATTAATGTAAGCAATTTCAGTAGTATCAGCAGTCCATTTTATTATGTCAGTGAGAGAACCATGCAATCTAATGTCGATTTCGATGGGACTTCAGTGCAACACCAGTATTGCACTTTACCAGCAGTGCAACACTGAAAATGTTCGATCGGACAATTTTTATAGCAGAAATGCAACACGAGGTTTGCTCTGACTTCCCCTACTTTGCACTGGATATTTTGTCGGTGTTACAATTCAATATTCAAGTTCTGTCAAAATGTACTGTTGCAATTATGTGTTAAATTTTTATGTTAAATGAATTAAAAGATTTTATTTGCATTATATTTGCATAAAGTTTGAGAAGAAATTTCTCTCTATATATCAATAAAGAACATTTATTACGTTTGACAGTTCCGTGTATATAATACGTGTGTCCACAAATACAAGGAATATGACAGAAATATGTTCGATGAACTTCAGTGCTCCCAGTTCTCCTCTGCCAGAAAAAGTGCAACACTGAAATGGTCCCATCGAAATCGACATAATTTTGTTAATTATTCCTAAACGGCTGCGAATAATGACGTGTGATATTTCTTTTTTAATGAAAGACGACAGATTATAGATAAATTTAAGAATTAAAAATGGCTTAAATGTTGCAAAATTAATTTAGCAGAAGCATGACCTTGAAAGTAAAATGTAATGACCGATGAAACGTAGTATGGTACGGAAATCATTTTAGATTCGGCAATTAGAAACCTATCAAGGTTTAGCGAAAAGATTTTTTTTTAGAACAAATAGGGGGATGTAACTAATTTCCGGTAATTTCCAAACTAAAAAATGATTTCAAAAAATTATTATTTTAAAAATCCAAAAATTTCGTAGGTTTTATTTCCGCCTCCCCATCCTGCTGGGCGCAATCCTTAAGTTTACACCCATAGTATTGCGGCTTCCAGTAGTTATATTGTGAAAAAAGAATTATTGAAATCCATTGAACATTTACATCGAAATATCGATTTTGGTGGATCAAGATAATTTTATGTTACCCGAAAAAAGGTCAATTTGGTCGTCTTCCAGCACATAAGAGACTCTATAATTTTTTTAATGTAAACATTAAAGCTTGTTTGTAGAATTAAATCGAATTTGCATTTTGTCCCCTAATCACATATCTAATTAGTTTGTAAATCCGATAAACAGTTTCGAGTTATCTCGAAAAGAAAGCAAACCAGTCCTTTATAAAATAGAAGATGGCCGTTTTTTGAGTGAAAAATGGCTTTACTTTGATGTCGTGCTTGAAAAGAACCCTTAGGTCGGCGAAATTTGCCACCGAAACAAAAAAACGCTCACAACAAACCACTAATCCATATGAAAGAAATAACGGACAAAACATATGCAGAATGAAGAAAGGGGTGTATATGACCATAGTACCAAAAAATCATTTTTTAAAGGTGAATCGTCCGCATGATGTTAACAGAATTAAACAACGAACCCCGCCCCTCATTCACACTCACTTTCCTATTTAATTTGATACCAAACATGCCCCAATTTTTACAATCTCTATAGGGGTGGTGGTACACCCTTATTGGGAGGATAACACAATCGAATGCGAGCCACCGGTGAACCCGCCGCCCGATGAGGCAGTCTTGTGCGAGCCACCGGTGGTATGTGCCGCCCGATGAAGTAGTTTGTGCGAGCCACCATTGCAAACAATTTTCGCCATCTTGGGTTTGGCAGGGTGTTTGACTGTCACTTTTTTGTAAACAACGAGCCGCGAAGTGTGTTTGGCGCAGAGACGTAGTTACAAAAGGGATAATTTAGTTTTTATAGGAAATGGTTAAGGACTATTGGACTAAGTGATACAACAAGTCGTGATGAGGAAAATGCTTTAAAAAGGATTACAACTTTTTTTTTTCCAAAATCGTAGGTTTAAAAGAACATTTAGTTGCGTATCAAGTCAAAAGTCTCGTATTAATATTTTTTTTACTTAATATATTAAGCAGTCATACGGGAATGCATAATGTACACATGCGCTCGTTCAGATACAATTTGTTTTTTAAGTCCGGAAAAACTCTGAAAAATATTTGAAAATTCGTTATCATAATACCTGCAAAAAGGCGTCTGAAAAGATTTCAGTTATGCAGAAATATAAATTAGTAACGCGCCTGTGTATAATACCTCTTGGGTGGTGCCACTGGCATGTATATAAATGGACTGCTCGTTGAACCAAAAATGCATGAAATCAAATGGCACCACTTTCATGTTCCTATCTCTTTCGGTGAGAGCATACTTTCCCACTGAACTGTAACTATTCAGCGGTATTTCCAACCAGAACAGCATTGTAAAAAACATTTCCTTCGCCTTATAATTAAAATTTAACAATAGGTACAAATAGTCCGAAATACTTTTGTGATAAATTTGGTAAATCCCACTGACATGCATATACTTATAAGTAAATTCGCAAATAATTTAAATATATCGTCAGTGAGAGCATACTTTCTGAAATCAAAACTGGTGCCATATGAAACAGGAGATCACTCATTCCATTCATATACATGTCAGAGGGTGGTGTGGAAAATTGTGTGGAGTTTCTAAGAAATGTGTTTGAATTTTCGTGCCATTAATTTATTGTGATATTTAAGGCATCAACAACTTTTAACGCCGCCTCTGGCACCTGGACAAAAACATGAAGAAGAACGAAAGTTGCTACGCTTTTTGCGATATCAGACGAATGGAGTGGAACTGTTGTGAAAAATAATATATTGAGACTTAGAGGCATTCAATCTCAATGCATTAATCTTGGACTATGCAGCGATTCTGCTCAAATCTTCATTAATACGTGCGATACCATCTTCATTCAAGCCAATAGATCGGCTCAGATAAAGCTGCACATCATCTGCATATGTATAAATGTATCCTGACATCACGTCCAACTAGAGGAAGTTCACTAATAAATAAACTAAATTGCAACAGCCCCAAGATTGAAGTACACCAGGAGAGGAAGTGAATCCGACAACTCATCCTCCTTTCCCCGTTGATGGCGTTCTGACAAGAAACTCCCAGAAACTCCCAATTAGAGCAGAATTGGAAGCAGTAAAGCCAAATTATATAGCTTATGCAGTTACAAGCTGTGATTAACACAATCGAATGTCTTTGAGAAATCAAGCAGTTCTAGAATGGTAGCGTCATCCTGGTCTAGGGCTGCTCTTATATCACTTGTCACTTTTACCAGAAACTAAGGTGTGCCTACATTGAAACAATTTGCGAGAGCTACTGCGTCACTACCTCAGAAGTGATATGTGGGCGTGAATCTAGTTGCGATTAAATGCCTTACAATTGAAATTGTATCAAGTCGATGTTAGCACAAGAATCCATGGGGTGTTTTAAGTCCCATAACCCGCACACCACCCGGTGCGTTCAGGCCTGCCCTAGATGAAATGCTTATAACCAATTTCAGAGAATTTCATATTCTGAAGAAATTTTTAGTACAATAAAAACGGTCAAGACTGATGGTTTTCACAGTATAATATAAAAAAACCTAAATTTTTATACGGCAAGACCAAGAAGGTGTTGCCCATTTTTGAAATTATATTTACTATTTTTATGAAAATGCCGTGTAAAAAATTTCAGCACTCTATGTTGACGCCTTCTCAGGCAGTGTTCAAATATATAGTGACAAATTAAATTTTTGTATGGCAACCCCACGAAGGAATTACCCGATTTGTCCCAAATTGTAATTTAAATTTTTGTTTTGTTTTTTTTCTTTAAAATCCGTGTGGAAAATATCAGCTCTCTTATTAAACGTGTTCTTGAGCTATCGTCAAGGCAGGCAGACAGGCGGACGGAAGAACGGACAGACGGACAGAACAGATGGGCTTCAAAAATCCAATCCATTTTGCTCTACCATAATTATTTCTATGTGTTACAAATTGAATGACAAACTTAATATACGCTTTGATTTCATCATCTGTAGTAGGGTATAAAAATAAAATAATTACTGATGATGGCATATATAAGAAATGTTGACATTGTCCGATAATGCGAATGCGCGAAATGCGATTACATCAATCTTATCAATTGTTCTTTCTTTTGAAAATAAAATCTTAATTAAAATTTTTATTATTTGTTTAGGAATTTCTTATTTATTCTTCAAAATGTTGATAAGATTTATTTGTTTTTATGTTTTAAAGTCATTCAAAATAAGAATTATTAGGTACACTACAAATTACACAACAATGCCATTATCCGTTCATCAATAATTTGATAATGAGAAGTTTGTAGCCGGAACTAATTTAAATGTTTAAATTCTAACAAAATTTGGATGAAAATCCACGTATATTTCGATAAAAAGTTAAAATTTATCGAATTATAACGAGTCGTCATATACGTAAAGAAATGTTTTCAACAAATCCGATAAAATCGGTATTAAAAATTTTATAAACAAAAATTTCGAAGATATTAAATTTATTTCGACTATTTCGTGACTGAGTTTTATTTTTTTATATTTTCATATTTGATTCGTCTTATCAAAACCTGAAAGGAAGACAAGACATAAAAAACGTGCGCATATTTAATGTTTATTTGAGATTTGAAATTACTAATTGATCGCGTGTTGAAATCAGTATTAAAAATAAAAAACAAAACATAAAATCGTAACTCTGAATTTAATCAGAAAATTTTGTTAATTCTTATTTAAAACTGGAATTAAAAGAAAACAGACTATAAAAACTACTCGTTTTCACAATGTCTTTACATACATATATATGTACAGGTGTATTTTTGTTCTTTTTCTCATCACCAAATATCATTCGTAAGGTGTAGTTACTCTTTCTTTCAGGTATAAATTGATATCTTGAACTTCTTACAAGCATTAGGTACCGGTTACTTGGTATCTTGATTTTTTTGGCAATTTCCTTTTTTTTCTTTTTTTTTTCTTATGGATTGCAATATTGACAGATGCTCAGGGTTTTACCACATGTTTCACAAAATTGATGATCTTATGGATTTATGGCAACATGACCTGTACGTACATGCCTCCGTAGCAATATTACTACTTGAAATCTTTCTCGCGTAGCTTTTTACCAGAGACCACAAAAGAAGTTTGAATAGCCACACGTGGAAAAATTATAGAAAATTTAAATTTTTACATAAATACCTACAGCACATAGAATAATTAACTTTGAGTTAAAAAACTATTTTTTATAATTTATCTGTATAAAAATTGTTTATAAATACTTCAGTGGGGTAAAAATTTGTAAAGTTAGTTTTTTTCTTTCAATAATAGAATAGAATAGAATTATTAATCGGTATTTGTTTTTTAAGACGATATTGTCCTTAACATATAATCTATAATCCCCACCCTCCCTTAAATTTTTTGAGACCATTCCCTTCAGGTCGTACACGAATTTGTCTGTCTATTTATTTATATATTTCTATACCCTAGATGACATCTATAGGGGTGTACTAAGTTTCTCATTCCGTTTGTAATACCTCGAAATAATGATGGTAGAGCACAATGAATTGGACACCCACGCATAATATTAAAAGATATTTTGATTTTTGCATGTCCGTCCGTCTGTCCGTCCGTCCGTCTGTCTGTCTGTCTGTCTGTGCGCACGATAACGCGAGAACGCGTTCACCTAGAAAGCTGAAATTTTGTACACGGACATTAAAAAAAAAAGTAAAATAAAGTTCGAAAATGAGACAAATCGGGCAACTCCTTCGTGGGGTTGCCATACAATAATTCCGTTTTCCACGATATATTTGGACACTACCTGAGAACACGTCGACATAGAAAGCTGCAATTTGGTACGCTGTGTTTTCATACCAATAGCAAAAAAAATTTCAAAAATGGGCTAAATCGGGCAACCCCTTTTTGGTGTTGCCATATAATAATTTTGGTTTTTTACATATACTTTGAAAACGATCAATCCTAGACATTTTTGTACTAAAAACATCTTCAGAATAAGAAATCCAATAAAATTGGTTATAATCATTTTTTCTGTCCGACGAGCCGTTCTAGAAATATATGTGAGAAACCAATGCAAAAAACCAAAATTGTTCAAATGGATGACCATACGAAATTTCATACGTGCATTCATCTAGGAAGAATTGGTCTTAGACCAATTCTAGCTTTTTCACTTGTTTTTACTATTTTCGCACTCTCATTCGTAGACCCACTTTTCGTCATCACAGCAAGCTGAAATTTGGCAAACCGGTTCATGTCTTGTGACAATTGAATCTATCAAAATTTGAACCGGAAAACCCGCAAAATCGGGAAAAATCATTTGAAAATTTGGTACAAATTTGATTAGTGATAAATCCGTTTCAGAAAAAATGCGGAGTTTTCCGATTTTTCCGAAAAATTATTCCGGAATTTTCCGACCTTTCCAGAAAATTTTCCGGTAAAAAAGTTTTCTAAATTATGCAGGATCAAGTTCCCTATCAACTGGCATCATTACTTTCTCTCCGACAATGGTGAAAATTTGCAGAAAAAATCGTGGAAAATCCATGTAAAACGCTTTTCCGGAAGCATTTGAGCGTTTTGCAACCTAAAACAAAGTTGTAGAGCGAAATGAGTTGCATAAAGTTATTTTTGTGGAAAACTCCGTGGAAAAACCGGAAAAGCAGGAAAATCATCGGACAAATTTTCATCGATATGATTAGTGATAAATCTGTTTCAGGAAAAATGCAGAATTTTCCGAAATTTTCTGGAATTTTCCGACTTTTCCAGAAAATTTTCCGACAAAAAAGTTTTATAAGCTATGCGGAATCTTTTTTTTTCGTCCTACTGGCATCAATACTATCTCTTCAACAATCATGAAAACTGCCATGAAAAATCGAGGAAAATTCATGTAAATTTTTAAAAAAAATTCATAGTAATAGGAAAAGTCTGCGGAAAACATGGAAAATTGGGAAAATTCAGTAAATCAGTGCCTTTTCAACCGTCATAAAAATGTTTTAAAATATCTCCATGCAGCACGTAATAACAATTTAGTTAACGTGAAAACGGCAGAAAATAAAATAAGTAAAAAACGTTTTCAAACAAAACTGAGGCCAAGCCGCATGAAAAAGTAGAAAATAAACTTTTCTTCACACACAGAGGTGGACTCAGATTTTATTCGCTGACAATCACCGATATATTTCAGTATGATCAATCAGAGGTAATAAGTGATTTGATTCATGAAGACAAAGAATATTCAAGAGAAATGTCCCAATCAAAAAATCTGAGTCCACCTCTGTGTGTGAAGAAAAGTTTATTTTCTACTTTTTCATGCGGCTTGGCATCAGTTTTGTTTGAAAACTCGTTTTTTACTTATTTTATTTATTATATAAATGAGCCCAGAAATGTAAGGAGCTTTCAAATTGCTATCAGTGGGCTCAGTCAACATAAATAAAAATAAATAAAAATTATTTGAAATATTTTGACTACGTATTCAAAAATTCTCTAGCGTAGAAAAAATATTATAGTTCGCGTCACGCTAGTTATCAAGGTCACTTGAGGGAAATTTATAAGTTTGTACCAATGTGTATATTCCAAGTAGTGAAAGACGTTTCAGAGGGCATTGCCATTAAAAAAAATTTAATTTTAATATTTTTGAATTACCAGAGTGTATTTATTTTGTAATTTTAATAAATATTTATGACTTCTCTGACGCAGTTATACCAATCAGACTTGGGAAAATTTCTCAATATACATAGATAGAAAAAATCTCTAGAATTCCCTAAATAATTGGCTTAACTCTAAAATAAAAAAATACTTAATTATTTTGTGTTTTCATAAATAAATTTTATTTATTTATTTATGATTTAAAAGTAACAATTAATAGTTCTTCAAATATAAAATAAACAATCTTTAGAAAATATGCACATAATAGAATTTTTGAACTTTTTGTTTTGCTAGAGGGAAATACAATTTCAAAAATTTCGCGAACTTAGCCAGACTTTATTTAAGTTAACCTCATTCAAATGCTGAATCGGAGCGTATATTTTCTGTTATAACTGATGTAAAGACAAAAAAAAATAGAAATAAAATAATCACAAACTTTGAGAGCTGTTGCTGTTTTAAGAGATTCAGGTAATAATTGTTGCAATAATTTTACAGTAACAGATATAATAGAATAGAATATTTGTTTATTTGGGAGAGATACTACAAGATTTACATATCTTTTTCTTAGCACCAATTAGAGTGGAAATACAGTAATACAACTGAATAGAAATAAGTAAACTAAATTAAATATTAATACTACAACAATGATAATAGGTGAGGAAAAAAATCTAAACAATAATAACAAATAAATTATGGATAAATAAGTAAGATTAAGATACAAAAATTAATTACGATAACAATTGTAGCAAATGAGAATAAAATAAGATAAAACCAAATTAGATAACTTCGATAACAAAGATATAATCTGCGCGTGAGGGTCACAACAGCAAAACTACTTACGTCAAAAAATTTACAAGAAGACGCCTGAAAGTGCCGATCGAGTTAGCCTTCTGGATATTGTGTGGTAATGAATTCCACATACGAGTGATTGAACAATGTAGGATCCATCAAGTAAAGAGGTCTGAAAACGAGGTATTTGCAGTTTATAACCTCTGGCAGAGTTCAAGGGTTGAAACATGGTCCTCAAGTAAGCGGGCTGAGAGTTGTGCAATAGGTTGAAAAGGAAGAATAATCCACTACGCTTTAGATATAATTCAATGGAACAACCTAGCAGTGTAAATTCAGGTGAGACACATGATCGATTCTTCGTAAGCCGAAAACAAACCTTACACAATCGTTAAATGCAATATGTAATTTTCTGGAGCAGTGCGAATCTAGCTTCGGGAAAACAAGTAAACCGTGTGTGAAATGCTGTAATATTAGGGACTTAACAAGATGACAGCGCATTTTAGGGGTGAGCGTTTTAGTAGACAACCATAGACGACGGAGGGTGGTGTCGTAGATCTTAGATAGATTTGAGTTGACGAGATCACAGCATATTGTAGTTAAGGGTGACCCCAAGGTTAAGGACTTTATCCACATAGGGGATTGAAGATCCATTCAAGAGAATAGGAGAAAGGGATGAAGAGTCAAGAGTGCCGAAGGAAAAGGTGATACACTGTGACTTGCCCGGATTAAGTTCAAGTTTATTGTTAATCGACCAGGTGTATATATTATGTAAATCGTCGTTCATCCGAGCCGCACAGTCTTCGATAAGACCAGGTGGGCGACTGAAATAACCTTGAACGTCGTCAGCATAAATGTGATTGTTGACATCTTTAATTATATCCGGCAGATCGTTGATATATAGACTGAAGAGTAGAGGACCAAGAATGGAGCCTTGTGGTACTCCAGAAGGCAGAGGAAGGAAATTTGAGTGATTACAGTGCCCAAGAGTAAACTTTTGTGATCGCCCGATTAAGAGCTCCTTGATTAAGTGAATAGATCGACGCGAAAAATGGAATTTATTAAATAATTTTTCTAGCAGCCTTACATGGCAAACACTGTCAAAAGCTTTGGAGAAGTCTAAAAGCGCCAGAACGCAAATCTCTCTTTTTATCAAGTGCAGCGCGTATGTCTGTGGTGACTTTAACGAGAGCACTTTCGCAACTATGCTTGGGCCGAAACTCAGATTGGCAGCCACTTATAAGATTGTTTTGCAGTGTGTACTGTTGAACCTGCCAGTATAATTGCTTCTCCAGAGCCTTCGATAGGAAGCAGAGGATGCTGATGGGCCTATAATCAGCAAGAGCTGTAGCCGCAGGCTTCTTTGGAGTTTTTGGGAACACCGATTTCGTAATGCAGGTATTGAAGATATGTAAAAGTGGGCCAATAATGAGCGGCGAAATTAGCTTCACAAAACGGGGAGACATATTATCAGGGCCGGCTGCATTAGATTTAATAGCGAAAATCGAATTCGAGGCTTCAGTTCTATCCACTCCCCGGAAACTAAAACCACTAGAGCTGGAAGAAGAATCTAAACCTGCCAAGAACAACTGATCATTGCCTTGAGATTGATGACCAACTATGAAGAATTCGTTAAGTTCCTGAGGGCTCAGGTTGCACTTAGCCGTTCTGCCTCCATATATGCCAGCATCACGCACGTTACGCCATAACATTTTCGGCGGAACACTTATATCAAACTTACGCTTATAATACGTACATTTAGCCTCGCGAATTTTTACATTGACTTTGTTCCTTAAGAGAGTGTAAAACTTCCGACTTTCAGGAGTCTTTAATCTACGATACCTGGAAAAAAGAAATTCCCGCTCAGCAATCAAGGATTTTATTTCGGCGCTGAACCAGGGGCAGAAGCCGCTTTGAATTGCCTTAGTGCGTAGCGGTACATACTTATCATATAAAGGTACTGAATCGAACGATTGAGAAAGAGAACCTGATCATCAATATTCGATTGGATGTAAATATCGTTCCAGTTATAGGACCCGCATTCGGCGAGAAGGGATTCCAAGTCAAGGTTGTTGAAATCTCTGTATCGATAAAAAGACAGGCTTGGATTGCTATTGACTCTTACATCAAAAGAAAGGAAAATAATATCATGATCTAGGGAACTAAGACAAAGTTGATTAAAAAAGAGCACTAGAGATGGGTCAGAAACAAAAAATAAATCTAGAAGGGATAGATTAATGCAGTTATGATAAGTCCGATAAGTATTAACTAGGTTTAAGTGCGCTGTTAGCATATCGCATAAAAAATGGTCAGTATTAAGGCTGTTCTTGAGGATGTTGACATTGAAGTCATCTCCTACTATCAGCTTAGAACAGCGCTGGTTAATAGATGAGATAGACATAAGAAACTCGGAGGAATTATTACGATTGAATTGACCTGGAGGAGCGTTGACTACTCCCAAAGTGCATATATCAGAGGCTGTACCGACCTCAACACATAGAAACTCAATCAAGCTGCCACTAGATTTGCAAACTATCTTGGCCTCAAGATCCTGTCGCACATATATAGCAACGCCACCGCCAATTCTACCACAACGATCATTCCGAAATATTTTATAGTTTGGGAGTGAAACATGAGAGGATGGGACATCATCTTGGAGCCAAGTCTCGCTTACAAGGATAGCATGAAGCTTGGGACACTTTAAAGTGTTCCGTAATTCGTCAATTTTAGCCCTCAAGCTGCGTGAATTAAAGTGACAAATATTCAAACCTTGAAATCTGTTACAAAACACATTCAACATAGATCCTACATTGTTCAGAGGATATGTGTTATGACTCATTAATAAAACAAGAAAATAGGTAAAAGATGAGCATAAAAATTTAAAACCCCGTACAAAACTAATTAGCAATATTCTTTAATTATAATTCAAATTGTCCTACTCGAGTTGGCCAACATGCATGACATGCATGTATATGGGTCCCTTTAGAATTTGTTGCCCTGCAGTGAAAATTCAACACAGGCGTGGAGTATGAACCAACATAGATAGCGGTGCAACAAGATATTTGAAAATATTGCGCTTGCTCCCACCGAAAATGCTCTTAGTTGCTGTCACTACGCAAAGCACCTCAGGAGTTTCTCAGCTGTTTCAAATTTAAACAAATCAAGCAGTTGAACATACTTTTTTCATAAGGTATCTGTTTCTTCAATATATTCTGTCCTATTTTAAGCATTTCTAAGAAAAGTCACGCTCATGTACACGAATTTTAGAAGTATCAACACTTCCTGGTCTCTCTCTATATTCTAAGATCATTTGATGTTTGCTCCTCGATTTAGAAAAGTTCAAATTTTGATACTTGCTGTGACAGCTCTGCTAACATAATGGAGTAAAAAATAAATATATGCACAAGATAACACCCAAAATACCTCCCATATATCTTCCGGATGCATTTTTTTTTTAAGAAAATCGAGTAAATTAAAATTACAGAAAATTTTTTTTTTTTATTAAGCTGTTATGTTTACGTAAGGAAATTTTAACTATAAAAGAGGTTGGAATTCCAAAGTTTCCTATAGATACTGCATTTGAAGCTTTCCTTTCACCTTGAAGGTTAGCTTATGCTTGCTTGATGCTTGCTGCGAAGATGTTTCCTGCATCGATTACGTTTTGGCCTTAAGACGCTCAGCGATAAAAGTAGCGAGTGCATTTCCATACGAAATACTCAAACCATTCGTGATCTCTTCCACTGTGGTTCTATTGCTATTCGTCGTCAAAGTTGATGGCCTTACCTGCCGGTAATTGCCTAGATATCAATATGCGCCCAATCTCAAATAACGTGCACCATTCATCCTTCACGAAATTGCTGGACCCCTACATTTTACTCAATAGGCGATAACTTTTAGTGGGATTAAACTTGTTTGTGCAAAAAAAAAAAAAACAGTCACTACGCGAATTTCCAATTTGTACACTAATTGCAATGGCAACAACACTTAAAATAGAATTATGGCCGGTTTTACAGTCCAGGCTTAAGCCATATCTATGGTTAGATATGGCTTAAGCCAAGGCTTAAATATTTCTACTGTTTCACTGTCAAGGCATCAGATACATGACTGTCTTAAGCCAAGCTTAACTTAAGGCATGCATCTTGGGATGCTTAAGCTTTAGTTATCTATAGTTACCGATTGTTGGACATTACACAGTAATTGTCAATTGGAACATGGCATCCAGGTGCAAATAGTTTATTTTTAACTCCAAGATTTTAGGAAGAAACTGACATAATGGGAATATTTATCTGATGCAGAATACATGATTGAAGATGAATTGCACAATTGAATATCCCCCGATATAAGACGAGAAAAAATTATAAGGCGCACAAAACATTTCTATTGTCAATAGAAGGTCGGTCTCTTCAGATCCAAAAATTTGCTCTACTTTTGATGTTTTAATATTTTCCACATTCCATATTTGATCATAGTTCCGTTTTAAAATTCTTCTTCTTCTTTTCACCTAGTTTTAAATCCGCAACCGCAGTGCTGATAACTTAAAAACTTAAAATTGTTCATCTGCGGTTTAACCAAGTCTCTCTAAGCTTACGGAGTACTATGAAACGAAGTCGGCTTAAGCTTGGGGCTTAAGTCACATCCGTGGCTTAAACCTGGAGTGTGAAATCGGCCACTTGTATTTTCTGTCACATTGAAAATGTTAATAGGATCTTGAAAGTAAAGTGCAACCAGTGTTACCAACAACAACTACCCCTAAAATATCTCTTTTAGATACTGGGGACACAAAGCGAATCGGTTCGAATTCAATGCATCTAGAGTAGATTAGATTCGTAGAGGGGTGTGTAGGCGTCAGCCTCGCAATCACCATCGCAATCAATGCATCTAAGTCCCAATACTGTCTCATCTCTTTAAAATCTAATACTTTTCGAAATCTATTGTACTTTGCATTATAGGTTATATCCTGAGCTTGGCTTAATAATACGAAAAAAAAACAGTTCTGGGCGAATGCAATTAAATTTTTGAATCTGTCTCGTATATCGTGTAACCGTCGCATGTTATTTTTGGAATTTCGCACTTTTATTTCTTTCCGTTCCCCGAAAAATAACGAAACAAAAGTGTTCTTAAGGCTTTTAATTTCTCAATTGGTGCATTTACTTTCCATAATATCATCACATACTTTCTACTATTATTTAATAGAATGGACCCAAAAAAAAAAATATATTAAAAGAATTAGTTGTTTTTTTGTTTTTTTTCCCTAAAACTTAGAACTGCACTTTTTGATTTCGGTCATTATTATTGTTGAAATTTCCCAATCAATTTCAAAGCTTACCTTTTAGAACTATGTCGATTTCAGTTAAGTAGAGTGAGTTTTAAGAAATCCCTCAAATTATGTTAGAAATATGTTGGTATTCCAAAAGTTCTGCGTAATGTTTTTGCACTAAATTTCTCCTTAATTTTAACACATAGCCATCCAATTAGAAGAAAAATTTAAAGGTATTTCACGCAACACAAAACTTAAATTCACCAGCACAATACAATTCTGATCTATAACTGAAATTAATTTTAAAACACTTTTTAACAATGCTCTTTTTCTTAAGTAAATTAAAACTAAAAGCATATGGTACATCACAGCCACTAAATACAATTATTATTCGCTTCCGATTGAGCTCCAATCATGTGGACAGACCGCACGCGAATATAATATTGAACAGAATTTTGCTTAAGGTTTAAGCTCTTATGAGCTGCGCTTGAAAGTCTAAAAAACAATTCCAATTCAAACTCAGATTTCAGAGGGGTTAATAAATCTCTGTAGCCGGGTATATGTATTAGTGTACATGAAGTGTGAATGTTTTCTTTTAAGTAAGACAACTTCTGGACATGCAAATGGAATTATACCTACAGAACGGCTGGCGGAAATCTTCAATGTTTTTATCTATATATAATCGGATTTACACGTGCCCCTCTTAGATTTCCTCCACTGAAACAACCGCGAAATTGAGGTGTTTGTAATATTTTATTTTTATGTAATTAATTAATATTTGTTGCAAATCATATATTTATGAAAACACTCAGGAGATATAGATTTATATGTAAACTTTGTTTCGGAGGCTATGGGGCCATTCATATCCGCAGTATTATAAGAAGGTTTAGATAAAAATATTTCGAATTATTTTCATCAATTAAATATTGTCAAGCGAAAATAACGGGATTTATGTACTAATTTATGTAACCAAATTTAAATTTAAGTTTACTGAAGCTTAATTATTGTACAGTAACGATTTAAATCTACAAATTTCACTAAAAAAAAATTGTGGAAAAAAAACTCTTTACAAATTGAAAAAGAAATTTATTTAGCAAAAGAAACCGTTTCATATCAAGAACCGTATACTCATCAGTATGGCTTGGTTCCTGTCTGCCGAATACGCCAAAGTAACAGCCAAGCTGACCTCATATAGAGGGTATTTCCCACTAGGAGGTCAATAGAGCAGTTGGTGATAGTACTCAGCTAGACGAACCAAATATTGTATGACAGGAGGGGGGGGGGGGCATTACAACCGTTTAGCAGTTACAGGGTGATTAAGAAAAAAAAGCTAGTTTTTCACAAAACATCCTGTATCTTAAAAACTACATGGCGTACGGTCATAGTTAAAGGCTCATTGTATACAGAACTTCATGGCTTTTCCAACGACTGCTCAACCCCAGCCCATCCCCAATCTCCCATCCAGAATTATGGTTGTCTAAACTAAAATTTTCGGATTTTCTTACCTTTTTTTAATTTAACCTCTATTATTTTTGCAAAAAGGTCCTTAACAAAATTTTTTTATAAAAACTGTAGACTCTTCTCCTTAAGGAGACCTATTACACCCTAGGTATTAACTGTAGCCGTTAAACAGTTATTAACTCATAACCTATTCAGGTCACGCCGAAATTAGACGATATTTTTTTAAATGACGTGCTAAGGGAACAAATTATCGTTGATAATAGGTTTGAAAATAGGTTTGAGAATATGTTTAGAGCTAATAACTCTTAAAGGGCTTCAGATAGCATATTGTGTGAAATATGTCACATTAGAGAGGATAGTCTACGGTTTACACTTTTTATAAAAGAAAGTTATGTTAACGACATTTTTGAAAAAACAATAGAGGTTAAATTAAAAAAAAGGCAAGAAAATCCGAAATTTTTAGTTTAGACAACCATAATTCTTGATAGGAGATTGGTATGGGGCTGGTTAAGCATACCATGAGCTCTTAAGTGGGAAACACCCTGTACGCACTTAAAAGAATTTTTAAATGTTGATTATATTTAAGGCGAAATACTAAGTATTTACTTGAATACCTTGCAAGATTAGCCCTATCCGGGACTAGCATTTCAAGCCTGCTGATGAGTATACGGTTTCTGCCGGTTTCGCCCTCTTTTGCAAAAGAAATTTCTTTTTCAAAGATTTTTCGTTTATAAAGAGGTTTTGTTTCCACTCAATTCTCGGCAGCAAAATAGGTCCATTTTCATATTGACTTAATTCACTATGATTTTATTTCATAGCAAAACTCTCTAAAAAAATTTAATCTAATGAGTCACATAAGCTAGGCTTGTGTATGAGAACAGTGCAGTCTTGAAGTGGAAACTATTTAAAAAAATTTAAAAAATTTTAAAACCATATAAATACGGAAAAGCATATTTGTACATGTCGTAGACACTTGATGTAACTCAGTACTTCATAAAAAGTCTAGGCACTTCATGAAATGTAGGCAGATAGTGTAACAGTTTGCGCTTAATGACTTTTTACAAGATGCGTCTGAAACTTTTAGTCACTTCATGAAATGATACAAGCCTTTACGCCGATAGTGTAATACTTACTAACCGGCATAACCAAATGCTTAAAGAGAGGTAGATGAGTGGTGAAGGGGTAGGTCGTGCCCAGACCTGTGACACCCACACCCTGTGCTCGAGTTAGGGATTCTCCCCATAAACTAAATTCACCAAACCTGCAGTGCAGAGATCATTTATATAAATAAGAAAAAGGATAGGATCTAATACAGTTCTTTGCGGGACTTCACATCTTACGGTCAGTTTAGTTCTCAATGCATGATCAATTTTCACAGTCTGTGTCCTATCAGAAAGATAGAACCGAAAAGTTGATGGAACAGGAGCTTATGTTCAAGAGTATCAAATGCTTTCTATATCCTAGATGAAATCTAAAGCGTATACTAAGTTTTTCATTCCGTTAGTAACACCTAGAAATTAATTATGGTAGAGCAAACGGGATTGGACACCCACGCATAAAATTAAAAGTTTTTGCATGTCCTTCCGACCGTCCGCACGATAACTCAAGAACGCGTTTACTTAGCGGGCTAACATTTTGCACATAGGTTTTGAAAAAAATTGAATTTATGTTCGAAAATGGGCCGAAGCAGGCAACTCCTTCGTAGGGTCGCCATACAAAAATTGCTTTTTGCAATATTTGGGTACTGCCTAAGAACGCGTCAACGTAGGGAGTTGAAATTTGGTACGTGGTTTTTTTATAGCAATAGTAAATAATGTTTCAAAAATGGACTACATCGGGTAGCCCCTTCTTGGTGTTGCCATATAAAAATGTTAGTTTCTTACATATACTATGAAAACGACCAGTCCTAGACGTTTTTTTGTACCGAAAAGCTCTTCAGAATATGAGATCCTATGAAATTACTTATGATCATTTTTGCTGTCCGACGAGCCGTTCTAGATATGTGTGCGAAAAATCACTTCAAAAATCAAACTTGCGTAGATGGGTCACCATACGAAATTACAAACCAACATTCATCTAGGCAGGATATCATAAGAATTGGTCTTAGACAAATTCTAGCTTTCTTACTAGTTTTTTTTTTAGGTACAAAAATACAGCTATAACATTTTTATTAGTATTAATTGCAGAATTTATGGACTCAGTCACTTCATAAAGTGCATCTGAAGTGCTATATCCACTTTTGAAGCCGTACTGTTTTTTTGAAATAATATTATTAATTTCAAGATGGCTAATTAGCCTATTTTTAATACATTTTTCAAATATCTTAGCTATGTTAGATAATAGCGATATTGGTCAATAATTGCTGCTAGAGATCTTTTTATCGTTACTTTTATAGGCAGGAGTGATAATAGCACATTTAAGCTTATTAGGAAAAATGCATTGTACATATGTAGCTACAAATGCTATCATCTGGTCTTTGGCGTCATCTGTGTCAAACACGAACCCGTATCAATATTTTATTGACCAATCGGATGCACCATTCATAGATCTCGATCGACAGTATTTAATTCATCATCATTATTCACTTTCATGCTACATAGAGGAGGTCAAATTTTTTCTGTCGCAATCAAAGTATCACGGGGATACCCTATGTGTCGTAATTCAAGCAAGATTAGAGTGAATACCTACTTCAGAGAATGCTGAAATTGATGATATTCAAGGTCGATCACATTTTATTCAAACCGAGATGAAGAGAAAAACCATCCAAACAATATTTTCAGTAAATTTGGACAATTAAAAATAAAAACTAGCTCAAAAACTTTAGACAAATCTTAAATACACAGATAGGAAGTAAGTAAATTAAAATCAAGCTTAAGCTTTTCAGTCATATCAAGGTTGGTAACTTTTAGTTAATTCGAATTCAGACAACTTGTGGAATAGTTGTAGATCAATTGCACATTTTTAAGTGCTCTATGTAAGTAAGAAGCCAGATTTAACCTCCGTGCTTCGAATCTCTTCGTCCCCTGCATTGGGAAGAAAACAAGCCAGAAGGTGTGTAGATGAAGCTTTACTTAATCACAATTTTATCAAATTAATTTATATTCAAATTTATTAATGTAATTCCTTGCGATATTTCACTCAATGACTAGAAAGAAAGACCCGGCAAAAGCTGAATAAAAAACAGGTTTAGAAAATATTGTTTTTCCATTCGTATAATTTTTATGAAATTCAAAAGAATGTTCGCGGCACTAGTTGTAGAATTATATAAATCGGTTTGAAATAGATAGAGACTAAGTTTTAATTTGTTTTTAGGATGAGTTTTTAATTTTTTAATTTCTCAGCATATACAACATATCAGGTGAATTGTATTACGTAAACACTGAGCTGACAAGTTGACATCAATTTTTTTCGATTGTGGAGATGTTAAGATTAAATTGCGGATGATTGAACTTGGTCAATTCGCGTTTATTTTTGCAGGAATTTTATCATACAATTTGGGCCGGTTCGTCGGTTCGGTCTACCGCGTTAATCGCAACAACTCGTATTAACCACGTACTGGACGAACATTACGGATGCGGTCAAAGTTTGATCTAGTATATTTTGAAAAATCTAGTACAGAACCGAATTCCTTAGGTTCTGAGAAGAAGTTTGAGTACCCACACTCCTATATCTGGAGCCTTAAATAGCTATTTGCAGCAGGGACCGAACCAGTTATGACTTTTTATGAAAAAAATCAACTTTACCTGTTATTCCTGACCGATAATAATTAGAAGCTAAAAAAACCAAGCTGGAAAGGCGTTTTATTTTATCTGCCAAAAATTTAAAGCCAGCTTGGCTTTCTATTTTTTCTGGCAGTAATAAAAAGCCAGCTGGGCTTTCTATTTTTTCTGGCTTGGCTTTTTATTTTTTCGAGCTGGAAGTAACAGGTTTTGGAGCTGGTTATTTTTTTATTTTTGAGGAAGTATAAAAAGCCAAGCTGGTTTCTTACTTTTTCTAGCCGAGTATAAAAAAAAACTTCATAACTGGTCCGGACCCTGAAAATAAGAAACCAACTTGGCTTTTTATACTTCCGGCTTCGAAGCCTGTTACTTCCAGCTCGAAAAAATAAAAAGTCAAGCTGGCTTTTTATTTTTGCCAGAAAAAATAGAAAGCCCAGCTGGCTTTTTATTTTTGCCAGATAAAATAAAAAGCATTTCCAGCTTGGTTTTTTTACCTTTTTTTTAATAAAAAGTTAAGTTTTCAAAAGCTTTACAGGAATCGAAACGGGTTTCACGAGACATCTTTTGGTATATTCCACAAAATTCCACGATCATGATTTATCCCAGCTTGTTTTGTTTAAAGTTTTCAAAATACCAGTTATTTTCGGTCCCTGATTTGCAGCCATCCCCGTATACTCACTTTTAGCATTTTCCTATTTTTTATTTTTATTCGAACTGAGGTACTAGATTTTTCGCACCTTGGATGGGCTCTAACTCAGTAGGGTTATGTCCGATTGGAAAACGGATTTCACTATTTGCTTCAATTCATTGCTAGCTAAAATTCGTAAAAGAAAATTTTTATGATGGGGTACGAATCCCCGGTGGGACGGAAGGTGATTCCACTACGGCATGCTGCATATCAAATAAAAGGTCTCGCCTAGTACTATCGGGTGGTATGCATTTTTCAATTTGCTGAAATTTCGTTCACATAAAGGTATCGTCATTGGCAATGTCAGAAAGACTCGGAGCGTGATTTCAACATTTAGATAAGATTCTTGGAGGCTATAGTCATGAATTGATTGGAAAAAAATCCAAAAGCCGCTTTTCTCAGACTATCTTTGGAAATTTGTTCCAACATTTAACGACAGTTTAGAATAAAAGAACGTCAATCGATTCAAAAATTGGTGTACGAAGGTTTAGTTTTGTAGCAATACTGGGTAACATCTTGTGATTCAAAACGGTTGAGTCACTTTTTCCTTGTTCTTGTTTCTTTAAAGTTTACTGGTATATCCATAGCTTTAGCAAATTTTGTAGCCACAAATTTCTCCCATGTCAGGATCACGAACCAACTTCACAGTCTTGTCAAGAGGATAAATTCAAATCTAGAACAAAAAATTTATTTAAATAAACAGTTATAACTCCAAAAATAATTTATATTTGTTAAAGGCAAATGCTGTTAATATAATTTTTTTTGACCGTAATAACATTTTTTCCAACTGGCAGCGCCCCTCCGCTTCAACGTCTGCCTTGTTACAGCTCTGCTTTACGAGTAAAATTGTTTGTCTATCGGTTAGAATACTGCTTCCACAGAGAAACCCTGTTTTGATTTAGTTTTAATTTTAAGAGTGAAAGGGCCAACTACTATTACACATATTTTGTGCATACATTTTTCCTGTACTAATTTTTTGGTTCCTATTCTTTATTATATCTTGCAAATTCTAAAAAAAACAGTCAACTTTATCTATCTATCATGATTAGTGTTTCGGCATTTACCATGGAATCTAGCATATATAGGAAATGTTGTCTTGCTCTCCTTATGATCGGTTCAGCAGGAAATCAATTATTTGCCACTTATAAAAACATAATGTTTGAAGACCCTTAGGAGCTGGTTTGTTTGTCTGGACCGAATTGAAGACCCAGTCCGGCCCTGCATGTCGTTATGCGATACAGGCATTCAAAGAAAATTCCCATCTTCTGATCGTGTGATAATCGGTGGTAATAGTGTGTATCCAAAAGACTATATTCAGAACGTATTCGAAAGGATATATGTAAAAGGGAATGTCCATTATAATGATGAATGATGCATTATAATACTCTGAACATATTTTATTAACAGTGTGTATTTCAATTCAGCGGTGGAAAGCTTTGGCGATCGGATGTAACTTGAGCGACTTCCTTGGGTGAAAAAGTGGACTTTTCTACTTCTCGTGATTACGCGGAACTGGTGGGTCGTGGAAAATGACTTCCCATGAGAAAAATGTTCACAACAGAAATGATCATGGAAGAAATAACTGCAAAATATATAGGAAATGTAGTAATGGGTTTTCCGGCGGCAAAAACGTCCCGAGTAAGTTTTCTGAATGCGGGAAAGATATACACCACCCGATAGTACTTGGGACGATCTTTAATTCGATATGCAACATGCGGTATTGGAACCACCCCCACCCCTCTGCGGTCCTACCCTACCCTAAAAAAATGCAGAGAAAAAATTTCTTCCACGATTTGCAGCTGGAAACGAGCTGAGTCAAACGCTTTTTCCGATCGAACATAACCCTGCCGAGCTAGAGGCGATCTAAGGTGCGAAAAATCTAGTAACTCAGTTCGAATAAAAAAGATGGAAATACTAAAAAAAGAGGGTATACGGATGGTTATAAATAGCTATTTAAGCCTACAAGCATTGGAGCGTGGGTAGTCAAATGTCTTCTCAGGACCCAAAAAATTCGGTTGTATACTAGATTTTCCAAAATGTACTAGATCAAACTTTGACCTCCCTCCCCAGCTTTCGCCGCTAGATAGAAATAAACGTTGTTAATAAAAAACGTTCAGAATATCATAATGCATCGTTTAAAACATTTCTCATATCTGGAGGTGTTAGTTAAGACTTTCTAACTTAAGAAAAGCATCCACTATATTTTTAAAACTTTCGAAAGATTTTTTACCAGCTTTTCCCTTTCAATTGGTATCAACGTCTCTAAAGCCGCAGGACCTGATGGTTTCTCGCCCCTATTAATTAAAAGCTGTGCCTCATCCTTGGCTAAACCTCTGCGGAAACTATTCTACCTATCCTATTCGACAGGAAAATTTCCAACTGCTTGGAAATTAGCTCACGTTCAGCCTATTCCCAAGAAAGGAGAGGGTAGCGATCCCTCAAATTATCGACCAATTGCAATCACTTCGATTCTTTCAAAGGTTTTTGAATCTATCATTAACTCCAAATTAATGAAGTATCTGTAAACCAATCAGCTCATCAACGATCGCCAATACGGCTTCCGGCACGGTCGCTCATCTGGAGACTTGCTGACTTTTCTTACGGAACGTTGGAATCGTAGTCTTCACAATTTTGGTGAGTCCAAAATCGTTGCTCTAGATATTTCAAAGGCCTTTGATAGAGTCTGGCATCCAGCCCTTTTAGCCAAACTCAAAGCACTTGGTCTTTCCCCTCCTCTTCTATTATGGATTGAAAGTTTTTTATCTAGTCGCCAAATACGTGTTGTATTAGATGGCGTTATATCTGAACCTCATCCTATTAATGCCGGTGTCCCCCAGGGTTCCGTTATTTCTCCGACTCTATTTCTAATCTTCATTAATGACCTGCTTTCCCTTACTTTTAATCCTATCCATAGCTTTGCTGATGACAGTACCCTTGATTTCGCATACTCCTTTGACACCCTTGCGGATTCCAGAGGGAACGCCACATGTGTTAAACGAGACTGCATGATTAGATCATTGAATAACGATCTTGACAATATTCTAGCTTGGGGCAAAGTGAATCGCGTCGAATTCAATGCATCTAAGACCCAAAGCTGTCTCATCTCATTAAAACAAGATCCTCACTTAACCACTCCCGTTTCGTTTGATGGAGCATTAATTTCTGATTCACCGTCACTAAGAATTCTTGGCATTAATATTTCCAGTAAGTTAAGCTGGACAGATCACATCTTCTCGGTTGCCAAAGAAGCATCAAAATGTCTTGGTTGTTTGAAAAGGTGTAAGAAATATTTCAGCTCATCAAATATAGCGCTCCTCTACAAGTCCTACATCAGACCTAGAATGGAATACAATTCCCATATCTGGGCCGGGGCTGGTCGCACAGCCTTAGCTTCATTGGATATTGTCCAAAACAGAGCCTGCAAGCTCGTTGGCGATTTGGCAATTACTCCTCATATCGACTCGCTCGAGCACCGTCGCATTGTTGGATGCTTTCGCTCCTTTATCGCTATATGCATGGTCAATGTTCTGATGAAATATCTAGTCTGATCCCTTGTAGAATAGTTCCTGCACGCAATACTCGCGCTGTATCCCGCGCTCATGCTTTTACCCTTCAAGTTACCGTCGGCCGTACACTAAAATTCCGTGATGCTTTCTTATCCCGAACTGTGCGAATGTGGAACAGTCTACCTTCTTCTGTCTTTCCTCCGGCATACAACCTGCGAAAGTTTAAGGGCGACATACATCGGCACCTACGCCGCTCTCCTTATATCCCTTAATCCTTTCCCTATCTCCTTCCTGCCACGCTGTGCTTTGCATCATAGGGTATCCCCTGAGCTTGGCTTAATAATATAAAAAAAAAAAAAATTGTGTATATTCGTCAGCTGGTCCGTTATAAACTTTTGAAAAAACTTTTTAAATTTTTTCTTCCTTATAATTATTTTACATAGAAAACCTGAGATATAAGAAATAATATAAATTTCGGTGAAGTGGTGGTATTCGTCTGGGGAAACTGGTTTATTTGATATTATCTCTCTAGGAGTTTTCAGCAGAGTTCTGACATCTTTTGGCAGAGGAATTTTATGTTTGTTCAATATTTTTAATTTGATATAAGTATTGAAAACGTATCATTTTTATGTCCGAGAATACACAAAAAAAAACGAAAGCTGCTGTACCAAGACGGAAAAGAAAATTCTATTTGGCAAAATGTATATTAAGAATTTATTTTATTCACATCCAGTGGAATACTTTTACCGAAAGTAAATTAAGTTGACCGATTTGCAGCCGACCACTGTGCGAGACTCAAAAGGACACAGTTACCAATTCCTTACTTAAAACGAATCTTAATTTGTACTAATTTTTGAATACATTTTCTTGTAGTCTTTTTTGATGTTTTTTATAAGAAAAATCAAATTTTTGTTTGATAAAGGTGAATTATAATAAATTTTATATTTTTTTTTATTTTCCCGCATCATGCAAATTGTGATTTTAATTCTACTAGTGGAAAGTAGATGGCACATAAACCGTTAAAGTTATAGGTATTTTATAGTGCCTCCATAAGCTTAAACTATTTTTCACTATTTAATTTGAACTACTAATAAAGACTGAATTTAATCAACTTAAATTTCTTTATTAATTCTTTCTTTGTGCATTTACAAAAAAGGCAGTCATCTTTGTTTATCAAACTAGAAGAATTAGCCAAGTGAATATCGTTGTTTACACTGAAATTTATACGAAGTAAAGATTTTAATTATGGTAATATAAAGAAAAAAACATAAATAAATGAATGAATCACATTTTCAATTCATCCGTTATTTGACATTACTTAAATATAAGAGGAGCGATATTTCTTGCTTACATTTATATTCTACGATTATTTAAAAATGAATGGACCCCAATGGATGGGATTTTCTTTCGTCAAATGACATTGTCGATGTTCGGATCCAGTCATGAACCAATTGCGTAAGATTTTCATGTCATGATATATATGTTAATCTTAAATTCTTTCATACAAATATACAGAAAAAAATCCTTATTTTATCCAACTACGTCGACTCTCGTTAATTCAAACCTGCGATAATACGAACCTCTCTATAATAATTCAAAGTTATCACGAGTTTCCTACAAAATCTCTTTTATTTCGAACTAAATCAATACATTTTTATGCACTTGGTAATTCGAACGAAAAAATCATTGCTACGTAATAAAACAACGCGTTAATTCGAGCTTATTGGCGTCAAACACTCGACAATTCAAAGTTGCAAAAAGACAGAAAGATTGTTGTTGTAAGTACATTTTGAGACAAGTTCAAACTTGTATCATCGTACACGAGCCTTTGTTTTTGTTATGATTAGTTTATCACACTTCACGAATTGGTTTGTTTGGTTATGTTTCAGTTATGTTACTCGTTCGTTGGTTGTATACAGATTAAAAGTTTTTGTTAGTTATGAGTCCTAAAAAGTATAAATGCTTGACGATTGCTGAAAAGAAGAAGTTAATCGAAAAAGTATAGGGAGGTGAGAAGAAAAGAATTTAAGATTCCTCTGAGTACTCTCTCAACCATAATAAAGCACAAGGAGAATATTGATGCTGTTCAAAGTGCTGGAGTACCGAAAAGAATTACTAAAGGTGAATTTCCTCGTCTGGAAGAAAGGCTGGTCATTTGACTAAGACAGTTTAGAGGACAAAAAGTGTCAATTAGCGGAAACTTGTTAAGGGAAAAAGCAAAAGAGTTCGCGTCTACTCTAAGTATCAAAAACTTTGCGGAAAGTGAAGGTTGGCTTACAGATTTCAAAAAGAGAAATGGAGTTGTGCTTAAAAAACTTTGTGATGAAAGTGGAAGTGTTAATGATGCAGTTTGCTTACATTGGCACGGTAAATTGAAGACTTTGATTGAAAACTATGATGCCCGAGTGTTTACCGGACAAGACGCTTACTTTTAGAGATGAAAAATGTCATGGAGGAAAACATAGTAAAGAGAGGTTGACAGTTTTACTTGCCGTAAATATGGACGGATCGGAAAAACTTAAACCCTTAGTGATAGGAAAAGCAATGAAATCCGCGATGTTTCAAAGGAATGAAATCGTTTCCTACTGATTATCGTGCTAACAAAAAAGCTTGGATGACGACAACAACAATTGGCTTTTAACAGTTAATGGGGACATGAAACGACAAAAGCGGAAAATTTTACTGTCCACAACAGTCCTCCTACATTGTCCAACGTAGAACTCTACTTCTTTCCGCCGAATACAACTTCCAAATTGCAACCATTGGACCAAGGGATCATCCATAATTTTAAGACGTTCCATCGAAAAGAAATTGTTAAGCTCGTCTTAGAATCTCTCGACAAGCAGCTAACTGCGAATATCACGGTTGTGACAGCTATTTTACTGATTGACAAGGCATGGAGAGCTATAATACCCCTAGCGATTCTCAACTGCTTCAAAAAATCCGGTTTCATAAAAGAAGATCAGGAAAATCTTCCAATAATTATGGATGATGAAAAACCAACAATAGAACCACTAGTTGACATCAGCGGTGTGAGTTTTTCTAACTTTGTTTAAGTGGATGAACATGTTGCTGTCTCAGGCTCACTAACCGATTGCGAAATTTTATCTGCGACAGATACAAATGAAACAAGCAACGATGAATATGAGGACGATACATCAGAACCTTTGGCAGAGGTGTCACTTAAAGAAGCAAGAGCCTCATTCGATACCTTACAAAGCTTCTGTCTATAAAACAAAAGTGGTGAAAAAGCATTTCAGGCACTTTTTCTCTTAAAAAAAGTTATTGAGCAGTCTGAGTAGCAGCAATATGCTTTGAAACAAACCAGTATAACAGAGTTCTTTCGAAAGATTAATTAATTCACATTATGAATATGTACACAAAACTTTTGTCGTTGTTAAAGAATAGCAGTTAATAAATAATAATTGATCAACACTTAATAATTCGAAGTTTTATTTATTTTCTGTCAAAAATCTCGAACCATTTGATATATCAAACACTCGATAATTCGTAATATTTTAAAAGTCCCTCGAGTTTCGAATTAACGAGAGTCGGCTGAAATTAACACTCCTATTTTTTTCAATAGAGATTGAGATGTTTTGTGTTTAACAGTGTAGTTAAGCTTTTTAGGTCATTTTAAACTCTAAAGCTTCAGAAGAACTTTTGAATTTTAAGCTTTGTATGAAATTAATTTAATTTCGAAAGCTTTCGTAGCTAAGTTCCAAGCTGTTTCATTCTATTATGGCTCCATCTGTTGCAAATCAATTAAAACTAGATTGGTTTGTTGCAAAAATAATGAACGAAGAAAAGTTATTTGGAATTGGATGCAGGAAAATTTTACTTATCTATTGTGGGTTGTGGTGAATTTTATTTAAAATTCTACTTATACTTTAATTTCACCCGTCTTTTTTCTCTTTCTCCCCCTGGTTCTCAAAAACTAAAAGTTTTACTTAGCAGGATGATTTGGGCTGATATCAGGTAAATTAAATCCAATTTCATTCAATTTTAACAATAAATTTTTTGGTAGCTTTTAAGAGGAGTCAGTACAAATATTTGTAAGTTTCATACATTTTTCAATGCAAATTTCTGGCAAACTGTATGCAGCAGAATAATTATTTATATCTTAAATTAAAGGTATGGAAGAGATCTAGTAAATAACGTCGGCAAAAATTAAAAGACCTGTATTTGAATGGCGATATTAGCTCTGAAACTTGTAAAAAATGGTAAAAAGTGAAATTTTTTTAAATCAAATTCCTGTTAGTAGGTAATCTGATTTTTTTAGATTGCGACTATTTTAGAAAGATAAAGCCTAGATCTAGCAAATAACGTCGAGTTTTTTTCATTTTTAGCTGCGCTTTTTTTTAATTATTTGACTCTATAGTACTTGTTTTTTCACCCGATATTTCACCGATGAGAAATTGGAATATTTCGTTGAAAGTTGTTGAAATACAAAGCCAAATATAATATTTAACAAATATGTGCAAAAAAAATTGAGGAAAGTTAATTCTCGTTAAAAATATTCAATTTCTTTGAACTGCAAATTTTCATGTTTGGTCTTAAATTGTCGCATGTTGGGCTTCTGTCTTTTACGCTAGATGTTTCTAATGTGACTTGTGGTCTAGGTCTAGGCTAATTTTATATGAATTTTCTCACTTTTAAGACACAAACCTACGTATAGTAAATTTTATTACCTACAGGTTCGCTGGTATCAAAATTGAAACTTGGTGAGTACTGACTCCTCTTAATATTGTTGCGAGCGTGGCCTTTGGTTCGTTATTTAAAACACAATATTAAATAATTAATATATAAGTTCTTTATTACACTTAAATCATATAAAGTTCACAAGCATTCATCTAATCAACTCAACTCTAATTATCGCTAACACTGTACTTTCAATTATCGCAATCTAATTACACACTATCGCTTCTTTATTGCTTTCGCTTCTTAACACTGCAACGTCTAAGACAAGACTCTTTTTCTGGCGATGACAACTGTTATATTTATACCCTAGAAACACTCCGGATTATTCTGGAGTGTTCTATTCCAAAAGCTTCTTGACTATTCTATTTGTTCTATTCCTGAACTTTCATAATCGATTCTCCGAACCTGAAGTCATTTACTCTCCGAACCTGAAGTTGTTTATTGCCAGTAGATGTCACCAGTTGTCTCTTTCTATTCACGTAACAATATTTTCTAACGGTCATCATTTTCATAGAAATGAAAAAAACTACAAATGGTATACATAATATACTTTTCCGGATACTAAATGCAATGATTTTCATAAACTATGTTTTGTTACAAACTATCTTCATCTAAATGAAAGACTCGATAAAAATTATTATTGTATATTTTCGACTGCCATCTTCCTCAATTCTAGAATGCAATGCTGTGATCATGTTAATTATATGAATGGTAGTATTTATAGTGAACTTCGTCAGCTGTGGTTGTCTTTGGGAACCTTTTCTACGAACACTCGTTTGATGTTAATTAAATCTTTGATTCTGCCGTACTTTTCCTATGGCAGTCTCCTTTTCCCTAACTTGTACTTCTCCTGTTCTACCAAAAATATGTGGGGCTTTCAGCGACTGCACAAGCTTCGTCTTCTGCTTAAAGAGAGATTCGATCATTTTTCACAACATCGTAATCATCTACTTGGTTGCTCCTCAAATCTAAACATCTGGCATCCCTTCATAAGGTCATCTATTCTAAAAAACTGAGCTATTTATTTAATAATTTAATATTTTTAAGCTCGACTTGCTGATACTAAGGTTTCAATATTCAGTAATGGAAAAATCATATTCTGTTCGTGCCGTTCGAACTTGGAATAACCATCTTATGTACATCGTACGAGTTCGACTTGTGAGTTTATGGAGCGGAAAACGCGCTGTAGCACCGTTGTGGGATAGACTTTTAGATGTGTTTTAGGAGGTCTTGGCTCTGTGTTTTTCTAGTGCTTAGTTTAAAAATAAAAAATAAACAATATATGAGTTGAAAGAAGAAAGAAATTCCGAATCTGAGTAATTCAACAAAATACAATTTCAAATACAAATTCATGTAAGCACTAAGCAGTAGTAATTTAAAACAATACACATTCATTTCAGTCTTACTTCTAGTACCATTCATTAGTTACAGTAGTGCGAAAGAAAACCAGCCAGTGTTTAATCAAATAAAATAAAAAATTATCCAAATAGCACAAAACGCTACCGTCAAGTAGAAATCAAAAACAAAATATAATTTTGCTAAAAAGAAGTAGTGGTAGTAGATTTTAATTATGATGTCTTGTGATCGTTGCATAAATGCTCCTGCATATATGCTCAGATCAGCAATCCATCGTCGTAACTCTTATCTTAGATAATAACAGTAACCATTCTTTAAAAATGACTGCATGCCTAATCTCAACCAACGTTTTCACCACTGTCGAAATTACAATGATTAAGAATTAAGATGCCAACAAACTATTATGAAGCAGCATTAAAGACTCTGTAGAGATAACTTTAACCTTGAATTAACTAAGCAGAGTTCCACAGGTGGATGTAACTCTTTCGACTGTGTACAATAGTATGACGCAGTTGTAAGCTTTGCTTTTGATTGTTTACTTATCGAACATTTTTTATAAATACTAGATATGTTTACAAAAGAAGATCTAATAAAACTTACGACAGGCCGTGATTCAGGCAATAGACACTGTAGGCAGACATACAAAGCCTCTCATTGCAAGTGCCGACAGAACTGAAGCAATCAATAGAAAAACAAGTAAAAAACCTAGAATTGGTCTGAGACCAATTCTTATGATACCCTAGATGAATGCCCGTATTAAATTTCGTATGGTTACCGATCTATTCAAGTTTGATTTTTGAGGTTGTTTTTCGTATATATTTCTAGAACGGTTTGTCGCACAAAAAAAATGATTATAACCAATTTTATAGGATTTTGTATTCTGCAGAAGTTTTTGGTACAATAAAAATGTCTTGGACTGATCATTTTCATTCAAAGTATACGTAAAAAACCGAAATTTTTATATGGCAGCACCAAGAACGAGTTACCCGATTTAGTCCATTTTTGACATTTTATTTGCTAATGTAGTAAAAACATCATGCACGAAATTTCAGCTCTCTACGTCGACGCGTTCTCAGGCAGTGTCCAAATATATAGCGGAAAACGAAATTTTTATATGGCAACCCCAGTAAGGAGTTGCCCGATTTGTCTCATTTTCGAACTTAATTTTACTTTTTTTTTTAAAGTCCGTGTACAAAATCTCAGCTCTATAAGTATACGCGTTCTCGAGTTATCGTGCGCACAGACGGACGGACGGACGGACATGCAAAAATCAAAATAACTTTTAATATTATGAGTGGGTGTCCAATCCATTTTGCTCTACCATCATTATTTCGAGGTGTTACAAATGGAATGACAAACTTAGTATACCCTATAGATTTCATCTAGGGTATAAAAACAGGCAGCTTCGAGCTCAGTAAACAGCACAGAAAAATAATTCACCCAGCTGCAGCTGCAATATTGAAAACCAGACTTACACTTCTTAAACGAATGTTGCAAGATAAACAAACCAAACTGCCACCCAGGTAAAATTCGCATTGACAAATATTTTCTTCGTAGAAGAAAAAAAATCTATTAGAATAATTCGACTTGAATGTAATGAGGGCTCCCCCATCCAGCGTTACCAAATTGTGGGAATTCTCCCATTTTAAAGGAATTCAGGAACCAAATTTTACTGAAAAGGGGAAAAGACAATTTTAATATTTGATTTAGGACATCTGTGGGTAAATTTCTTTCACTATCAAATTTGTACTTGCCACTCGATAGCTTTAGTCACAAATAAGGCAAGTAAGCATATTCCCAAAATATGTGAAGGACTTTTGCGTGCAGTAGTAATTACTTCCAAGATAGTCCTAAAAATAATGCTATTTTAGCAGAATGTGAGAAATATACTGTTACGTCCAGGGAAAACAAGACGGATTGCCATGCAGCGATTATGTGAAACTATGAAAAATAATCTGTATCAAGGCATGTCCGTCGATTCGTCCATCTGTCCTCACGATAACTCGAGATGGGACAAATCTGGTAACTCCTTCGTAGGGTTGCCACACAAAAAATTCGTGATTCACTATATATTTGGAGGACACTGCCTGAGAACGCGTTAATGTAGAGTACTGAAATTTTGTGCACGGAGTTTTCATAAAAATCCTTAGAACATTTCCAAAAATGGACTAAATCGGGCAAATGGTGTTGCCATATAAAAATATAGATTTTTTACGTATACTGTCAAAAGGATCAGTCCTAGACGTTTTTATAGTACTGAAAAGTTCTTCAGAATATAAAATCCTATGAAATTGGTTATAATCATTTTTACTGTTCGACGAACAGTTCTAAAAAAATATGCGAAAAACTACTTCAAAAATAAAACTTACAAAGAGGGGGGACCAAACGAAATTACATACGGGAATTCATCTAGGGTATCATAAGAATTGTTCTTAGACCAATTCTAGCTTTTTTACTTGTTTAATTATATTATTTTTTTTTTTTTAGTCCAGAATTGAATTAACGTCGTAGATGATAATAATATTCGATTATATCCAAATGACAATTTTCAATTAATAGTGACTGGCGACTTTTGGGAGAAATATTAGCAAATTTGCAGATTTACAGATATTAACTAGGATTTTAAAGTCCTTTACAAACAAACAAAAATATGGTACTAAGCTAGAAGAATATTTTATGTATTTACCTCAAAAATTTTTATTCGTATGACTGTTAAAATTAAAGTAATTCCGAATACTATAAATATTCCTAGCAGAAAATTTATCTGCCAAGAAATATTTTCACCTCGTTTTTCATTAAATTTGTTTCTCTATTATTTTTAATGTTAACGTTGTCTGTGTGCAGCTTCTACATAAAAGTTTTAGTTGAAAGAAATTAGTTCACTTAACATCTAAACACGTATTCAGTGAAGAGGAAACTCAAAGAAATTTTATTTGATGTGGTTAACCAGCAAAGTTTTCTATGAGATGAGATCTAAAGGTAGGTAAAACTTTTTTGAGAAATTTTAAGAATTTCTAAATACCAAGTTGAAAAATTTTGGGTCCAGATTCAGAGTGGGTTCGTTTTTAACAACTAGAGAAAAATTCTATTGAAGTAACATTTGCTGAATGTTTTTGAATTTTGTTACAAAGTTTTGAATTTCAGGTGGACTTAATAATTAAAATTAAGCTTTAAAAATATATAAATATAGGTACATATATGTATGTATGTTTCCCTTCATAGAGGGGGGAGGGTGCTGGATTGTCCTATTTTAATGAGGAGAGCGTATCAAAAAGGCGTAGACCTTATCAGCTTTTGCAGCAGAAAGGTATGTCTCGATAAATTCATTAAAATAAAGTGAATCGGGAAAAAACTATACCATCCGATAGTATTCGGCGAGAGCTTTAATTTGATATGCGACATGCTGCCACCCTGGAAATTTTCCGTTGCCCCCCCAAATGTTCACTAGAAACGTAAGTATGGCGATCGATAGAGGAGCATGAATAGAGTTTTTTGGCAATCTGAAAAAAATTCCACATATTTACAGGGCGGGGTGGGAGGGGAAACTACATTTCGTTCTACTACAATATGGGTAATCTTGGTCATTTTCAAATATCCATTTTTTTAATGAAGTTGGTGTACGCACATGCCTATGCTGCGAGGTGAAATAATCGAGTTAAAGCGGCCAGAGTAAAAATGGTCCCTATTTCAACCCCTCCCCCCTTCCCTCCTCCCCTGATCGATAAACGTAGTACCCTAAAAGACGCACGATGTAAAAGTAGGAGAATGATTTTCAGGAAAATCAAATCGCAAAACCGACACACATACCAAATTTCATTAAAATCGATCGAATTACTCGAGTTATAGCCCAAAAATAATTTCGAAATTGACGATATTCGAACTCGATGTACCAGTCTCAGAAAACAAATTCGAAATACGATATTTTCTCAAAAAATTTCTACATCCTTAATCTTTACAAAAAGAAAAAAAAATCATAAACTCAACTGAAATTTCCCTCTATAGATCCTCAACATTTTTCGAAATTCGAACTCGAAAAGTACTGTATGAACTGCTCTGTTTTGTTATCTATCCACCGATATATAAATCATTGTTGTCGGTTAAAAAGTGCAGGAGAAGATAGAATTCTACAAAAAAAAAATAGTCGCGACGCCCCGCATGTAATGTGTTAAGATGGCATATGCACACTAGAGCCAACAAAGATAGATTTGAAGGCCATTTACACATCGAACAGACGAAAACGGAAACGCTGAACCGAAAAACTCACTTTTCTGTCCCGCAACAGCGAAAATATTTCCAATTTAAACTTAACTAAAAGCTCGAAAAATTCTCATTTTTTTCATTAGTTATTCGCAAAAATTTATTAATGTTTTACTTTGCTTTTCGAGAAAAGCACTTTTCAATGTTTTCGTTGAATTTTCGTTCAGAAAAACATTAAATCGTACTTTTCTCGAAAAACAATGTAAAAAATTAACAATTTCTTGCGAATAATGAAAAAAATGAGAATTTTTCGACCTTTTAGTTAAGTTTAACGCCGCGCCGGCCGGCCAGAGCTGGGCAACACTTAAGTAAAAAAGACTTAAGTACTACTTAAAGTACCAAGATTTTTACTTAAGTATTTCTGAGTCTATTAAGTACCTACAAATATCTAACTCTTCGTAGAAAAGCAAACACAATCTTTAGCGCAAATCCATTTTTGTTGAGTTTTAAAGCGTTCAGGCAGAACCTTAGACAAACTAATAACATGCAAACAAGACTGAGCAAGTAGAAGAAAAACCAGCAACGTTTCGCTCGACTATAAAATCGACGATGCCCGACCTGAAGTAGGGAAGGCCTCAATTTTGTCTTAGAAATTTACTGGAAATATTTTCCTTAGAATTTTTATGCATTATTGGAGGCAATAATGGGTGCTTGGGCGGACCTTTAATAGTTTTTATGAATGTACCAATGAGAGGTGAAAGTTTTACTCTACGTGCAGCGCCGACGTGCACCACTGGTGGCAGACTTCCATTAGACTCACGTGGCTCACGTATGAGTGTCCGATCAGGCTGCGTGCACCACCGGTGTCTCACAATCATATGTCCCATTGGGCGGCGGGTAGGAGTGCCGTCTCACAGTGAAAAACATGAATATCTGCGCCAGAGTGAGCAACGTATTAATTGGAAATATTCGCTGTTGCGGGGTAGAAAAGTGAGTTTTTCGGTTCAGCGTTTTCGTTTTTCGATGTGTAAACGGCCTAAGTCATCTATTTTATTACGAATACTTCTCGTATTAAGCGAACAAATATTAAGGCCTCGACTTTGCAAAAAATATTAATAATAAAAAGTTCTTGGGCAACATTACTTTCATCTGACAAGCACGAAAACTAGGTTTAACCACTTAAAGCTCACGCAAGGCCTCAGACAATATTTTTTTCCGAAGGGACTACTAATCGATTTTTTTTTCTACCTGGTACATAAATGTACATACATATTATGCAAGTACCTATCTAGGTATCCAAAATTATTAAAATATTTATATTGAAGACGAAATAATAATAATTTCTATCAGACAATCAACGGAAGTCGTTTGTGCCCACCACCATCACCGCTGCCAACAAACCCCTAAATAATATTCGGCATTTCGAGCTGCCAGGACTGAATGACAATTTAAATAATTCAAGGTTTGATGAAAATTTAATTATGACATAAAGCCTTCAATTAGCACAGAAAATATTAATCTGGCGGGAAGAAAACAAAAACTTGTCGCATGCCAAGAGCAGGTTTCACCTGTCCTCCTTGGGATAGAAGAAATCGATTGTCTTTTTCATGGTATTGGTTTATATATATATATATATAGGTATAATTAATTCTTTTGCAAAAGTATATAATTGGTATTAAAATAGAACAAACTTCCTAATCCCCTAGGCACTTATACAGATAATTCCATTAATTTATCAATGTCGGTGTATCTGATGAAAATATTGAAATTGACGTTGGAAATCAATCAAATAACGATTTTGTAAATAGCATCTTTTTCGTCTTCAGTACTATGTAGGAAGAGGAAATCACCGTACCACCTGAAAGTAGAAGCCAAGCTTCCAAAGAAAACGTTAAAATATTCGCGATGATACTATGGTTAGAGGGATTAACAGGAGGCTCGGAGAACGGAAAGATTCATTTAGTCTATCTTTAAAGTCGATAATTTAGTACCGTAGAAAAGAGAAGAAAAAAAAAAATTTAAAGCACCTATCATACCACCTAGAAACCTAGGAGGGTAGAGGTACATACATAGGCATCCAATAAATTGCCAAATTTAAATGAACCTGTGCCAGTAACTATGTACCTAAAGCAGCAAGAAAAGTCATCGTAAGAAACCAAGCCCAAGAGCTATGCGAATATCAGAATCAAACTCAAGGAAACATAAAGATGCCAGAGGATATGGAATGGGGCAAGGATCGAGAGTTAAATGGCACGCCTTTTCGAAATAACTTCAAAATAGCTTCAACTGATTTACAAACATACATACCATACCGATACCCATACACACACACACATACGCTGACTGAGATTACATCAAAACAGTGCTGAAATGTAAATGAGGTGAAATTAGTCTGCAAGTTTCTGCGTGAGTACTTTAAGAAGAAGCCATTATCAAAAGGCCGATGGAATATTTCTAGAACAATCTATGTATGTAGGTTTACTGTTAATTTAATTACACCGAAGAGAAAGCCTGCAGCAAGAACAAATTGAAGTTTGTTTTGTTTATATAGCTTTAGCATGCCCAAGGAGAAAATTTTCAAAAAAAACAAAAACTTGGGTCAAAGTTTTCTTCCCGAAGTTTCACACAGTGTTTATGTCCAGGTGAGAATATAAATTTTTTTGTATTCTTCTTTCACGATAGGTAACGTCGTCGGTGGTGTATAATATATCCGCGTGTATATCCGCGAGGAGTGAACAGATATAAATCAATTTCAAGAAAACTTTTTTATGGTGTTTGTAATTTTTTTTTCTCTGACTGACGAAATTCATTCATAACATTTCGAGTTAACAACATTACGATGCCGTTGGATTTAGTATACCTATAAAAAAGGTATGAAACAAAAAACTGTTTTATTTTCCATTATAAATCCTGTGCTAAAAGCTAGAAAATAATTATGAGTTACAAATTTGGTGCGTTGTCATATTATATCAACTGCTTTGACAACAGGCGGAGGTGTCATAATTGCGGTGCGATCTGGCATTGGATTGAGTCAGTTATGCGTATACACGTATCATTAAATCACAACCTGAGTCACGACTCTCTGGATTTGTGGATTTGCATATCACTAGATGTGCATGTGTTTTGATAAATATAGTAGTTAAAAAAACCGAGTTAAAAATCCGAAATTTTAAATTTGTTGAACCATATCTTCGAAACGGAGAAGAGGAGGGTTAAAATTTGTACACCATTGGAGAGGTTCAACGATTATCAATCTACAAAATTTTAAATCTTCATCATGGGCTGCAACGTTAAGAAGTTACAGGGTGATATATAAAAACATTACCCAAATATTTTAAAATCCCTTTATCTCGAAAACCGTAAGGATTATCCCCAGCTGCCATACAATTTTTTGCTTGTCTAAGCATAGCCTATGTATAGCCTTCAGATGCAAGACCACATACGGGACACCCTGTATAGAAACAACATTTTTTTATTTGTTGGTAGTTATATAAAGGTATTTTTGTGAAATTTTCTTGATTTTTACTCCTTGATCCCGTTGAGATCCCAAGTTAAAATTTTAATATGTTTTAATGGATAATATGAGGTATAAAATATAAGAAAATGAACAAAATCAAAAATACTTCTTCCAGGATATTCAAGGATAAAGGATAAAATCCTTTTTCACGTATATTTATTAAGATTCTATTTTTGAGGCCATTCCCTTTAACTCGTACACGAATTTGACTGTCTGAATATTTCTTTTATACTATTTTCGACACTCTCGTAGACCCAATTTTCGTCATCACAGCGAGCTGAAATTTGGCACACAGGTTCATGTCACGTGACAATTGAATCTATCAAAATTTGAACCGGAAATTTCCATAGAAAACCCGGGAAATCGGGAAAAATCATTTGAAAATTTGGTACAAATTTGGTTAGTGATAAATCCGTTTCTGGAAAAATGTAGAGTTTTCCGATTTTTCCGAAACATTTTCCAGAATTTTCCGACTTTTCCGGAAAATTTTCCGGTAAAATTTTTTTCTAAATTATGCAGGATCAAGTTCCCTATCAACTGGCATCATTACTTCCTCTCCGACAATGGTGAAAACTTACAGAAAAAATCGAGGCAAATTCATGTAAAACGCTATTCGTAAGTTTTTCACACCAAGGAAGGGTTTGAGCGTTTTGCAACCTAAGATAAAAATGTAGAGCGAAATGAGTTGCATAAAGTTGCTTTTGTGGAAAACTCTATGGAAAACCCAAAAAGCGGGAAAATCATCGGAAAAATTTTCATCGATATGATTAGTGATAAATCTGTTTCAGGAAAATTCAGAATTTTCCAATTTAGTTAACGTGAAAAAGGCAAAAAATAAAATAAGTGAAAAACTAGTTTTCAAACTAAACTGAGGCCAAGCGGCATGAAAAAGTAGAAAATAAAGTTTTCTTGACACACAGAGGTGGATTCAGATTTTATTCGCTGACAATCACCGATATATTTCAGTATAATCAATCAGAGGTAATAAGTGATTTGATTCATGAAGAGAAAGAATATTCAAGAGAAATGTCCCAATCAAAAAATCTGAGTACTTTCTCATACGGCTTGGCCTCAGTTTAGTTTGAAAACTCGTTTTTCACTTATTTTATTCTTAGATAACTTGACATCCTAACTTTCAAATGAGCCATATTTCACTGTTTTAGCGTAAATAAAAAAATATATATTAATTTTTAAAGAAGACCAGGACAGCATTTTTGCGAAAGTTTGAAAATGCCATAACTCGCGAAATACGCATTGTAGAAGAAATTTTTTTAATTTGTATTCTTGTTTTCACAAACCCTCCAAGTGTGTATGTAAAATTTCAAAAGAATTGTTGATGGTCATGTCACACTTTTCGTGATTTTTGGTCGATTTGCTATGAAATGACCCAGTTGCAATAAATTATCGAACAATTTAAATTTACAAAGCTTAAAGAAAGAATTTTTCATTTCATTTCATTTATTTTCATTTATTCTTTTATAGGTGGCATTGTACAAAAAGATATAAAACCTTATTTTAGTACAAGATTAATAAGTACATTATCCAATAAGTAATATTATAATAAACTAGACTAATAAGAAATTAATTAGTTAATTAGCACTAAGATACAGAGGAGAGAAAAAAAACGAAACTTATACTTATTTACAATGCAAAACTAAAAACTAGACTGATTGTAAGTGCTCGAGAACTTTGCATTTAAAATTACCAAACATACCTGACTCAAACAACAATCTCAAATTTATTGGCAGAGAATTCCAAATAATAATGGACTGGATGAAGAACTGACGCTTAGATGTTAGACAATTATGTCTAGGCACTATTAAAGTAGTAACTCGACTTGATCTCGCAATCTGAACTATATTATACAAGTAGCTGGGGTTCTGAGACTTAATAGTCCCAGCCAATAAAATAACAGCGCGATATTTGAAATAGACCATAAGGCTGCAACCAAGGATGGAGTTGGCGTAAGGAGAGACATGGTCAAAACGGCGGAGACCAAAAACATACCTTATAGTAGCGTTGAATGCAGTATTTAGTTTTCGAATAGACTCATAGTCAAGAGAAGCAAATGTTTCGCACCCATACGTAAAAAGAGGGACGAGAAGCATCCTGACCAGCTTTAAGCGGGTTTTCGCCCAGAGTGAACAAAGCCCACCATATACTTTTCTAATTAGAGTATTAATATGATGGCCCAAGGAAAGAGTTCTATTGAAGATAATTCCCAAGTTAGAAACGGAATCAACAATTGGAATTTGCGTTCCATTGATTACGACAGGTGGGAAATAAGAAGTATCTAAAATTGTTTTGTATATAATATAGCATTTAGTTTTGGTACGGTTCAAGTGTAGCATGTTGTCAATGGTCCACAAATCAATAGAATGGAGATCATCATTTATACAAGAAACACCATCTTCAGCTAATCCAATTGGTCTTGAGATGTACAATTGAGCATCATCAGCATAAAGGTGCAGTTTGCTGTACTTAACACAATGAAATAAATCATTGATGAAAAGAGAGAACAACAAAGGACCCAAGATAGATCCTTGGGGCACTCCTGAAGATACCAATTGAAAAGAGGAATTTAAATTTTTAGAATACACAGATTGATACCGATCCCTAGATCCAAGAGCACTAACATGGAGAACTCATCCCTGTCAATAGCAATCCGTATATCATTGGTTATTTTGAGAAGAGCAGTAATACAGCTATGCTTAGGTCTAAAGCCTGATTGTTCTTCATTTAGTAAATTATGATATGCAATGTATCTATTTATCTGGGCAGACATAATTTTCTCAATTACTTTAGCTAAAAATGGTAAGATACTAATAGGTCTGAAATCGGTATTAGATGAATTTTTCGGAACAGGTATGACCTTTGAGAACTTCCACTGGTTCAGAAACTGAGATGACGTAAAACACGTATTACAAATGTGTGCAAGAGGAGATGAAATGATAAAAATGGTGTTGCATGACTAACTATAATTTCCTTTATTTAATTAAACGCTTCTGTTGGGCTTTTTTTGCCAATCTATTTGAATCATTGAAATAGAAACTCAAATAGAAAAAAAGCTGTGCTCATTTTTTTAAAGAAAATCAACAAAAAAAAATTATTCGCAAAGTTACCATTGAAAATTCAAAGAAATTTAAAAATTTATCAACACAGTTCGAAGTACTTTCAGACTCACTTCAACTAGGTATTCCCTGTATAAAATTTAATAAGTTTCGATTTTACTCGCCCGTCCCCCAAGAAAAAAAAATTCCAATAACTTAAAAATGCCAGGATGCAGACACGATGGCCTGAGTAAATAAAAATTTTCTAAATTACATTTTTTGAAATTATTATTTTTTTCTTCTCTTCCTCCTTATTTAGACGATCAAAGAAAAGAGAAAAAAAAAGGTAAAAGATGCTGCCCACCTGAACCAAGATGCTGCCCGCAGCGAGTACTTGAAATTGAAATTTCAAAATGTTGTTCACAACCAAACAATGATTTCTGCTGCTGTTGCGCTCCACCTCAAAACATTCCTCCATACGAAGCATATTTAGCATGCCTTGGATCAAGGATATCACCATGCGAATTGCGTTTGGGTTAGCAGCGTTCTTGAAACCAATAATTGAAATTTAGAAATACCATTTCTTATTGTCGTGCATCCTGTCAGTCTAGTACCATCCTTTTATTAATATTATGAAAAGATGAGACTTAAAAATTAAATTATAATGTGTGAAAAGGAAACAACAACAAGAAAAAAACCTTGGTGGGACAACAAAAGTCTTAGAACAAAACTTTTGTTCTGATGAGGTTTCTGGCATTATGGGTGTATTTGGCTATTTATCTTGCTAATGAAAATAAATTATTTTTTTTTTTAAGACTATTTTTTGAAAATAGACTAGATTGACTTTTTCTATTATTCTAATCACATTTTTTCGAAATGTATAGCTTCCGTTAGGTGAAATTTGTCGGACATTTCTGCAGACTTCTAATTTTGATACTTGGTGATTTTTTTTATTTAGGAATGAGAATGGCTCTGTTGCACTGACATGTATATAAATGGACTTACTGATCTTCACACCAGGTTTGATTTCAGAAAGTTTGGTCTCACTGGCGATATATTTAAATTATTTACGAATTTACTTATATATGCATGTCAGTGGGATTTACCGAATTTACCACAAAAGTATTTCGGACTATTTGTACCTATTGTTAAATTTGAATTATAAGGCGATGGAAATGTTTTTTTTTTCAAGGCTGTTCTAGTTGGAAATACCACTGAATAGTTACAGTTCAGTGGGAAAGTATGCTCTCACCGAAATAGATAGGAACATAAAAGTGTGCTATTTGATTTCATGCATTTTTGGTTCAACGAGCAGTCCATTTATAGTATACATGTCAGTGGTCTGTTCACATACCGCTTTGGTAAATTCTTAAGCATTTTTTGGATGAAAATGCTCCAAGTGGAGAAGCTGTCAAATTTGGAAAGTACTGGGGTGGAAGCACGTCAGTTGTTTCAATCACTTTGAGTCAACTGTGCTCAAAGTCGTTTCAAAATACATGTGATAGCATGTAGCATGAACTAGTTTGGTTTATTGCTTAGAATCTTATAATATAGAGACAACAGGAAGTGTTGATAAATTGTTGTAAAATTCGTATGCATGGGCGTGGATTTTTCAGCATGCCGTGAAGTAGCTCAGCATTATATTGAAGAAAGAGACAAATCTATGTTTAGCTGTCGAAAAAATCCTTCCTCCACCGAGTTTTGTTTACGTTTGTGACAGCTGCGAAATTCCCTGAGTATGATGGCGTAGTGACAGTGAATAAGAACATTTTCCATGGGAGTAAACGTAGTATTTTCAACCATATATCTTGTTGCCCCGCTCTCTATATTGATTCTACTATACGGCTGTACTGAGCGTTCACTACAGGGGCAACAGATACTAACACAACCAGAATTTGACTACACAAAATTTGACTTATAACACTTCCTGTACTCTCTATTTTAGATCATAAAACTAAGCTTAGAATATAGAGAGTACAGGAAGTGTTATAAGTCAAATCATCACTTAGAAATTTATCACTATAATTTGAACAGATAATTACTTACACTATTTGCTTTGTTTAGCACTATTTTTAAAACACTTTTCACAACTTTTCAATTACATTTAAATTATTGCAATTTTTTTGCAAATTAAACAAACTTCGTCATAGAGTTGTCTCTTTCTTGAATATAATGCTGAGCTACTTCATGATACTCTGAAAAATCCACGCTCATGCACACGAATTTTACCGGTATCAACACTTCCTGTTGTGTCTATATTCTAAGGTTTATTGTAGAATTCTCCAATTGAATGTCATAGAAATGTCAAAACCAAAGTCAACATAAAAAAGTTCAATTCTTTAATTATTTATTGCGACATGATATTTTTACAAAATGACAACGATTTTGATGAAGACGATGACAAATTCACCAGAATAAAACGTCGTAAGCTAAGGGATAACAGCAATCCTTTAGAATTGCCCCAAAAGGAGTAAGAATACTAACACTTTGGTATATCATTAAATAGCAATATTTTTTTTTTAGGTTTTCCAAAAATTTCAGGATTAAAAAGGAATGTTTAGTATTGATTCTAGAAGTAGGAGCCAAGTAGCGATTCCACCAATCCTTCAATTATGCGCTTACTTAAATATGCTTGCTAGCGAAAGGGTATGAAGTGAACGACTGTTTCAAAAATATTTAGAAAAACGATTCGATTGCTGGAAAAAGAATTTTGTCCTCGTTGGATTAAATTAGAAGAATCCAAATTTGATGACTGTAAGAGACATTTCTATGACAAGTTTAAAATTCCAGGAATCGTGGGATGTATCGATGGCACATATATCCCCATCCATAAGCCAAGGGAGAACAAGCATATATTCTTTGGTCAAAGAGGGTTTCATAGTTTAAATGTCGTGTTGGTAGGTTTACTCGTACATGACTAAATTCTATGATAAAGTAATCTGACTTGGCTAGATTTGCAATCATCTTAACGAAATTACTGCCGTTAATGTATCTCATGGCGGAGAGGCTCATGACTCACCTGTTTGGACTTCAAGCAACGAAAATACATATTTCCATAGAAAATTTGACGGGGGTGACACAAGCACTCGAATTTTAGGTAGCAATTGTGAAAATTGGAAATGAGTTTTTTTTTGTTCCATCCACAGAGGCTTCTAAGACAGCACACTCAATAATTGCCTCTTCTAAGGCACTTATCTTTTTTCTACGTAAGTTCCTCCACCAGTGCTCTTAATATTTTTAATATTATTCCTTAACTTTGCTTTAATTTTATACTTAATATCACTCCACGTCTAGAAGTAGGTACACATAGAATAAATTCGGTTTTGATTTTTGTACTACAAATTTTACCTTTCGCCACTAGTGCGATTGTTTTACTGGAGGCCTTTTTTCAATTGAGTGATATACATATTTATTTTTGCCATAGGGAATTACTAGTTTTGCGTGCTTGCGACGTTTTTAGCACATTCTTTGCCAAGTCCGTGTGATTTGTCATAAATCTAACCAAAAACTCATATTGGGAGTTATTAACACTTAAATTTTGTTTTCCTTCTCCATCCCTGCAGAAAATTTTTTGTTTTAATTATTGTTTGTTCCTTTAAATTTTTCAATAATACTCTCATTTTAAACAAATTTGATTTTCCACTTTATTATTTCGTACTTTATTGCTGGACGATGATTTTTTTACAATCGTCCAACATTTTTTGTCTCAAATGCCAAAGGCTCTTGGAACCAAGGTTGCGTGTTGCCACCATTTTTAAAACACATGTCTATTTGGCCGAAACAAGTTATGTGCTGCCAAATACAAAAAAAAATTGAGTCATAAGCTTTGAAACAACTTACGTGCTTCCACCCCAGGTGTTTTTGTTTTTGCTTCGATGTTCACCCTTTAAAGCCTAGTGCCCTGATCAAGCGTAAATTTCGTTTCCTATACAAAATCTACCCAATAAGCAAGAATTCCAGATGCGGAATTCTCTCACAGAATTTCAGTGGAAAAAAGTTACCGCATTCTCACACTCGCAGCTGTTTTTACACGCTTACACAGGATGCCATTTTCAGCTTTACAAATGTGTTCGAGGTATACGAAACATTTCGTTTCGCATTGTTAATGGCAATTTTTTTTTTACAGTTCGTGACTTTATTTTTTTGTGCGCTGCTTAATATCCAAATTTTCTTCTGTATTTTTAATGAATCATTGAAATTAATCATTTTGGTGGTGAAATTATAAGTGTAGATTCTATGTAGGTATAAAGTCTGGATTTGGCTCTGTGAAAAATAAATAAGTTTGGAAGAAAATAATTGTTTTTACCATGATTAATATCAAAAATATGTTAGTTTCCAATAATAACAGCTGCGTTTTTTTTTATCTCTGGAGGGTGATTCTGATTTTTTGTCGTACTATTTAGGCGTGTTTTTTGACATATTTTTTCGTACTATTTTTTCAACACAGTTCATTTTGTGTCCCTCACTATTATCTACCACCAAATGAACTATAATGAATTTTCGGTGAACAAACGTGAAAAACACGCCTAAATATGCGACAAATTAGTCGAATGCTCAAGAGGTTGTGTCAACAATTTTACACTGTGGTAAATGGAAATTCTACACCTAATTAGAGCACTACAAGTGCATAAATTCGAAATATTATTTTGAATTTGTTATGTGAAGTGTCATTTTCCGTCCATTCTACGTAATGCAAAGCTTGCTGAACTGAATAAAAAAACGAAAAAATCAGTCGAAAAGTTCATTTCGTGAAGGCGTATATTTTGACATTAAAGTACGAATACAGCGTGGAGTGATCGGGGGATCGCCCCCTCCCACCTCCCCCTAGAGGTCTAATAAAATAAAAACTCTTAAATTATTCCTCACTCAATTTCGTGATTTCCGATTTTAGTTTGGCAAAAATATTATCTAATCTGTCTGTAATTTGCTCCTCGAATTCATTCTATTTTTCAGTGATTAAATGAGAAAGACTTTTCAATAATTTCTTTTCCAGCAGTTCATAGGAGTCCGTTCAAATGACCGAATTGGATCTACCAGCCAATGGAGAAGAGTGTGTAACGTTCTTATTACTTTGGTGTTGGTTTCTCAGGTTTCCCTTGGTGTGCAGGGTAGACTGCGTTGGTGTGATCACATTTGTAGTTTTGTTGGAATTTTTACCGCTCATTATGAATCAAAAATTCTTATTAGAAAAACTTTCAATAATGCAGGATGATTAACACACCGCAAGTAATGCAAAAACAGACAAAAGTACTTGATCGAGAAAACTAGTGAAAACCTTCTCTGAGACACGGTTAAATTCATGGGATAATAGCAAAAACCTTGAGAGCTCAGATGAACACAACTACTCAGCGTCCGCAACCATTGCCAACTTAATAGGTAGTTACCTTTTTTTTTTTTTTTGAATGTAGGAATTAATTTAGTTTTCCCCAATTTATTTCTTATTATTCATGTGGCTTTGTTTTTGTCCAATACTATTTTATGTATGCAATACATAATTAAGTTCCATATTGTTTAAAATTCAATCAGTCTTGTATTTCACCACTCTGTATAATATAATATTATTAACAATGTGCTCATGATACCATAAATGTAAGCTGTCGCTAAGTAATATAATATAAGTAATCGATTTATTTCTTATTTTCAATTCTAGTATTAAAATTTTTTAATTGACCCCCTCTAGAGACCCCCCCCAACCCGCCCTGTAGCTTTTTTATTAAAACTGATGTCGGGTAGCTGATTACCCGCAGACGAAAAAACAAGGTTCGAGTGCAAAGGGAATGACTGTGGATTCTATCGACATTAAAGTTTCCTCAGGATCCTTTAGTCCTGAGTTACACCAATTTCGTTCTAAAAAAAGCTACGCTGCCACGGAAAATTATCCTGCGATCCTATATAATCATAGTTTGCACAGTTTCAATTTTTCTGGGCATCCTTCTCAAGTTTCATCTTAGAGATCCTTCGTCTAGATTAAAATTCGCTGTTCCATCTAAACATATATTACCAGTCCAAATACATTTTATAACCATTGAAGACTTTTTTTCTCCGATAAATTTGGGTGCAAATCATAAAAAAATTCATAGCACAATAACTAACGGTGTGGTTAGATCTATTCTTTATTTTTAAAAACACGTATTATTTCTTTGTTTTAAAATAGAAAAACTAAAGAATTTCTCTACTGTACGCAGATGTCAAAAGATATGCAAAACGCTTTTCAAAACTTATGTATCATTACGAAATCTCAAAATTTTCAATGCAGTTCTCGGAAAATGAACTAAAGGTGAAATATTTTTCTATATAGAAATAATTGTCACAAGTTTTTAAGTGGTCTTTTTTGTCCTAACTAAGTCAGAACAGAAGTGCAAACTTAAAGCGTTTTATACTTTGAAATTGGCTTCAAATCATTTATAACTGGAGACAAGATTGTGTCCTTACCTTGAAATCTTGTTCGGTCTGTCTATGTCGCAATAATAAATCATTTTCCTCATCCGACGACAATCATGATGATTTGCTGTGGTTTCCTTAATCGCATGTTGAAAGATAATAATTGTGTGGAGCCACACCGAAATCATGAAATCATGATGTCTTTTATAAAAAACAAACCCCCCGCATTATGACAATTGCTCTTGGGAACTATTTTCCTTGAAACTGAAAATTAAATAGATTTGGTCATCTATTTAGATTTTTTTCATATCACTTGCATAAGAAATTGCATTATAACAAATATCAAGTAAAAAATCGACACATCACTGATACCAATCAGAGAAAATAGATAATGATAGTATACAATTGATAGCTTACGCATAAATTCTTTCTAAACTCTTCTCCTTTTAAATTAATATAAGTATTACATATATCTCAAATTTTTCCATTAAAATTCCACATTAAAATCATCTTGAAATCTTGAAATCCTTAAGATATAAAAAAGTTTCACATTTTCAATGTTGCAGAAGACAAAGGAAGCCGATCACAGGCGAACATTTTATTCTCTCCTCATTTCTGAGAAATATTGAACTTTGAATAAGAAACAAAGTTTTCTCGTGAAAAAGTTTCCTAAGTACTTGATAAACTGCCATAATAAGGATATTATTATATCAGTCTTGACAGGTCACGTGGGAACATAAAAAGCAAAGGAAATACGAAAAGTTGAGCGCCCATCTGTAATGTCTGAATCCTTAATCTGAAAAAAAAGAAAAAAAGCGCCTAAAAATTCCAAGCTACATTTTATACCAGCGAGATACAATCGTGATAACAACTTGATTAAAATGAAGTTTTCTTTTGTTTTATGTATAATACCACCTAGAACGGTTCTGTTCAAAGGAAGCGAGTTTCTCAAGATTTAGATTGAATATCCTCCGGCGAAATATAAAAAATGTAAACGCTGTGCTATCCGAATAGTAACTAAAGCACTAAAAAAAATGTGTTTCACGTTCATTCAAAGCGAGTAAAATTGGAGGAGAAATACTTATTGGTCTAAATGAGGAATGCGCATGTTACACAATTCTACAATAACAACAGCAACAATAACAACAACATCTCTAGCTATTGGAGGTATACAAATATGCCATCAAATTGTCAACTTTTATCCCTATACGCTCGAAACGTGTATCTTTTGGTTGGTTAATTTGTCATACCCCAAGAAGGCAACTCATTTAATTTTTTTTTTTTTGTTTGTATGATTTATCTGTGAAAAAGCAAATATTTGCCCATTCACATTCTACAATTATACTTCATCTGCCAACCAACCAAAATCCTCTAGGATATTTTTGACATTCTAAGATGATACGCAAAGGTGATTCGCCATAAGCCATGTGTTTTTGTCCAGTGTAATCAGAATTAGAGAGTTCCGAGGATCTGATAGAACTTCTTTTGAGGATGTCTAATGAAATTGGACTCAGGACAGGACTATGCGACGTACATAGATAACTTTTTATCATCTCAGGTTTTGGGTCGTTTCTGTTAATTTGTTGTAATGATGTTTGTCCCAAGTTAACATAGAAAACTTGGTAAATAGAGAGACAAATTTTTACATCATAATTATTGTCGTGAATGTCTCAGCTGATAAGGTATTTCTGTGGTTCAGGTTTACATGTGAGAAATGTAATTGCTTTTTTGCTTTATACGAGTATATAATCAGAAAAGTACAAGGAGGTACCTAGACCTACTAATTGAAATGAGAGATATAGAATAAGAGTAGCATAGCAAAAGCTCTCGTTAGCTTAGCTTATTGTAGATAATTAAAACTTAATTAAAGTAACAATTGATAGGACGTTGTACAAAACATAGAGTTAGAATGCAAGAAATTTTAACTTTATAAGGTGTTTAGTAATTCTTGGAATGGAGAATTTAATCTCTGGACATGTTCGCCCAACAGATGGCGTGGATGTTGATGTTCATTATTTGACATATGAAAAATCCGCCATGGAAATAGTTTATCTGTAAACTATGACTACTTATTTAATTTTGTTTTATGATGTTGCCAAAGCTCAGGTTGCAGCGATGGAACTTTGCTAGAATAATCGTAAATTTGCTTAATCTTAAGCACATTTGATGTCTTGCTAACTTAAAACAGAATTGGGTAACTTTCCCTTTCTCTCATTAATTGTAACAAATAAAAAAAAAAATTTAAATATTTTGTTTAAATCTACTATGAATGTTGATATTTCAGATTTTCTCTGACTTTCTATTAATTTAAAGAAAACTTTTCTATTTTTATATCCATTTTTACCGTGAGGAAAAGAATTAGAAGATGAACGCGATTAATATGAAGCTGATGCCGTTGACTTACTTGTTGTTTTGCTTTCCTGTTGTGGTGACGGTGTAATCCGATTATGACGAAAAATAAAGCATTATGACTGAAACACAATGGCATTTGTCAACAGCAATAGCGAAAAAGTTTACATCCGTCCGTCCGTCTTTTCGTCCTCTCAATAACTCGAGAATGCTTTATTTATGTCGATTTCGATGGGACCAAATCAGTGTTACACATTTTTCTGACAGAGGACAACTTTTTCGGCAGTGGAGCACTGAACTTTATCGATTCCCAGCGGGAAAAATTGTCAGGCCTTCCAATGGAAGCCTTGTGGAAGCAAAGTACTTTATCTCAATTGCAAGTTAGTCACATTGAAGCTTGGCGGAAGAGAACTCAGTGGAAAAAATTGTCAGACCTTCCAATGAAAGCTTGGAGGAGGCGGTAGAGAAGCGTTTCTATTGCTTCCTCCTAATGACATGTAATGGTAAAAAGAAATGAAGTGTCCAACGAAAAGCAGTGCATCTATGCCGTCTGGAATATTTCTGTCATATTCAGTGTATTTGTGCACACACGTATATATAGGGAACTGTCAAACGTAATAAATGCTCTTTAATGATATATAGGAAAAGAAATCCTTCTTATATCAACCCCAACGAACCTAATCTCGCCACATCTAACATATTCTAACCTAATCTAAACAAGCCGAGCCAAACTTAACCAAACCAAACTGAAGTAAGCCGAAACAAACAGAAACAAACCGAACCATGCCAAACCCAAATACACCAAACCGAACCAAGCCGAATCAAACTACACCAAACCGAACCAAACAATACCAAAATAAACCGAATCAAACCAAAATACACCAAATCAAACCACACCAAACCAAACCAACCAAACCGAAGCACACCATACCAAACCAAACATAGCCAAACCAAACCAAACTAAACCACACCAAACCTATCTGCCTGAGTCATCTATGTGTTTAAAGAAAGAAATGCCTTGGCAGGAAAGGAAGAAGGGATAGTGAATTGAGGACAATTATGTTGAGCTAAGGATATGATTGTGTATATTACGCTTGAGTGTTTGCGGTTCCAAGCTGAAGGGGAAAAGAGAGGATGGTAAACTGTTCCACATTCGTAGACTAGACATTACATCAGAGCAATAGCTATAGAAGTAGCGATAAAAGAGAGATAAACATCCGCCATTACACCGGTGCTTTACTATTGCCTCTCGATAGTTGCTATTGATATGTGATCACCAATAAACCGGAAAGCCTTCTTTTGGACTTTGTCTATCCTGGACAACGCAGAGCGTCCAATCTTGGGCAGGAAATAGGACTTATATTCTAATCTAGGCCTGATATGCGACTTATAGATTTACGCCAATTCTGATGGAGTAAAATATTTTTGACATCTTTGCAAGAAGCCCAAGCATTTCATCAAATTTTTGGCAATACCAAAAATATGATCGGACCAATTAAGATTGAAATGCTTAAGATATTAAGGAATGGCATGCTCGAGATATCTTCTCTATCGACGAAAATGGATTTAGAGGGTGTTGTAGTACGTCTGAGTGATAACAGACTATTTTGCGTTTTGAAAGCATTAAACAAGACCCCATTTGCTCTGCCCCAAGCAAGTTTTGCTGTAAGGTCATAGCTTAGTGAACTGAACATGTGGCTTCGTATGTCAACTATAAGATTCCCACAGAAATTAGCTATATAGTCGAACGAGGACACGAAATCAAGGGTGCTGTCGTCTGCAAATCTACGCATAGAGTTGAAAGTGAGAGCTAGCAGATCATTAATAAAAGTGAGAAAGATATTAGGAGAGAACACAGAACCTTGCGGTACACTGGCGTGGATTATAAAACGGTTAGAAGTTACTTCGACCAATATAACTTGTATTGAACGGTGGGAGAGAAAACTTTCAATCCATTTTAAGATAAGAGGGTCTAGATCTGATGCCTAAAGTTTATTTAAAAGAAAAGGATGTCAGACTCACTCTATCGAAGACCTTCGAGATATATTTTAGATATGGAGTCGCTTACAATCTAGCAGGCGTTCATATCTACAAGCCAGTACGACTATTTTTAAAACAAACAAAAACGGGAAAAATATAGCCATAAATTCATATAAGTAATTCTATTTTAAGATGTGGTAATCTGTCTATGGTGAAGTGCGTATGCACAAGTTATGATATTTATATCTTCTGTATGTGGGATACGCATACAGGCTTGTTGATAACCGGGGTAGATCGAAGGTTCCTATCGCATTAACTCACAACACTGAGATAATTGTAGTTCATTTAGATATGACATGAAAATTGTGTAAAAAGTAAATCACATAAATTTATCATATTTAACCTGTAAGTTTGGAATCTGTACTTTTTCGAGTTTACTTGTGTGCGAGTGCAATGGTTTTTGTTTAAAAATAAAATACCGGCCAAAGATATTCCCCTTCTATATTAAAATCTGAAGATTAAATAAATTAGCCGAAACCAGTTCCTAATTCAGATGAATTGCTACTAGGTGCTCGGCTTCGGGCATACTTCTCTGATCATTTGAGCTCACAAGCTCTTTAGTTTGATTTAAATTCTAAATAGTATGCTTATCCAAATCGCCATATCGCCAACTCGTAGACAACTATAAATTTTCTACAATACATAAGACACTTGATTTCAGCATTTCGTATATACTATATCCAGACTCTTCACTATTTGCAAGTGGAAAGATTGTGTTATATAATCTAAGAGAAGAGATTGATGCTGCTGATTTATTTCAGACGATTATAAAGGTACGATCTAAGATACAGTTGATGTGAAAAATCGGTCCACGATTAAACTAAACAGTTTAAGAATTAAATTTCAACAACATCAATACATTAACATCTTCTACTAACTTCGGAATATCGTTTATGCATAAAAAGAAAAAGCTAGGGACCTAATATAGATCCCTGTGGAACACCAAACATAATCGGTGAATAATCGGATGTGCTATTACCATTATTTACTAGCTGATGTATACATGATAGAAAACCTTTAATGAATCTAACCGCGGTTGGATAGAAAATTAATGGCAATCGCATAGGCTTTGTACCAATAGTATGTAATCAATACTATCGCAAGTTTTCAAAAAAACCGAATAATACAAGAGAATTGCTGAATAATTCAAGTTCTGGTTGAAGGTGTGTGTTACATTGAAAATAATAATTTATGAAATTTTAGCGGAATATCATCGAACTTCAGCAGTTTTACAACTCACACAAAGTAAGGTATTGATAGGTTTGTCTTGTGAGATACATCGAAAATTAAAACCCCTCGATATAGTTTGATTTGAACTGCAGATCCGACTATAAAATTCGCTGAAGAAATGTTTGATACAAAACAGAAATTTTATTTTGTTAATACCGAAAATATCTTTTTATCAAATATCGAACCTAAGCCTATAGGAGGAGAGCGAAAGGTATATGTAAGTTTCTAATATCATATAAGTGTCTAGGAGTGAATGCTAGGATATTATCATAAAATAACTAGATAAAGATTGGGGAGGTTGTTAATTGATTAGGGAAGATTAATTACAGATGCAGGGATGGCTGTATCCATAACGTTTAAATGTAATGACTAAAAAGCGCTACAAAAAACTTTCTGTTGCATAGATTTTACACATCAGATTTATATTGAAGTCTCCTGCAAAGAAGTTTTACAATAAAATTTCTGGATTCCGCCCATATTTTCAAACTTAATTCAAACGGCTATGAGTATTAGTTCTATCTCTCCCTGATTGAATTCCATATTATGTATGTATTTCCAATTAATAATTATCAAACCTCTATCCAATTGGCATAGGATATAAGTATTACGTATGTTTTAAAGTCAACCTAAGGAGAAATATAATTAAACCTGAATTAAACTTTGAAAATGATACAAAATCCAAGATTTTCATATTAAAAGCCATAAGTCCGATTTCCAAGTAGCAATAAAGAACAAAAAAAAAAAAAAGTCATAATGCGGAACGTTTTCAATAAAAAATAATTTACGGAGAAAATACATTGCCTACAAACACCCCCTTAAAGGTCCTAATAAATTTCTATATCGGGCCCATTACATCTCTGACTAAGCAGATTTAGGCGAAAAGAAATAGACGCAATTATGATAAAACCCTCGAGTTAATGAGATTTTTTTCTCAGAAATTGATTTTGCTTTAACAGCAAAATTTGTCATAGTGGACATAATGTTCTTTGCCCTCGAAATGACAAGCAAAACACATCCTGTGTACGGTAGCAAATAAATCTCCTTCAAAGTGTCCATGTGTTTCTGCAAACTTCAATTAAGTTGGATTTAGTGAGGCGTAAATGTAAGCTGTAAAAGCTCTACAAAAGGACTGAACAGAAATGCTCTTCGCCAGAGTGTTAAATCACGATATACAAATTAAGTAGTCATTAGGGGTTGAAAGATCATCAATAGTCCTTCATGGTGTATTCACCGAGAAGTAAATCCCATTCTATAATAGATGGGATCAAAAAGCCTGTAAGAAAGAAAAAAAAAACTGCTGATGCACGACGTTTTTTGTATGTGTTGTAAAGATTTGTAGGAAAGATTTTTTTTTTTTTGCAAAAGGAGTTTTTCATGTAAGGAGTGTACCATGTTCTTAGCAGTTTTTGGTTGTTGGGTAATGTTTTCAAAACTAGTGGCTAGTCATTTCTAATTAGTGATGACTGGTGAGGTTAAAAAGTACATACATATATCTTTTGAGTATTAAAATTAAATGTTTATTAAAAATAGAGAAATTTTAATAGGATATAAAATAAATTGGACTCAGATGATAAACTGTTTCCAACGCATAAATAGCGCAAACATTGGAAAAGTCATCAAAACTTGGTATCAAAACTACTTGATGAAGTTTAAAAATTCGAATAGCGTAAATTTATCCAGGCATTTTTAGTATACTCATATCTGTTCTCACAAACCAAAGTAGCTTATGTCGACATAAGCGAGTTTCTATGTTTTAATGTGAAGCCTCTCTAGTTTGAAATTCCTCCCTTTTACTCTATTCTCCATCATCGTATCTCGTTTCCTATGGCCGAGGCCGGTAGGTCATCACTAAAACAGCTTAAGTAATATTTTCGAAAATGTGACTTTGGAAAAAGCACTTATTTATAGTTACATTTATGGAGCTACACTACTGCATGAAAGTGATTTTGGAAAAACAGCTTATGTTTATTTTATAACGGTTTCTTTATTAGTGGTCGTTACAAAAGTCACTTTTTCAAAACAGCTTACTTATACATAAGCTTGTTTGTTTCTAGACCTCCACGCCCATTTATCAAAATTAAGTGTACTTAAGCCATTTTTGCAAAACCTATGATCTAGGCTTATCTAATTTTACGTATTTTCACTTAAGTCTCTTAAGCTATTTTGCCAAAGCGATATAACTCGTGTTAGCAATTTTAAGTCGACATAAGTGGTTCAGCTGTGTGCAAATGCAGTTAGGTCTGCAACATAAAAGAGCAGTCAAACATAAGTTGTTCAAGTGAAAAACAGTGACGATTTGTGGATTTTGAAATTATAATCAAATAAGGAAGGAAATAAGAAAAATCTTTTTACTAAATGAATAGATCTGAGAAAATCCTGCACACGGCCTTGAATATAAGGACAAAGCGTAGAGATGACTTGTGGAATAACGGTAATGAATCACATGTAAATGGAAAATTTGGTAAGACCAAAAAAAAGTATATAACGTTCAGATCGTGACAAAACATTTTGCTACTTTAAGGTGTTGCAAGCAACGAAGGTTGTGAAATCTTGGAATGTTTCAAACCACCCGTGGGAAACGAAACAGCGTCTAGCTTCGCTATTGGCTTTGAATTTGATTTATCTAGTATGTGTGATTCATTCCTGTTCTTTGAATACGAAAACGTGGATGATGTGTTTCGTTCCACGAAATTATTTGACGAACAGCGATACCAGTAAAGAAACCGAACGAGCTGCTGAAATGTTGGAAAAAATACTCTACGTAACTATGAAAATGAAGAAATGGGAATAGTGCCTGAAATGTCGGAAATGAAAGCGGAAAGTAAGAAGTCCACGAAGTTGAAGAGAAATACTGGGAGAGAGAAAGCTCAGGGAGTTGGAGGACTGCCGTAACATATGTAAGGCAAAGTTGACGCTAGAGCAACGAAATGCAGTTTTTGAAAAAATATTGGAGTCTGAGCAGCTATGAATTACGACATGCATACGTTTGCGGCCTGATCGAAATTCAAGAGAAGAGAGAGGAAATAAAAGCCATAGTGCAGCCCGTAATAGAACCCACACGAACTATTATTATTTCGAAATCAATAGACAACGGATTTCAGTTTGTCAGAAGTGTTTTCGCTATACACTCTGCGAAACAGAACAGTTCATAAAGACTGTGGTTCGGAAGAAGTTGAATTCACCCGCACCTTTTACTATCGCGATCTACGCGGACATCACCCACCATCCAATAAACTCGGTCCCGAAAATTAAAACGAAATATGCGACCATAAAAACAGTTTCCCAGTATATAAATCACATTATACCCGAAGGGATTCCTCCCAGAGGTATTTGCCGAGTGAACTAAGTCTTGCCCAAATGTACCGTTTGTTTTGCGAAACACATGAACGCCCTTCTTCGATTTCTTCGTATTCTACTATTTTTAAAGCAATGAAAGTTTAAACATGTAATAAGTGTGAGTTGTTAAAGATAAAGTTGGAACTTGGTAATAAAACGCAGAAATTGCTTTAAAATTCCAACAGGACCAACATCCGATTTGGCTTACAAATCCAAAGCTAAGGACAAGGACCATGCAAAAAATAATTTGTCGTCAAAATTGTACACCTTTGACTTGCAATAGCGTTTACCAACTCCCTATTTGCAAATGTCTGTGTCCTTTTATAAGCAACCATTATGGACTTTTAATTTAACGGTACATGACTATGTGACAGGCCCACCATTTTGTTTTATGTGGCATGAAGCTATAGGCCGCCGTGGTGGAAATGACATAGCTTCCTGTATTTTCCGACACCTCCAGTCTGTTCCAGCCGACGCAAAACATCTGACCCTTTACAGTGACTGTTGTTCAGGTCAAAATAAGAACACTTTTGTGGCCGCAATGTTTGCAGCTTTTATGTCTATGAAAAGAGATGTCGAAGTAATAGACCGTAAGTTTCTTGTACCTAGTCATACGCACATGGAGTGTGACGTAGACTACTCCGTTATTGAAAAGAAAAAGAAAAGAAGTAGAGTCAAAATACACCATCCCCGGGACTGGTATCTGTTTGTAAGGACCTCGGGAGTACGAAAGGAGTTTATTGTAAATGAAATGGCCACAGAAGACTTCTTTAATTTTTCGCTACTCTCAAAAGAGAAATTTTTGTGGCGGAAATATGATGAAGATGGTAACAAATTTGTGTGGCAAAATGTGAAATGGTTAAGATATACCAAAGAATTTGGTCGAATTTACTATAAAATATCTCTGAACGAAGAAGAACCATTTAAAATCCTCATTGTACAAAAACGAGGTATCAGCAGTATAAGTAGAGTTTCCTCGTGCTATAGCGGTCCGTTGAAAGTAGACAAGATCAAAAAGAAAGACTTGATTGACGTGCTCCCTCTTATAGACCCAACATTTCACAATTTTTACCAAAGCCTTCTAACAGATGATAAGCCAGCAATACACCCAGACCTGAGTCAGGATACGGACGACGAACTTTAAGCCTACATTCACTCTTACTAAATACTTTTTCGTTAAAATTACCATACGTTTGAAATACATAAGTACTCAACTTTCCTCATTAATGTTTAAAAAAAAACCTTAAGTGTACATATGATATAATTTTCTAATAAAATATTTTTGGAAAAACAACTAATGTGATTTAATTTTATTTTGATGATTATTTCCTTTTTTTTCAAACTAGCTTAAGTGATGAAGTCTGCTATAACTATAATATTTTCAATAGAATCATTAAAAGTAATTTCGCATTCTATTAATCTAAAAATACTGAATGCCTTCGAGAAAAATCCAGAGTAATCTTGCTTTTGAATTCGTAGTAATATGAGTCTTAACTTCAAAACCGCGTACCGAAAAGTTCAATAATTTGACGTAAGCTACTTTGTTTTGTGACCACAGAATTATAATCGTATGATGCAAGAGGCCAATTTACCTTGCATACGCATTGCTTCAGATACAACTACATACATAGATAATTACTATATTATGAAATGCAATCAAAAATCTTCTTCTGCCCAAATATACATAAACAACCCTCGGTAACTAAAGAAGGGTGGCCCTAGAATAGATCCCTGAGATACACACCAAGTAAGAGATAAATTATTACAAAAATAGTGCTCCATTTGTACCCGCTGCAATTTACAAGACACAAAACTATCGATAAGAAAACTTTAACATGACCTTAGTAAATTACTAGCGTCTAGCTGTTTAAAATTATGTCAATATTAAGTCAATGACTATTCCAGCCAAAATGTAGGAAGTATAGGAAGAATAGCAGACTGAAATCCAGCCAGAAATACCAGAATCTGTTTTTTTTTTCCCAGGTAAAAGAGAACTGTGAGGGACTAATGTACGAATTGATAATCTACTTAACAGATAAAGATATTCACGATAAAGGGATTTTTATAAATTTAGATGGGTCAACCGCCTTCGACAGCGATAAAAGTCAAAGATTGGCGCATTAGCCCCAATAGTAACATCTAATAGCGAAAACCAATTCCAAAGGAAATCAGGGTATATTTGGTAGATACCCTGAATTCCCACTCTCGCAATAACAGGATACGTTCTTTGGATGCCAGGTCACGACAATATGTAGTGCAGCTTCGGAGGCATCCTCCGCCACAATTGGGATTGCACACAAAAAACACCTTGCTCACTGGGCACTCTTTTCTCAGAGGCCCACCTACACAGAATGGGACTTGTTGATGATCAGGGCATACGGAAACTTTTTTACGACTGTCCGCCCCCTCAGAAAAGTATTACATATTCCTGGGTCCGGATTCTGTAACACGGAGAGTTGTGGAGCTTGGAAGATGAGAATTTTTGTTTTATCTTATTAAAATTTTTGTTTTCCCCAATTAAAATTAAAACTCTCCATTCGCGATTTTCTAACATACTTGGAGAGTTAAGGAAAGTGAAGTGAGAAGTGTCGTAATATTGAAGTGCGGCTAACTCTGTATGGGAGGGTCGCAGGGCATTGCGGTTTTTTCCTACAGACTTACGGTCTAGAGTACAAAAACAATTTCTTGGGGAGGGGCTTTTGTAGGGGGGGGGGGGGGGGGTCGTAACCCCGTTGGAGGCTGTCGAAGGGTGTAGTGTGTTTTTGATAATTTTAGCGTCATAATTGACTCTTTACCGCCGAAAAACGGATTTTTTGCACTTGGGTCATATACGCCCCAAGTGAATTTCCACGACTTACAACACGGTTAAAAATTTTGGTATAAGTCTTATAACAAAGGGGTATGTATATAAATCCATAAAAATTATTTATGAACTTGATAAATTGCCAATGTATAAAATTCCATAAAGGTTTGAATAACTTTCATCCTCCAATATATGAATGATTTATTGTGTAGGCATTAAATAGTATAATAAGACAATTTATAAATTTATAACGTTTTTTATTTAAAAAAATTTGTAAAATATTCGTATAGTTTTATAGAATTTTTCAAATGAACTTGCTTCAATATTTCGATTGAATTTATACGTAAACATATAAAAGAGTTTGATAGGTTGGATATAAATTTTGTTAGCGTATAAATATTAAAATTCAAATGATTTTGATGTAGGCAAATGTTAAGTAAATAAGATTAATTATCATGAACGTTTTTGGCGTAATGGTCCTTTTCAGAAAAGATATGCAGTTTCGGCAATTTTACTTCCTTATATCGTTTTCTCCTGGCAACTAAAGTTTTTTTCAATTTTAATCGTATAAGATCTTTTTCATCGGGCAACGAAGCATTTTTTATATCCTCTAATTCATTATCAATATGTGTGTCATTTAAGATTCCATAATCATTCTCTTCAGTGCATGTATTAGGTACATCATTCTCTGAAAATGATGAATCCTTCTCTAATTTTCATTTTCTTATGCGATCATTCTTCAGCTTGACTTGGAGGTAACCATTATTAGCAATATTATGCAGAAGATCCTGAAAGTGCATACAAAAAGAATTCAAACTCTTGAAAAATAACACAAAATTTACCAACTTAGTAGGTCCGTCAGATTTGAGGTATTGGAAAAGATTTACGCAAGCTCATGCAGAAGCTCTTTGTTCCATACGGGTCGGCTTAAAACCGAATGCTTCTTGAATGTACGCTGATAGAAACGATATAACTTTTCTTCTTCACTAACTGTTAGTGATCCCTTTTGTTCGTATTGTTGTGGTAAATTATTTCCTCCATAATTTCTTGCAATATACTCTATTCAAAAGAAATGAAAGTTAACTCTTGATTTAATAAAGATAATTTCTTGTAAGCTCACTTCAGACTTAACGAATAGACCTGAACCAATTTTTGAAGGATGCTTTAATTAACGTGAGGATAACGAGTTTTCGATATTGACCACTTCTAAAAATCAATGTATGTATCTTCGTATTGAATATATTTGCTCAAAAATCAAAATATGTAAATACCATCTAAATCGAGAAATATCTTAGCCCTAATTTTAACATACAAATTTGGCTGCAAGTAATATTACGTGATATATAGGTAATCTGTGAAGATCTCAGGTTCTATAATAACGTCAACGTAGTTGGTAAAGGACTCGAAATCATCGAATAAAATATCCGTAGTTTGAATAGCTGGAATTACGTAAAAATATTGGCAATTAAGATTTTAGGAATTCCTAGAGGACAAATCTGAGCTAATTTCTTTACAAATGATAATTCATATCTTACAGTTAAATATTGAGTGAACACAATACGTTTATCGTATGAATAAGAGTCTTTAATACACATTCAAATACTTATATATTACACATATACTCGCGCGTTAGAAAAAATCCTGATTGCATTTTAAATGTTATTTATTGTCAAACACAAATCGGTAAATACCGGCTACTGGATCCAAACTGATACAAATTACGTTAGTATGTACTGAAATCATAAGAATCGTATACTATAAAATCTATACGTAAATCATATAAAATCAAAAATTTTACAAAGTTAGATAACGGTAGTTTGTAGAGCTCATACCTTTTTCGTATTAATTTTATACGAATATGTAATAAACTGGGATTATAAGAAGTCATTTTAAATGTTTCCGTTTAAAAGCTATACAGTTTTTTATAAACACATAAAAGTTTCATTTGATCACTTGAACTGATATAATTCTCGTATAGAAATTGTATTGAAATTTCATAAAGTTTATTAATATTTCTTAGATTTATTATTTCAATAGCAAAAATCGAATGTACAACTTTTATAAGTTAAAAAGTATAAATACGTTTATTCTTTATATCTAAATTTCTAAGCGTGCAGTTCTTCATAATGATGAGTTGAAAATATATCCATTTGTGTACCAAAAAACTGCCATTTATTGATCTGAAGAAGGACTGATTCACTTCTTTTGCAGTTATCTCCAAGACCATTTACCGGACTCAAAAATTAATTACATATCTAATTAGGGGACAAAAATGTAGATGCGATTTCACGATTTCATCCTACATACAATCTTTCGAGTGATTTAAAATTTTTAGCGGGTACCTTGAGACACCAGAATCCATATTTCTTTGTAAATATTGCAAGAATTCCCATAATTTGTTTTTGTAAATATAGCCAGGATATTCGGTCAATCTATAAATTAATTTAAAAACTCCTAGGTATCCTAGCTACCTTTACAAAATACAACAAAAGCAGACAATACTGTCAGTTGATAAATATTCTTCTAAACAGCCGAGAGTTTTGTGAGTGGAATAGAGAGTTTGGTAATTATCTCAATACAGGATTTCCGAGTTACATAATTCATAGTGGAGAGTTAAGTGTCAAAACAACTCTCATCTCCACAATTCCACAATTTTCCGTGATAGTGAATCCGGCCCCTGGACGAACTGCATGAAGCCGGCAAGTATTGTTGGGAGCCTATTGAGCTTTATGAGAGTGTCCAGTTGGAATCTATGAGCAATTGCTTATAAATCTGGAGGGTGAACAATCGGGCTTCTCAGTTAGCCAAAATTATATCCTTGATATATTACGAATATATTATTTAAAGCAGAGGATACATACTTTCTTGCATTCTGAATGTATAATCATTTTATATAGCTCATGTCACTTTTTGTCGGCTCTTCTTCGTGCAAGTTCATGACTGGAATATATTACAAATATGTGATTAATATATCCTTGGAGATATTTGATCCATACTGTCTTACATTCTGGATATATATTTGATATATCTTTATACAAGACTCATGTCACTTGTTAACATCTGGACATTCTGTCATGATCCAGATATTTCAAAAGCATAAATATTCAAAACAATTTCACTTTCTCACGACGTTCATTTCCTTGGAATTTTTTTATTGCAAACAAGCCGAATAAATGTAACACAAACATTTCTGGCCAGTTGAAATGCTTGTGCAGCTCACATTACGTCTAGCCATTCAACACCTTCAAGGTAAAAATTCTTGACTTCTTTCTATCTAGTAAATTCGTGAAAAATTTATTTCCCAGGGAGGCAAAAATTGCATGCTAAGCTTTTTAATAGATTCGGCTAAGTTCGAATAAGATCGCAGGTAAAAGGTTTTTGTTATAAAAAAAAAAATTAATTGATGGAATAATATTAGTTGCGTTGAGTTATTTTGAAAGAAAGAAGCCTTTTTCTTTTTTCTTGGTCAGGCTGTCAAGAACATAACAATAAAAAAAAACTGAAGTATCAGTACAAGCACTGTTTGGTCCCACAATAAAATAACGGCACAAGCACCGTTGATTTGATTCATACCGAAAATAAGCATTTTGGTAATCTTCGTCATCCCAACACAGCGAGTATTAGTACAAGCACTAATTACTCTATCAACAAGACCACGGTTCAAGCACAGTAGGCTCTCTCTAAGGATCGACGCATACAAGTCAAGGCAAAAGAGTCTTAACACAACATCACTTTCAGTCGTGTTCTCCTCGTCGCTATATATGGGTTGGAATACGTTTGAATGCACTAAAGGCATATCAGTATCATGTATTTGCTTCTTATATGAAGAATGTATGAAAGATATATCTACTAGAATATTCAAAATCACACGACATTTTAAAGTATTCCTATAGGAACATGTAAACCGTACTAAAGTGCCACAGTGGCTAAACTAATACAGCAACTGTGGAAAGTGGTGACCAATTTGTTCTACAACGCTTCGTCATTATCTCGAGGAGTGCCTCCTGAACAGGAGTGACACCAACCTTGCACTTACACTTTTTTGCAATGATTTTGAGGCATTCTAGGAAGGTATCAAAGATATATGTGGTATACAACTTTGCATATAAATAATACGATGATTCATAACGAAGATAGTACGAAAACATTGCATATCGCTTTCATGTATCTAAGATACTCTCGTAAGGCCACGAAAAAGCACCAATTTAAATATCAATTGTGCATTCTGTGGAATATACATATATTTCGCTTGGCTAACTGAGTTATTACGGCCTACGTTCCAGGAACCGTCGGGGTCTCAGTCTCATTTCCATCCATTTATCCATATTTGGCAGAGAAGTGGTTATTCAATAGTATCTAATTGTACATATATCCATGTCTGAAAATTACAACCGCAACTCACCTAACTAAAGCTAGAATTGGTCTAAAGGCCGCTACACACGCTCAAGTAAATCTTCCGACTTTTGCATGGCTCAGTCGTTTGAACTACATGAGCGTGTGTAGCGAATGTCGGAGCTTGAGCCGAAACTAGCGTACAACAAAGCTGATTACTTTGTTATAGAATTGAACTAGACAAAATCAGATATTACCTTTTGCTTCCACTCGCGACGAATTTTATTCAAACTTTAAATCATTTCTATAGCAAAGTTGTCAGGTTTGCTTGTACGCAATAGTTTCGTCCGATTTCATTCATGACAGACTTCAGTCTCAACTCAAGCTACGACTTGCGCTACACACGCTCATGGAAATCATATGGTTAGGCAAAACCCTCGAGAATACTTCACAAGCCATGAAACAGACTCTCTCCCTACCACATGCGAGGCCCAACGGAGTCCTTACATTCTAAAATATTTGCCGTGTTCTTATGTAAAACTGGCAAAAGTTTGATTTGACTAGCTCCTCCGCCCTAAACTACTATTCATACAGAAAAATGGTGTTCTGATAATCTTAAGCTAGCTTTCTTATCTTCCGAACTGTAATAAAATTTTCATACCTTTCCTAACAAAATTATTTAAAAGAAAATATTTGAACCACTTGACTACGATTCCTCAAACAAAAACTCTCAGTTGAGTAATCATTGTATGCCGCTGTGCCGTCATGGCATGCCGTGGGTTGATGATTTCGAATGTAGCTGCCTACAGATTCGGACTCCGGCTGCACATACACAATTATTACTCAGCTGAGAGTTAGGGAGCGTAAAATGGTAAGGCTACTTTGTAATCAAAACTATTTTATTATTTTTTTAAGTAAGGTATATAGGAAGTGTAGCCTTTGGGAAGTTAAGGAACCAAGCTGTAAATTACTAGAAGACTATTTTCTTGTATAGATAGTAGCTTAGGCTGTATGGCATATATAAAGTCAATGTTTGGCACTTTTCCATAAGCATCAATATAGAACATTTTAGAGAACGGACTCCGAACGCACACATATAGATTTCTGTTTCATGGCTTGGGAAGTATTCTCGAGGGTTTTGGGTTGGGCCATGCATTGCATCGTAGTATGATTTGCTTGAGCATGTGCAACGGCCTTAAGTTTAAGACCAATTTTTATGATAAGAAGGTGGCGAGCCTATGACTCGCGGGTCAGACGCTGACCCACGCAGACTTTTTAAGTGACCCATGCATTGATTTTCATAATGGACAAATTGCTTTATGATTTTTGAAAATATTAAAATATTTATGACCAAGCTGGACATCTTTACTAAGGATTTGGAAATGAAAATCAATGACCGAAAATAACTGGTATTTTGAAAACTTTAAACAAAAATGCTGGGATAAATCATGATCGGGGAATTTTGTGGAATATAACAAAAGATATCTCGTGAAACCCGTTTCGATTCCTGCAAAGCTTTTGAAAACTTAACTTTTTATTAAAAAAAAAATTAAAAAAACCAAGCCGGAAAGGCTTTTTTTTTATCTGGCAAAAATAAAAAGCCACCTTGACTATTTATTTTTTCGTGCTGGAAGTAAAAGGTTTCGAAGCCGGAAGTATAAAAAGCCAAGCTGGTTTCTTATTTTCAGGGTCCGACCAGTTTTGAATTTTTTTTTTCTTCTTATCCGGTATATGGTAATAAATGTGTAGTTAAGTATTATCAATAATAATAACTAAAGGAAGGTATGAGTTTGTGCTCTGTATCTGACTTATTTTAGGATGTCGTCATTAACTAACCGAAAAGCCGGAGTTCTTAAAACTTTAACAACTGCACTAGCGCGGCTTATCGTTGTCGGCTGCTTCCTATCTTTTTTTTATGTTATTTTTGCCGTCACCGCGCTGCAGTACCGACAAATTATTTGAAAAGCGATTAGGGTTCCCATATCCGAATTATTTTTAATGGAAAGGAAATTTATTTTTTCTAGCCAAAAATTATACTCGGCTAGAAAAAGTAAGAAACCAGCTTGGCTTTTCATACTTCCTCAAAAAAATAACCAGCTTCAAAACCTGTTACTTCCAGCTCGAAAAAATAGAAAGCCCAGCTGGCTTTATATTTTTGCCAGATAAAATAAAAAGCCTTTCCAGCTTGGTTTTTTTAGCTTCAAATTATTATCGGTCAGGAATAACAGGTAAAGTTGGCTTTTTTCGTAAAAAGTCATAACTGATTCGGTCCCTAAATATCATGAAATATTTGCCTCAATTACAAACACATTATCAAAACACAAAATTTTTTGGAAATACGCTTGACGTTCAAGAGAATGTAATTAAAAAATATTTAATGATTATACAGGAAATATAACATGCTTTTGAGGAGAGATTTACCGGATTTTAGAGCTGCTGAATAAAATGTGCTTTAACGACTATGGACAATTGGGTTACCAGTTATTCAGTTAGCCAGGAGTTGTTGAAAAAAAAATTACAATTGTGGGTACCCTGAAAGGTAACAAAACCCGAAATACCGCCAAATTTCAAGAGTACCGCAGGACGAGAGATTAACAGTTCTTTATTTGGCTTCCAAAAAGTTTGCACATTAGTAAGCTATGTTCCAAAGAGACCAAATGTGTTTTGCTGTTATCCCCGTTGCACAATGACCATAGCATCGATACTGAAATATATGCGGAATAAAAGCCTTAGTACTACACCAGTTGAAGAATCCCACTAACAAAATAGTTCGACGACACTTCTTGCACAGTATTGGCTATAAACTTGTCAAACCACTTATCGCATTGAGGATAGCAAAGAAAACTATTCCGAAAAGAATAAAAATAAAAGGTGAACTGCTTCTTGGTCTACCTGAGAATACGCCACAGGAAGAAATACCACGTAGAGGTGGAACAGGCCGATGCGTATTTTGTGGTCGAGGTCGAGATAGAAGTACTCGCAGACGTCCTTATATCTAGCAGAACCAATCAAAAAAACTTATAAAACTTATTATCTTGGATGTAAAAAGTATATAGGAATTTATAACGACATCTAAATAATTTTGGTTAAGGATATGAAAGAATTACTTCAAAGGACATGAATATTGGAGTTGATAATTTATAACAGAATACCACCACTGCACTAAATAGCCCTAAAAACAAATTTCCCCCTACAAATCGCATTGGATATTTAATTAGAATTCAATGAGCCTTAAATTCAGGCGGTTCAATTTAAGCTGTTTGCTAATAATAGATGCCGATTTGGCCTGGTTCTGCTAGCAAAATGAGGTTCTGCCACTGAGCCTAGTGCTAAAATGCAGTTTCTTTTCACAAAACGAATCAGTTTTTCAGCACTTAATTAATTAATTTTAGGATTATTTTTCTTTCATTTAAATACTCCATGCAGGGACCACTGCGCATGGTGTCACACCATTTATATCACGTTCTGGCGTCAAACTTTATTTTTTGCTATACACTTGCAAAAGTACCTAAAAGTTGTAAAACAAAAAGGCACCGTAAAATTTGTAGAGGATTTTAAAAGTGAGAACCAAAAAAAATATAGTTTTTAACCATTTCCCCCTCTCTCTTTCTAAGTGACCTGTGACCCACGAACTAGTACTAAAAAAAAAACAATAATGAAAAATATTTGACCCACTTCTCCAAAAGGTTCGCCAAAACTGCCCTAGATGAATGACCGTATATGTAATTTCGTATGGTCACCCATATGTGTAAGTTTGATTTTTGAAATTGTTTTTCGTACATATTTCTGGAGCGGATCGTCGGACGGTAAAAATGATTATAACCAATTTCATAGGATTTCATATTCTAAAGAGCTTTTCAGTACAATAAAAGCGTCTAGCACTAATGGTTTTTACAGTATACGTAAAAAATCTATATTTTTATATGGAAACACCTAGAACGGATTGTCCGATTTAGTCCATTTTTGAAGCCTTACTTCCTATTACTATGAAAATATAGTGTAGAAGTTTTCAGCTGTCTACGTTGAATCTTGTCAGGCACTGTCCAAATATACTATAGTGAAAACGAAATTTTTGTATGGCAACCGTACGAAGGAGTTACCTGATTTGTCCCATTTCGAACTTGAATTTACTTTTTTTTTTTAAAACCCGTGTACAAAACTTCAGCTACCTAAGTGAATGCGTTGTCGAGCTATCGAGATAACGGACAAATGGATGGACAGACGGACGGTCGGACAAACGGTCAGATGGACATGCAAAAATCAAAATAACTCTTATGCGTGGGTGTCCAACCCATTTCGATTTCATATACGGTATAGAAATTGAATGAAATTATTAAAACTATCAAAGACTATTAATTAAATTAAATGTCAATTAAATGACTTGGTGTATACGACCCTATTCACCAAGTTATTTAATTGAAATTAAATTTAATTTCTGTTTTAGTACTCCGGTAAAAGAGGGTTAGGGCACACTTAAAATTGAATTAAAATTTAATTTGGGTTATTTTATGTTGTAGTAATGCATGTATAACTTTAATTTTAATTCAAGTGGGTCCAACCCTCTCTAGCGGGAGTACTAAAATACAAATTAAACTAAATTGCACTTAAGTAGCTTGGTGAATATGTCCCTTTAAATTTTCAATTAAATCTATTCACCACCATAAACTCCGAGTCGATTTAATGAAAATGTAATTTTAAAGCCTTGTCCTCTCTTAAATAAATTTAATTTCGATATCAGGTGAGAGAAGTGTCATGCTGTTAAAAAAATTGACGAAGTGAGAATTTAACTGTTTAGATAAATAGAATATATTTGAAGGTCAACCAAAAATCCTCAATAAAATTCCGTTCCAACTTTTTCAATAATAATTAAATTTCATTAACTGTCACGAGAATTGTCACTTGCCAAATTTACAAATTGTTTATTTTATTAAGGTTTGTGAATAGCTACATAAATTTAATTGCAATTCTTCAATAATTAATTAAATTATAATTAAATTTGTATTAAATGGCTTGATAAAGACTTCCCTAAACGTTTATGAAACAAAGCTACATGTAAAACGCTTCATATCAATTTTCAAAAAAAGAAAAACCTGTTAATCGTGTAATAACGGTTAATAATGGATAAAGTTGAGCGTTCACATAAAAATGTATAAAAATCATAATTCATTTTACCTTTTCTGGAAACGGATTTAGGTTAACTATACTATATCCAGACAGCTTCAGTATTCGGGCACTTTTCATTTTATTTAATGATAAAATAAGTAAAAAACGAGTTTTCAAACAAAACTGAGGCCAAGCCGCATGAAAAAGTAGAAAACAAACTGTTCTTCACACACAGAGGTGGACTAAGGTTTTTTTATTGGGACATTTCCCTTGAATATTCTTTCTCTTCATGAATCAAATCACTTATTACCTCTGATTGATCATACTGAAATATATCGGTGATTGTCAGCGAATAAAATCTGAGTCCACCTTTGTGTCTGAAGAAAAGTTTATTTTCCACTTTTTCATGCGGCTTGGCCTCAGTTTTGTTTGAAAACTCGTTTTTACTTACTTTATTTTCTGCCTTTTTCACGTTAACTAAATTGTTATTACGTGCTGCATGGAGATATTTTAAAACAATTTATGACGGCTGAAAAGACACTGATTTACTGAATTTTCCCGATTTTCCATGTTTTCCATAGACTTTTCCTATTACTATGAAATTTTTTTACAATTACATGAATTTTCCCCGATTTTTCATGCAAGTCTTCATGATTGTTGAAGAGAAAGTATTGATGCCAGTAGGACGGGAAAAAAATGATTCCGCATAGCTTATAAAACTTTTTTGTCGGAAAATTCCGGAAATTCCAGAAAAATTGGAAAATTCTGCACTTTTCCTGAAACAGATTTATCATATCGATGAAAATGTTTCCAATGATTTTCCCGCTTTTCCGGGTTTTCCACGGAGTTTTCCACAAAAGCAACTTTATGCAACTCATTCGCTTTACAACTTCCTTGGTCGGAGTAACTCCGGAAAAGCGTTTTACATGAATTTTCCTCGATTTTTTCTGCAAGTTTTCACCATTGTCGGAGAGAAAGTAATGACGCCAGTTGATAGGGAACTTGATCCTGCATATTTTAGAAAACTTTTTTACCGGAAAATTTTCCGGAAAAGGCGGAAAACTCCGGAAATTTTTTTTGGAAAAATCGGAAAACTCTGCATTTTTCCTGAAACGGATTTATCACTAATCAAATTTGTACCAAATTTTCAAATGATTTTTCCCGATTTTCCGGGTTGTCCATGGAAATTTCCGGTTCAAATTTTGATAGATTCAATTGTCACGCGACATGAACTTGTGTGCCAAATTTCAGCTCGCTGTGATGACGAAAAGTGGGTCTACGAGAGTGTCGAAAATAATAAAAAAGAAATATACAGCAGACAAATTCGTGTATGAGTTAAAGGGAATGGCCTCAAAAACAATTTTATTTCGTTTTCGGACAGGCTGTCTGGACACTGAAAGTATGCTTCAAAAAAGATTGTTTCCTACTTACTCTCTAATAAAATTATAAAATATGTTTTTTATAGGGCAGAATAAATTAAACATGTTTTTTTATAATACCCATTTCTACTGTCCGACTACTAAAATGGCAGTTTCCGTGTCCGGACAAAAATATTTAATATGTAGTCGATTAATTAAAAATAAAAGATATCTGGGTAGTAAATATTCATAATAATTTTCAAAATAATGGATGACAGTATACTTATGCATACAACAACAAAAAAAGTATAAAAAGATCCGCTAATGATGCAGAGATGACTTAAGCTATACTACAACGATGCCAGAGAAAATAAATTGACCATTATGAAGTGTGCTGAAAAATAATTATGGAGTGTTGTTGGCTAGTGTGGAATTTCACTTAAACAAGATAACTTGGTCAACACTGAGCAATATATTAAAAAGATTGTCCACGAGGAAGAACATGGTTCACTTTACCAAACTAAACACATCATTGGCTGCAAGGCAAGCAGAAAGTATTACCAGTGATTATTGTTTTTGAAATGGCTCGAGAACTGGACCAATAACAAAAAAGTATCGGATAGGACCACAACTTAAATGATCCTGCTCGAATTCTAAACGAGTTTTTTCTTTGTCCGAAAACTAGAAAACCAGTAAAATAATAATTACATGTCGTGGATTCAAAAACGTTTATCAAATTTAGATCAGAGAAGAAAAAGCATTTTATTTTCTGGAGGCAGAAAAATGTTTCCCAATGGTAGCCTTTTCATATTTGCCTCACTAAAGGATATTGTAAATAGCATCCCAGCGAAGCTGTTTCTGGGAACAAAAAAAGGAGTAAGAAAATACCAGATCGCAGGCACTCTTTTCATGGACGGCCACAAGTCACACTTGACGATAGAACTGAGTGAAAATTATAAGGAAAAAAGTATAATTTTATAGCACTGCCACCAAACACCACTCATATTATGCAGTCAGCTGACATCAGTTAGGAAAAATCGTCAAGAATGTTAACCAACTTATAACAGAAAAAAATTGTATGTCCTTTGCTGAAAACTGCAATCTTGCGAAAGCTGGAAACACCATAAAAAATGTGGGCTTTATTTACCCTTACGACCCGAAAACAGTTGTTTTCAGTGAATGTGTGAAAAATGTGATTGAAAATTTTGCAGCTACTCGAAATGCTGATATACCAACTATAATGTAAGAATCAATTCCAGAAGTTTCCCACTGCTATTGAGGTTAGGTAAGTTAAGAATGAAAAATATTCATGAAAATCAAGTTTTGGACATCATCAAGGAAGCCGGAGCAGAAGCTTCGACAAAAGCGTTACCAGAACTATCCCGGGGGTTACACCTGCAAGTACAGCTTGCATGCAACTTGCACTGCCATACTTCTTGCACGTGTAATCCAACTGCCATACAACTTTCAGCGAACTTGCATGATGAAAATTCATGGCAGCTGGGAGATAGTAATTTGACATTTATACAGTTTTCAAAATGGCGGAAAAGAAATGCTTGAGAGAAATTCATAAATTTATACTGGGAAAATGAGATTTTCTGGGATCATTTGCATTACATACTTTACCAACACCTTTCTCTTAATTTTTTCTTGGGTTTTTATCATTCTGCTATTTCCTTTATTGCTATAATTTTCCAATATACGCAAGACTCTAAGTCTCAATGCCATTTTTTAAATGAACTTGCATGCAAGCTGATAAGTCATCAACCGAACTGCCTTCTGCTGTCAAGTTTAAAATCGCGTTGTAAGGGAGGCTTGTATGCAAACTGTACTTGCTGGTGTAACCCCCAGGTATAGTTCGTACATTCAACGATCTGACGGGAGGCACATATGATTTGAATGACGGTAGAAAGTTGCAACTGGTAAGACTACCTACTGATTAGTTATTGATTCTAATTAAAAAGTTGAAACTATTTCTCCAGAACCTAGTCCTTCTGGTGTGTCGACAACTTTGAGGAGAGAGCTAAAGGAGACGACATCCCATAGTAAAGTATATATATGGCAGCGTAGCCAAAAAATTTCGCCATTTTGATTTTGGCAGGGTGTTTGACTGTCACTTTTTTGTAAACAAAGAGCCGCGAAGTGTGTTTGGCGCAGAGACGTAGTTACAAAATGGATAATTTACTTTTTATAGGAAATTGTTAATGGATATTGGACTAAGTGATAGTTGTATAAAAAGGAGTTATATATGCTCTAAGATTTAGATACAACAAGCCGTGTTGAGGAAAATACTTTTAAAATACTTTTGTGGTAAATTCGGTAAATCCCACTGACATGCATATATTCGTAGATTCGCAAATAATTTAAATATATCGTCAGTGATTATTGTGATATTTAAGGCATCAACAATTTTTAACGCCGCCTCTGGCACCTCCACATAAACATGAAGAAGAACGATAGTTGCTACGCTTTTTTCATCACATGTCGCCTCCTTTGGTTCCCTCCTCGAAGGTCGTCAACGACTGGTCCTTGTGTGTCGCCGGGATCAATTCGATTCCGTATAGAGAAGACTAATGAAAAAGGAACAAAGTCTAAAAAAAAGTCAATTAAGAAGAAGAAGAACCAATATTTATTTTAAGACGACACGATTTAAAAACTTTGGTTGGGATTCTTGTACTAGGTGGTTGGTGGAACTACTCCAAGTGCAATCCAATGCTTTCATTATCTTACGAGGAGCAAGCAAAGACTTCGTGTGCTGGAATTATTAACAACAAAACATATACGCGATAACTTTTTTGAGACTATTGTTTTTGTAGTATCTACTTTATAATATTTTTAAAATTATTATTTTTTTTATTATTACCAAGTTTGAAGTATTTGCTTGCATAAATTCTTCCGGGTTTTTATGAGAAAAGTGGCATAAAATAAGAGCTGGGCTAGTACCAAAGAAGAAGTACTTAAGTGCAAGTACCAAAGGCCTGAGTACTTCAGCGTAAGTACAAGTACCGCATGCATTGAAAAGTACTTGTAACTAAGTACTAAGTCTATAAAAAGTACTGAGTACTTCTTGAAGTATTTTTTAAAGTACTTTTTTAGAATCTTTGTACGTTGGCAGTAATATAATAAAGTTTATAGAGTTCAATTATTAGATATTAATAAATACCTTTTGAAAACTATAATATGTATACTAACCAGTGTCTACTATCTATAGATTTTTATAGCTTTCGGCGCTGCACGTAGAGTAAAACTTTCACCTATCATTGCTACACTCATAAAAACTATTAGAGGTCCTCCCAAGCACCTATTGTCGCCTCCAATAATGCATAAATGTTGTAAAGAAAAATTTCAGTAAATTTCTAAGAAAAAATTACATCAGGTCGAGGCATCGTCGATTTCATATTCGAGCGAGACGTTACTGGTTTTGTTCTACTTGCCTAGTCTTGTTTGCATGTCATTAGTATTTCTAAGGTTCTGCATTGACGCGTGAGTGCACATGAGGCACATGCTTGGACAGTTCTTTGCGTACTTTAAAACTCAACAAAAAAAGAGTTGCGCTAGAGATCGTGTTTGCTTTTCTAAGAAGAGTTAGATATTTGTAGGTACTTCATAGACTCATAAATACTTAAATAAAAATTTTGGTACTTAACTCTAAACTAAGTCTTAAGTACAAGTAAATAGAAGCAACTACTTATGTTTAAGTACATTTCAAAAGTATTGAGTACTTAATAAGTCTTAAGTAATGAAAATGTACTCTAAGTATTACTTAAGTCTTTTTTTACTTAAGTATTGCCTAGCTCTGCGTAAAATGAGTTCCTAATTCTTTCGATTAATAAAACGTATATAGTTTTATGAAAAAGCTCATTTGTGTTTATTGAGGCCAGCCCGTCCCTTTAACTCGTACATGAATTTGTCTGTCTGTAAATTTCTTTTTTACTATTTTCGACACTGTCGTAGAGCCACTTTTCGTAATCACAGCGAGCTGAAATTTGGCACACAAGTTCATGTGGCGTGACAATTGAATCTATCAAAATTTGAACCGAAAATCTCCATGGAAAGCCCAGAAAATCGGGAATTATTACGTTCTCTCCGACAATGGTGAAAACTTGCAGAAAAAATCGAGGAAAATTCATGTAAAACGCTTTACCGCAGTTTTTCCGACCAAGGAAGCGTTTGAGCGTTTTGCAACCTAAGACAAAGTTGTAGAGCGAAATGAGTTGCATAAAGTTGCTTTTCTGAAAACTTGCATGAAAAATCGAGAGAAATTCATGTAAATTTTTAAAAAAATTTCATAGTAATAGGAAAAGTCTGTGGAAAACATGGAAAATCGGGAAAATTCATGTTATATGGGTTCATGTTGGAATACAGCTAAAAAGTGCTGTTTAAAACATAATTTGAATTTCAGAAAACCGTAGCAGTAGATACTTCAACGATTTGATACTCGAATAATTTTTTTGAAAAACTGGTAAATCAGTGTCTTTTCAGCCGTCATAAAATTGTTTTAAAATATATCCATGCAGCACGTAATAACAATTTAGTTAACATGAAAAAGGCAGAAAATAAAATAAGTAAAAAACGCGTTTTCAAACAAAACTGAAGCCAAGCCGCACACAGAGGTGGACTCAGATTTTATTCGCTGACAATCACCGATATATTTCAGGTATGATCAATCAGAGGCAATAAGTGAATTGATTCATGAAGAGAAAGAATATTCAAGAGAAATGTCTCAATCAAAAAATCTGAGTCCACCTCTTGGTGTGAAGAAAAGTTTATTTTCTACTTTTTCATGCGGCTTGGCCTCAGTTTTGTTTGAAAACTCGTTTTTTACTTATTTTATTTTTAACAAAGAAATGGGTAATAAATTTCTTCCAAAAAGCCTATGTCCGGACACTGAAACGCTAAAAGCGACCTTTTTTTTGCAAACCCCAAAAGTATAACAAAATATTATTAAATGACCTAAAAATATTTACTTGATAAATGTAAACAGCTTAAATAATAATTAAAAAATATTCTTAATAGCAATAAAATGATTGAGCAAAAAAGTAAGATGAAACCTTAAGTGTCCGGGTACTAGTACATTTACCCTCTAGCAATTCGGGCTGGACCTCCACATACATATATGAAAGCTACCACAAAACGTGCGAAGCTTCACAATACAGAAACCTGAAGTATTTATCACCCTTCCACTATCACTGAAACTTATCAATTAACTTCTGTCACTTGTACTATATCCATTTCCATGATACAAAGATAACAAGGTATGGCCGATTCGAGAGGAATTTTTTGTGTTCCTACGTCATGAGGTGACTAAAGTCATTTCCAGTGAATTTGTTTCTTCGTTTAAATCCACTGACATATAATAAGAATGGACTGCGCGTTCTTGCTTCAAAAATGGCACAAATATTGCACAGGCTGTGAAAACCCTTTACTTCGTACAATTGCACACCGATTCATAATTTATTATTATTTGTGGATTGGAAACACTAAAGATGTTATAAAATAGTATTGCATTAAATTAAAATTATTTAGAAAGTTAAACTTGTTTTAATTAACCCAAAAACTCATTTGTAATATTACTGAAAAATGTGCTCCTCTGCAGATTTGTTGTCAAGTTTCCTTGAGCTTGTAAGAGATAGACGTATAAAAACAATATATTTGTCTGAATTTTTATGTCAATTCCAATGCATTCCAATTAATACAGCCGTACTGTTTCCAAAATTGGTTACAGTTCAGTGTACATTTTGAGCTTGAAAGAGACAAATAGATTTAAGCAAAAATTTGTGCCATTTTTCCCTATAGGAATTAGATAGGATGGCTCAGTCCATTCTTATTATATGTCAGTGGTTTAAATCACTTCGGGAAAAGTAATTATGTGCTAATGGGAAAGTAAAGAATTTTACAAATAGAAAATTTTTTTCATTGTGATAAGGACGATTGAAATTGAGACGAACAAATTTCTGACAATTGTCACCAAAGGAGGGAAGCAACCAATTAACAGATTTTCCGGCCATACCTTATTAATCTTTGTATCATGATCCATTTCTATACTTCTTTCAAACTTTACTGAATATCAAAACTATAATCCACCTGCAGTACAGCTATAATTAGACGACATCATCAATGTTTTCTTCACGTTATCTCACCTTATATATGTAGATATCTACCTACAGCTGACATATAGATTGAAAAATATCATCATAGTCTAATTTGATATCTTCCATTATTATGTTAAAAAAGGCAATCCAATTTGTAAATGTAAAAATGAAAGTTCCAAATAAGAAAAACACGAAATTCAAGTTCATAATTTAAGAAGCTTCTAAGAGAGAGAATTTCTTTGAAACGAAAGGGTCTATATCGCTATACCCCAGAGGTAAAAACAAAGGATTCCGGCCTCCAGGTTTAAATAATGTTTATGGGAAAAACTTGAAAGTCATTGCACGGCAGACAGTAGGGAATTGTTTAAAGTGAAAAACTCGCTTGACTGATTTCGCAATTCTTTTTCGATTTTTTACAGAGTCTGCACATATACACAAAAAAAAATAACAAAAAAAGGTAAATTTGGTGACAAAGAATTTTCACACACAACAAACATTTTTTCACGTGAATGTAATGTGACGAGAAATCAAAAGTTCTGTTATTCGGTTCATTCGATTTTATCTAAATATAGTTTGATGTCCCTCAATCCTCCGTATACCTGTGAGCAGATTGATTTTGATTGCCTTTTTGTCAGCATTACAAAGGAGAAATGTGTAAAGGTAAAAAAAACAAAAGGAAAAACTTAGAATAAATGTATTTGTGTGTGTGGATCTGTGGTATATCTAATGCAGAGGTAGTTCTTAAGGGTTTGGTTGAATTCTTATATTTTCATCATCTATATACGTTATAAAGTAACTGAAGATGATAAGCCTAACTTCAAAAAGTTTTCCTGCAATATGATTGATACCGTAACCCTATTATAAACTTCTCAAGAAGTCTAATATTATTTGAGGATCTGCTCTGTCAGATTTGGTTTGAAGGTATGCATATGTATCCTAGTAAAGAATAATACTTGAAGATTGGACACCCATGCATTATTTGGATTTTTGCATGTTCGTCCTCACGATAACTCCAGAACGCATGTACTTAGAGAAATGAAATTTTCAACCCCTTGGGCTTTTAAAAAAAAGTATAATTTAATTTTTCACTACATATTTGGACACTGCCTGAGAGCGCGTCAACGTAGAGCGTTGAAATTTTGTACATAGTTAACATAATTTCAAAAATAGACTAAATCGGGCAACCCCTTCTTGTTGTTGCCATATAAAAATTTAGGATTTTTACGTATTCTGTGAAAACGATCAGTCCTATACTGTTTTAATGTACTGAATATGAAATCCTCTAAAATTGGTTATAATCATTTTTTCTGTCCAACGAACCGTTCTAGAAATATATGCGAAAAACCACTTCAAAAATCAAACTTGCGCAGATGGGTGACCATACAAAATTACAAACGAGCATTCATCTACTAGGGTATCATAAGAATTGGTCTTAGGCCAATTCTACCTTTTTTACTTGTTACATGATGTGTCTGAAATTTTTAGTCACTTCATGAAATGCTACAAGCCTTTACACCGCCGATAGTGTAATAGCAACTGACATTTAACCGAATGCTAGGAGAGGTAGATGAGTGCGACTCGAACACACAGGCACTCACACTATCGGCGTAAAGGATTGTAGCATTTCATGAAATGACTAAAAATTTCAGACACATCGTGTAAAAACTTATTAGACGTAAATTGTTACACCATCTGCCTACATTTCATGAAGTGCCTAGACTTTTCGTGAAGAACGTACTGAGTTACATAAAGTGTTTATAAAATGACGTGTTTTCAGTCACTAAGGGAACAAATTATCTGTGACCTGAATAGGTTAAGAGCTAATAACTTCTTAACCGTCACAGATATAACATAAGTGTACTGGGTTAAATTAAAGAGGAGACTCTGGGCTTTCGAAATTTCGTAACAAAAATGTAAAAAAAAACGAAATTTTGAGTTTGAAGCGTCATAATTCTGGAGTGGGAAGCGGTACGGGGGTGGTTGAGCAGTCGTTGGAAAGGCCATGAAGTTCTACATACAACGTCATCTTAAGATAGTTCGCACAGTGTGTACTTTTGAAGATATAGGGTGTTTAATGAAAAAAGAGAATATTTTACTAATCACCCTGTAACTCGACAGGGTGACATTTTGCCCCCCCCCCCCCCTGGCATACAATGTTTTACTTGTCTGGAGGAGAATCATTTGGCAAAATATTGACCTATTAGTCTGGAACACCCTGTATACCTCTATTATATATGGTAAATATTTATTATATGCAGCCTATATTTCAGCCCATCGAATCTATCGCTCATTTACAAGTCCTACTTTAGACCTAGAATAGAATACAATGCCCATATCTGGGTCGAGCTTTGTCGAACAGCCTTAGCTTCATTCGATATTGTCCAATAGAGAACCTTTAAGCGCATTGCAGATGTAGGCAATAACTTGTCATATCGGCTCAATCGAGGACCGCCGCAATGTTGGATGCCTTTCGCTGTATGTAAAGTAAAATTCCGTTATGGTTTTTTATCCCGAATTGTGCGAATGTGGAACAGTCTACCATCTTCTGTCTTTTCTCCGTCATACAATCTTCGGAAATTTAAGAGTATCATACATCAGCACGTCCACCACTCTCTTTATGTCATCTAATCCTTTTCCTATCTCCTTCTTGCCACGCTTTGCATCATAGGGCATCCCCTGAGCTCGACTTAATAATAATAACAATAAGATATATATATATATCTTATGTATTAATATATAAAAATCACGTGTCATTGTGTTCGTACACGCTATTCTCCGAAACCGCCCAACCGATTTCAATGAAATTTTGTGAATGTGTTTGGTTGGTTCCAGCTTGAAAGATAGGATTTTGAACAAATTGATGGCGCTGTTGTCGAGATCTAAAAAACTGTCTGAGAACGCATTTATGTGGAGGCTTAAATTTTGTACACGGTGCTTTCATAAAAATTGCAAATACAAATTCATAAATGGACTAAATCGAGCAACTCCTTCGTAGGGTTGCCATTCAAATATTTCGTTTTTTGGTATATATTTAGTCTTTGCCTGACAAAGAGTACCTACACGTAGAGAGCTGGTGTTTTCATAACAATAGTAAATAAAATTACAAAAATGGTCTAAATCGGGCAACCTATTCTTGATGTTGCCATACAAAACTTTAGGTTTTCACTATATATTTGGACACTGTCTCACGCGTCGACGCAAAGAGAAATTTTGTACACGGCCTTTTTTTTTACAATGTAAACTAAATTCAAAAATTGAACCAATCGGGCAACTCCTTCGTAGAATTGCCATACAAAAAAATTTTTACGTGGTATTTTCATAGCAATGATATATAAAATTACAAATATGGACTAAATGGAGTTACCCCTTCTTGGTGTTGGCATACAAAACTTTTGTTTTCACTATGTACTTTTAGAAACTAGAAGGTGTCAACTTGGATAGCTCATATTTTGTACACGACGCGTTTAAAGAAATATATTAATATAAACTCGAAAACGGGACAAATCAGATAACTCCTTCGTAGGGTTGCGATACAACTATACATTTGGGCACTGCCTAAGAACGCGCGTCGACGTGGAGAACTAAAATTTGGTACATGGTGTTTTTATAGCAAAAGTAACTAAATTTATAAAACTGGTCTGAATGTTGCCATACAAATCTTTGGTTTTTCACTATATATTTGGCGCCTCCATTTTGGTATTGCCACACAAAACTTAAGGTTTTCACTATATATTTGGACACTGTCTCAAGCGTCAACGCAGCGAGAAATTTTATACACGGACCTTTTTAAACAAAAAAATGTAAACTAAGTTCAAAAATTGAGCCAATCGGGCACTCCTTCGTAGGATTTCCATACAAAAAAATTTGTACGTGGTGTTTTCAAAACAATGGTAAGTAAAATATCAAAAATGGACTAAATCGGCTTACTACTGAGAAGGCGTCAAGGTGAAGAGCTCATATTTTGTATACGGCGTTTTCATAAAAATTGCAAATTCAGTTCGTAAATCGGATCAATCGGGCAACTCCTTCGTAGGGTTGCCATACAAAAATTTCGTGTTTTGCTACATATATATTCGGGTACTGCCTGAGAACGCGTCGACGTAGAGAGCTACACTGTCCCACACGCTCACTCATACACACATACAGGCAGAGTCAACCCCTAGAATACGGAACCGCGCAATCGAGTCAGATAATAGCATAGATATCATACATCTCTAAACACTCCGCCCCCACCCCGACCCATATAGGTATCTATATTATCGACGGGCTTCCCCTAGTATACATACATATATATATAGCTTAGGCATTTTGACACATCTTTTTAAGTTATATGTTCTTTGCTATTGGAACACTTCTTTTGATCTATTATAAATTCATCAAAAATGGACTGGCGAACTTGTCTGTGCGTATAATTTAAAGCCTCTGTTTTTATATTTGTTGACAGTCTAAACTGGACTATTAAGACTATAAGATGTGCCGAACGTTCATCGAAAGAATCTTCTAAGAGTGGTCGTATAAGCCTTGAATATTCAGCTCTAGTAAATTTTCATAGATTTCAAAAATTCTGATATGAAAATGTATTCCTCATACGTTTTTATAAATAAATTAAAAATTAAGGCACCCACCTGAATTTAAAAGGATTGGTAGAACTATTTCTATTAAAATTTTATTTATTTTACTAGTTTGAACTCTAGATTAGTCAACAATCATTAATGACTATTATTAATTCATTATTGAGATAAATTGAGTGGTAAGAGTAAATATTAGATTCAAGAAAAAATTACATCCACTGCAGTATGTTCCGCAATGACTTACAGAAATTTATTTTTATTTTTTTGTTATTTTATGAATCAAATAGCCACTCTAATGGATTCGGCTTACATCTCGTAAACCACTTTGTTATCGATAAGTCATGGAGGATTATAATCTTGTAACGTTAAAAGCTTTTTTTTTACGAAAAACGACATCTTGAATTTATTTTTCAACCACATCCGGATGAGTGTATTACATTTTGGGTGAATTATTAAAATCGTAAGTCTGGTAAACGTAAAAATCCCAGATCATTATTCCAGCAGCTTCTGTCCAAGTTCTAAATACAACAAAAGCTTTTTGCTAATAACTACCTTTCTCCAGATATAAAATCGCAAATAATTCACCAGAAAAGCAGTTTTATCTTACAATCTTCCTCTTCTCGAAAAACAGTAGAAAAAAGGACAAATCTATCACGTATCCATCCTCCTCCTCCTTCTTTTCATCTAACCTGACACAAGTTTTCTTGAAGCTCTTATATGTTACTGGCTTATTATGATTCAGAACGCTGTTCGTTCTATTGATCCTGTTTCCTTTAAGGAATAACTTGAAAGATAATATGTTACCGTTATACCTTCTAAAAGGTTTTTTTCATCACTTCTTATGTTTTTTTTTTTTTATTTTGTGTTTTATCATGGTGAAGATAAATGATTTTTAGTTTTACATTTTATGGGCTTCAGATTTCACTAGAGCAAGCATAAAATATTGGAGAAATTGGAAACTTGTAGAAAATCTCTTCAGCAGCTTAAGGAAAATGACGTTGGGATGGGGGAACAGGAATATAAAATTTTACGGTTTAGTAGTTTTAAAAACAGTTTTCGATAAGATAAAGCTTCCTAGATACACGACCTTAGGGTCAGGCCAAGGGAGAGGAAAACAAATATAGTGTGAATGGCAGAATTAATAAGTTTTGAATGACCAATTGATTGCGATGTAATTAAATTTATATTTTTATATATATACAGGGTGTCCCATACTTACCGCATTTCCTTTATACCCCGGATTCCTCATTCAATTTCGAGAAATAAATTGTATGGGAGGAGAACCGGAAAATGCACAGTGTGGGCGGTAGGTGGTTTACGATTTTTAGTACTGTTTCCACTTTACACACTGTAAATTTCTTGATATACACCCTATCAAGGCTAGATTCATCTCAAGTTTTGCAACGAATGCACAACCAGCCTCTCTGTCATTTTCCATCGTCAGTTGTAGGACGTCAAAGTCAGAAAATTGAAAAAAAAAATCCTAATTTTTTCAAATTTTAACGATTTTCCAGCCAAAATGCATGATAACTATACAGTGTATTTACAATATTTAGAAACCCCGGAATGTAACTTTTAATTTAACTACGCATATGTACTTACCTAAATGCTACCGTTTTTTAGATATTCCTGTTTTTATGATGCAGAATTTCATTAATTTTGCTAATAACAATAAATATCGCGCCTAACTTTATGCAATTCCACGCAAATTCGCAAAATTAATAAAATTATGAATCATAGAAACGGGAATATTGCAAAAACGGTAGCATTTATGTAGGTACATGTGCATAGTCAAATTAAAGGTAACATTCCGGGGTTTCTAAATCATGTAAATAAACTGTATAGTTATCGTACATTTTGGCGGAAAAATCGTTAAAATTTGAAAAAAATAGGACTTTTTTCCGATCTTCGGACTTTGAAGTACTACAACTTAAGATTGAAGATGACAGTAGGGCTGGTTGGGCATTCATTGCAAAGCACAGACGGTTTGATTTCACCTAAGATAAATTTCGCCTTAATAGGGTGTATATCAAGTAATTTACAGGGTGTAAAGTGGAAACAGTACTAAAAATAGTAAACCCCCCCCTACCGCCCACACCGTGCATTTTCTGGCTCTCATCCCATACAATTTATTTCTCGAAATTCAGTGGGGAATCCGGGGTATGAAGGAAATGCAGGTACGTCTGGGACACCCGTATCATATATGTATGTATATTGTATGATTGTATACACAAAGATTAATTTACACAATATTAATTTATTTGCAGAACACATATAAATTCCAATCAAAATCTATGCTTAATGGCATAGGTATATATACCTACTTTCGTCCAAATTAACATCAAACGTAATCTATAGGCCAGGAGGATATCAATATTAATTCTTCCTGTTTAACAGGGTTATTTACTTTTAATTAAAATTTATTGGAAATTAGGTTTTGGTGTGGTAATCAATATTATCAATTATATTTACAAACATACATACATAAAACTTTTATATCTCAATGTGATACTATCGATTGTACAAAGTTATTAGAGTTGGCATTTGTTATTTAAATTGTTTCATTTGTAATGCACAGAGTATATTATTTACAGTTCATTATACCTATGTCATGCAAAACTTGGTGTGCTGAATAAAAACACAGAAAAATCAGAAAAAAGTTCATTCCATTTCTTTCGTATCGTATTTTGATATTTATGCATACGACAAAACATCAGAATTAGCCTTCAGCATATTAAGAAAATTTTTGACAGTAGCAAATAGCAAGGATACATATGTTTCTTCTTGTGCCTGGTCATAGCTTTTCATATCGTAGACGAGTTAGCATGTGTTGTAGAGGTGAATAGTGAAATAGAGAAAATATACACAGATCTATTACTGCCAGGTAAATTATTTACTATCATACTACCTAATAAGCTACCGTCATAGACAAACTAATAACATACAACGACTGGGCAAGTGGAGGAGAAATCTGAAACGCTTCGCACGAATATAAATACTGAACCAATAAAATGGACGAAAAATTACTTAAGTATGGTGAATGCGCCCCTTTAAATTAAACATACGTACCCAAAATGGCCTTAGAAAGGTTTCGTTAATTTTAAATGTCAATGTCAAATTTCCGTACGTGAAGTGCAGTAAAAGTCACTCATTACTTACGGACGCGTCTGTTTATTCAATGATATTAATGAAAACGGTAACACTCTTATTATTTTATTTTATTATATAAGAAGAATATGAAAAGATCTGCTCGATTCTAAGAGGAAAGTTTAAGAAGGTGCTAATAAAGCGAGATAGGTATTGCTCCTGGAAGCGTTGCAGATTTTTCTTCAGACTGCTCTTCAGATTTTTTTATATAATATCCATAAAAGGTACAAATCTTCATTTAAATTAACTTCCATCCAGTAAGTCACTACATTCAGTATTTAGAATAATTCTACTTCCCTCAGATCAGTTTTCACTACCTTTTTAATGGCAGCCCAAAAAACTAATAATATATGTGAATAAAAAGATCAGAGAAAACAAAAATGCATGCTCTCAATTATGCAATTACCAGTGTTCTTTTAAAATTATTGAAAAACTTTATAGAGCCAGAAAATTTACCAGTTAATTCAAATATTTCAGGTTCCGCCCATCAACTCGATACTCCAATTATGTATTTCGGATTAGATTTTGAGCAGCAAATGGCCGAGAAAGATTTCAGTAATGATAATATCTTAGAACTAAATTTATTATGATTAGTTATTACATGATGCTCTGTATTAAAAAAAAAAAAACTTTTTGACATACAAAATCCCAAAACTATTATTATAAAATACTTAAATTCTAAGCATAGTATAATTTCAACGAATAAATTTTCAAAAAATATTTCCGTACAATAAAATGTAGATATACAGGGTGTCTCGTAAGTGGTGTCAGTGATATCCGTACCGAAAATGTAACCCTTTCTGTGTTTTTTACACTTTTTCTTAAGCATCTCCAGCTAAAATGGCTGAAAAAACTCAATAAGTGCCAAAAAGTAGGCAATTATCTTTTGGAAATGACCTTTTTGCTTGGAAACTAGCTCACGTTCAGCCTATTCCCAAAAAAAGGTGAGAGTAGTGATCCCTCAAATTACCGACCAATTCCGATCACGTCGATTCTTTCAAAGGTTTGTGAATCTATCATTAACTCCAAATTACTGAAGTATCTAGAAACTCATCATCTCATTAACGATCGCCAATATGGCTTCCGAGCTGGACTTTTCTTACGGAACGTTGGAACCGTATTCTTCACAATTTTGGTGAGTCCAAAATCGTTTCGCCAGATATTTCAAAGACCTTTAATAGAGTCTGGCATCCAGCCCTTTTAACCAAACTTAAAGCACTTTGGTCTCTCCCCTCCTCTTCTATTATGGATTGAAAGTTTCCTATCTAGTCGCCACATACGTATTGTATTAGATGGCGTTACATCTGAACCTCATTCAATAAATGCCGGTGTGCCTCAAGGCTCTGTTATCTCTCCAACTCTATTTTTGATAAAATCCAAGTTCCTGGTGCGGGATATATGGCTCATCAACAGAAGGTTTGACTAATTTAATAAAATGTTTAAGCGATTCTGTGAATATATCTGTTTGCATGATGGATGACCTGCAAATACGGTTCCCGGTGGTGCCCCATCCTGAAATTCTAGTTTCATCCGTTTGCGAGGAAAAATTATTCTTAGGGTTATAAAAGTCCCACTTGCCGCCATACAGATAACAGCTGTAGATAAGAGGCCCCTTTCGGCCGAAGTAATGCTTCCTACCTGTCGGGTTATTATTTCCTTAATTAGTATACCACTCTAATGCCCTAGACGCACAGCGCTCTTAATGAAGAAATAACTAACGGCTCATTAGCCTATAATGATTAATTATAAACTGCAGACACACAGCCATTTCTTTAATTAAATTGGTTTTTTTGATATCGTTATGACATTAAAGAAGCGATATGGATCGAATTAACGCGATAAACTTTGTTTTTATTTATTTTATTTTCAAATTTAACAATATACAAATGAGAAAAACATTATATTAAAAAGAATATTAACAATATAATTTGTGATTTGCATTTCTTCTTCTTATTTTTCAAATCGGCAGATGCACAGCGGAGCTCCAGATTTACATTATATGCCAAATCTAGCACATTTTTCCTCATTATAGCTATAATGAAGGAGGAAAACACTTCATTAGTGTACTTCATTATCATCTGATTTTTGAGCTATAATGACGATTACTATGTGACACACGGAATTTTAATGAATACTTAGTACTAATGATTCATTAGATCGTATAAGGCTTAAATGCTTCGAACAAACACAAAATACCAAGAAAAATTTTATTAGTGAAACCAGATTAATCACTGACGCACAAAAATTAAGTGAAGCTTGTCAAATTATTATTTTTTATCCCACTGACGTTTTTAAGCGAATGTAGTGCCGAAAATTACGGCATAATCTTGTATTCGAACGATGAACGAACTCCTGCTGTTCGATAAGAGATGGCGAGGCGTTAAATAGAGAATTTGGAGGTGTTTCGATTTACCTGCATGGCCCGTTTTACCCCACCTTCCCCTACATTAAGGCCTGCCACACATTGAACGCAGCACAACACAAGACAGCGTAGTGCAGGGTAGCGTAGGTTTTTGTAATATACTATCCTGCCCTGCCCTACGCTGTGCTGTGTTCAACGTGCGGCGGGCCTAAATATCAAAATAATAAACATTAAGGAATGTGGCGTCTATTGGAATGTTGAGAAGAGTAGAGACGTAAGGGTTCGGTAATGTTCTGTATTCATTTCATGTATATTTTCATCTAGCGACAGGCACTTGTTTTCTGAGACATTATTTATGGAAGTTGGACTGCTTGGTCTGCCTGCCTACTGCCTGGCAAGGCGAAAAGAGATATAGATGAAAACTAAAGGGTACAAGTACTAAGTTTGTCAATCCGTTTGTAATACACAGAAATAATGATGGTAGAGCAAAATGGATTAGATACCCATGCATAAAATTAAAAGTTTTTTTTTTTGGCATGTCCGTCCGTCCGTCCTCACGATAACTCGAGAACCCGTGTACCTAGAGAGCTGAAATGTTGCATTTCGCCTTTTGAAAAAAATCTGTGAAAATGATAAGTCCTAGACGGTTTTAATGTAAGTACTGAAAAGTTCTTCAGAACATGAAATCCTATAAAATTGATTATAATCATTTGTTCTGTCTTACAGTTCTAGACCTACATATATACATAATGGTCCATATATGTCTTCCCTCCTCCTCCTACCACTTTTTCATATTGGATTTAAATAGCCCAAAGGCTTAGCTTTAAAACCAGCCATCACATTCTGTACCCAAATGTAACCCTTTTTGCGTTATTTGCACTTTTTCTTAAGCATATCCAGCAAAAATGGCTGAAGCCGTGTATATGCTAAAAATTTGACTTTTCTGTTCACTGGGGGAATACTTAACACTTCACGAAGGTAATTTACTCATCTGAGCGTTTAGAAATAAATAAGTAGGTTAAACTGTACTGGTGTAATCTATTGTCGGTGCAACTGAACAGTAACAAAGTCAGTAACGCGAACAAATCACAAGTAAAACAAGTAAGCAGAGTTGAATTGATTCACGCAAGTCTCTAAAAATGAGCTGAGCTAATAGTTAAAAATTCTGCACAGATTACGACACTACAGAAAAATTGCACGATAAAACAATTTCAATTCGTGAGATAAATCTCACACTAATATTCAATTGCTTCGACTTTTATTGTTTAATAGCCTTCAGACAGTTCTGCAGTCTGTAATGAGCTCAAAATCCAGAAAAAGACTACAATTCAATTCAGCTTCCTTCCTTTTTGTACCATTTATCCGAAGTCCAGAGGGTTTTAACTTTTTTTTCTTTTTTTTTTATTATTTGACAAGACACAAACCTTCAATTCGATTTTAAGCAACTTTCAATGAAATGAAACGTACTTTATTCATTTATCCTCCTTTTGCATCATAAAAACCATTCGAGTCCTTAAGACGTTAATGTCAGTGCTGCATTTAAATTGGCAGTTTTTAACAAGCACGTACCGTTTTGAAACCTTACTGCGAAATAAATTTATGACAACAAGAGAATATTCTATTACCGCCTGGTTTGAACACAGAAAATCGCTAGCATGATTTATGCTAAACGCGATTGGCACGATTAAGGCAACTTTAAAAGCATTTTAGGACGAACTCTATAAATCAAGTTCCATGACGTCTATGTTGTGAATATGGTGGCTTTAGCTTTAGCAGCATGAATGAAACCATCAAATACAGACGCATTCATAGTAGATTGCTCTCGAAATCTGCATAAGGATTTTATGACTGATTGATGTGGGGGGAAATGTAGTATTATTGACGTGATAAAGACGGGATGATAAAATTTTTTTTTACAATGTAATGTAGTTGATTAACAGTCATTTCAAATCAGAATAAATTATTTTAGGACATGTAGAGGGAGAGTAAAATGTTCAAGTATACATCGAAGTCTGTTTTGTGGTGTGTAATGATCACAAGGTAGCGACTGAATGGTTAGATTGAAATATCAAGCTTCAACCCTACCTTAATTTTCAAAGTAAAATAAGACAATAAGAGGAAAAAGTATCCCAACGATTAAGCCAATCATGCTCTTATCCTGGTCAGATCGAAAAGATTTGATTCTTGCAAAACAAGTATATACAGGGTATATAGTATATATATACAAGGTATATAGGGTGTTTCATCATTGGTGCACATAACTCAAAGGTTTAATAGCTGAGGAAGAGACAAGCAAAAAATAATGCGGTGAAGGGGGAAATAAGGTACGTCGTTTCGGTGGTAGGGGGGGGGGGGATGAAAGCAAACTATCTCAGATTACCAATTAATGCCCAAACAGCCATCCGTCGGAAGTTGTAGGACGTCAAAGTCAAGAAATTGAAAACAAAAAATCGTAATTTTTACAAATTTTAACGATTTTTCCGGTAAAATGCATGATAACTATACTTTTTTTACAAGATTTAGAAAACGCAGTGTTAGCTTTAATTTGATTATGCACATGTTCCTACCTAAATGCAACGGCTTTTGGGAAGCACACAGTACGTTTACATGCATACTTGAGTACTTGACTTGAAATCTACTTGAAACTCAAGTAGCGTTTTCGTTTGAATTAATTCCAATTACTTGACTTGAAATTTTCTTGAAAGTTACTTGAAGTGACATTTGCCTTTGACAGCTCTGCATTAGGTTCTGTACATAAGAACATAATTTTTATATATGTTGAGAAAATTGCTTTTTTAAATAAAAAACTAATTATATTTAGGTGTGTATATGTGAATATTTATAAAAAATATTGAATTGAAATGGATAATAAAAAGCATATAATAGTGAAAGGTTGCATCGAGTTTTTGAACAATCCTTCCCTTTCCACATTATTTTGGAAATAGATAGATTGGCTGCTACATGGAATGGCATCCCATGTTATGGTCGTAGCGTATTGCATATAGCAATATGCTACACGAGATCTGCAGCGTGTACGTCGGCTGCTGTCAAATGGAATATTTGAACGCACCCAGACCGAGAGAAGTGCGTTTCCTCGAGCTCGGTGTGACATTCGGAAGAGGAAAGAAATAGAAGAAGAAGAGTTTTTTTTCTAGAGAGGTTAGGAAAGGATTGAAAAAGTGTGGTTGGTGGAGACAGACAGAAATTTTTGGGTGAAAAAGAATCAAAAAGTTTTAACGGCATCAAAAGAAGTAAAAGCGACTTTTCTTCAGGATAAGGAGAAGAAAAAGCACGGAAGACTTCCAGATCAATCGTAATAAGAGTTCCAGTGAAAGGTTTTCGGTATTAGCCTGAAACAGTCTCAAGAATCTTCCTGCTTCTGGTGTTATAGGCTTCCAGCGAGTAACTCCGGGAAGTACTCTAGTCCCAGATAAGACTCATCGGCTACAAAATTGCTTATTAGCCGTCGATGATGAAGTTTTCACCGGGGAAATGACAGATTCGGTCCTCTGATCTTGATTACCTGACCACTGGAAAAAAAACTCCTGAAGGAAGTATCTGGCCGAGTTAAGTAACAGGCTCCGCAAAATATAAGTACAACAAACGACATCAGAAGCTGATCAAATACTCGGCAGAGTTCACCCCGAAACTGACAAACTCTGGTATTATATCACGTGGAGGAAGTAAATGCTAGAAATAACCTAGGGAGCTCATGGCGGCAGAGGCAAGAACGGAATCATATCGGCATCAATTCCAACAAATCTTTCATCATAATAATCACCAAGTATCTCTAGACTCTCTATGTATCATAAGAGCATTACTATTAGGCTAGGAATCTCGCGCAGTTCAGTGTTTGAAGCAGTGAATCTGCGAAGAATGAATTCGGTCACATTGAAAATTTAATGTCCTATCTTAACTTTTGTAAGGTTACAGCTGCGTCAGATGAAGCGCTTCACCCGGCCAGGATTAACCACGTAAGTATCAAGTTCTTTTATTATCTAACATTGTAGAGTTATAAGAAAAGCCTATACCATCGCCAAATGGGAATAGTCATTACATCATCGAATTAGTCAAGCAAAACACCCTGTGTGGGATGTCAAAATAATCAAATAAAAGTTTTGAGCTCTGGTACACAGCAGCTAGATATGGAATGATAGATCTAATCACCCTTTGTGATTGGCACAGATTCTCCTATAAAAGTGACATGGTCTCTGATTCAAACATCAACTGTCGAATTTTAAAAAGCATTAAAGATTAGTTTCGAATATTGCTAAAAGCAATGATTTTGTGCTTAACATTTGAATATATATATATAAATCATAATTTTGCAAATCATTAAGGATTAGTTTCGAATATTGCTAAAAGCAATGATTTTGTGCATAATATTTTGAATACATATGTAGAAATTATAATTTTAAATATCAGGTGCAATTAGGGTAGCTAATTACTAAAGGCAATGACCTCATGACGGGGATTTTTTTTATCTATATGCTATAATTTTAGAATTAAATCTAGAGATCTAAACACCGTTCAGGAGTAGGCTGAATGCGGACTAGAGGTACAAGCTTTGTATTGAGTTTTTTTTCTTCACACATTTATGTATGTTTAATTTTGGATTCCAACTAACTAATGAGCTATTGTTAACGAGTAGGATGATCGATGGAGTTATGTATACTTGAAAGCTAATAATAACAACATGAAATGATCTCTTAAGGAATTTTCTTTCTCTCGTCTTCCTCCCGGAGCCGCTCTCGCATGAAGGTCGTCTAGGTTCGCTCGATTATTCTCTCCCTACAGGTCAAAAAGGAACTCTGAAAAATCTTGCTCTCAGAGTCAGATGGGCGGCTGGGGCATGCAAAGAAGGTATACCATCTGCGCCTTCGACGATGGATATGGGTAAGTGACGTGACAGTCCCTTCAGGACTGAATTTGTGCCGGCTTTTGTTTGATGAGTCGGCACGATGAATTTTTTTTTGATTATGGCTGACGGCAGCGGCAGGTTTTTCGTGGAACCTCCCCACACTCTCCGCCAATGAGCCGAGGCGAGCTAGCGTGCCGCCCTGCAGTCAACGCTGATCCGTCGAGTGATCTGTCAGCTCATGCTGGCAGTCTGGACTTTACGTCCAAGCCAGTCCCTCAGCATAGTTCCATAACACCCTCTCTCTACAATATTCAGTTTCTTCGTTTTCTTCTATAATTAAAGGCATATCTTTAAAAAAAAATTACTTAAATGAAGACAATTTATATTACCTGTTAATATATTATTGCTAGAAGTATCTATCCCTTCGTTAAACGTTCTTGCAGAAGGCCGACAGCCCAGCATTTCATCGAGATCATCGTAAAAGATACACGTTTCCCTTTTGCTCTGCTCTTATTGTTTTGTTTTTTGGTAGTAATATAGTCGCATTTTAAATTTCTCCACTTCACTTCAATTTGCCTAGCACTTTTGTCTGGGAAACCCTTTGCCTGCATTTCATTTTTAATCACATTGTATATTTCGCTGTTTCTGTATTTTTTTCGTCAAAATGCTTTAAGCAATTCTTTTCTTTCATAATTCCCAATAGGGCCAGAGTCTCCTCATAGCACCAAAGATTTCTCTCAGCCATTTTAAGTAAAAAGTAAATTCAAGATAACATAAAATAAAGCCAAGCAAAAATCACAAACTGAATTGTCACTTATCTTCTTCTTATTCCTCTTTGCTTCATATCTCGCAGCCATGAAAAAAGTTCAAGTACTGAAGTTGCGTTTACATGATTTTTTTCAAGTAAATCGAACAAAATTTTCTGATTTACTTGACTGAAGTATACTTGAAGTCAATGCGGGTTTACATGATATTTTTATTACTTCATCTCTACTTGAAGTATACTTCAGAGATGCATGTAACCGTAACCGTACTGACAGTTTCATAAATTTTGCTAATTTTTCGTGAAATTGCATAAAATTAGGCGCGATTTCTATTGTCCGGAGGAAAATTAACGAAATAGTGAATGATAAAAACTGGCTTATCTCAAGAACGGTTGCATGTAGGTAGGTACATGTGCATAGTCAAATTAAAGGTAACATTGTGGAGTTTCTAAATTTTGTAAAAAGAATATAGTGATCATGCATTTTGGCGGGAAAATCGTTAAAATTTGAAAAAAATAGGAATTCAGCCTAATTTCAACATCACCGGCCCCAGCTCGCTTCATGCTCATCTAATAAGGATCGGACTTGTTGACAGCCCTGAGTGTTTGTCCTGCCTGGAAAGAGAGCCTGAGACAACCGAACACTTCTTGTGTGCTTGTCCGATCTTCGCCCAGAGCGGACTAGATACTCTGGGGTCTGCCATTCTATCTGTAGATGAGCTGAAAATCCTTCCTCACCAAAACTAATACGCTTCATTAGAAGGACAGGAAGGTTTTGGTGAAAGGGCTTCTAGCAGTTCAGCATAATGGGCCGCTCTGTGCTCCGTGCTTGGGATCTCCTGTGTCCTGCCGTAAATTATAAAAAAAAAATGCCACATCGCTATTGAGCTTGAAGGCTCTCTTCTGGACAATATTTAATGAAGTTAAGGCTGTGCGACCAGTCCCAGCCCATATATGAAAATTGTATTAAATTCTAGGTGTGATGTAGGACTTGTATATAGAGAAGCGCTAGATTTTATGGGCTGAAATATTTCTTACGCCTTTTCAAATATCCAAGACATTTCGATGCTTCTTTGACAACAGAAAAGATGTGATCTGTCCAGCTTAACTTACTCGAAATAGTAGTGCCAAGAATGCTTATTGCGACGGTGAATCAGAAATTAATGGAGCATTAGAGACGAAAGTGGTTAAGTGGTGATCTTGTTTTTAATATATCAGACAGGTTTATTTCTTAGTTCCATTGAATTCGATGCGATTCGCTTTGACCCAGGCGGGGATATTGTCAAGATAGTAATTCAAAGATGTAATCATGCAATCTCGTTTAACACATGTGGCATTCCCTCTGGAAGTCGCAAGAGTGTCAAAGGAGTAGGCGGAATCAATTAATGTACCCTGGGGCACACCGGCTTTAATAATGTTTGGATATAATGCATTTGGACGAAAGCAGTTGAAACACTGCAAAACTGAAGAATATTGTTTCTGAATACAGATCAAAAACAATATTTACTTAATCTAAGGAATAAAGTAAGAGTTTTACAAAAGTATATTCCGAGATGGCTGTAGTTCAAACATGCAACTCTCCATTTGACCCCTTGTCACTTTTAGCCTTCTTTAAAATGGGCTTACATCCATTGTCCTTCTCGACTGACTCATCCTTAATGTTTCCGGTAAAAAGCCAGCTTTATGATATTATTATTAACACGTCGAAGTCATGTGTGGGAAATTTAATTTAATTTTATTCTCTTTGACTTTCAAATCGAATTATCTTACATTATCTTGCTCTTACACTTTCTCAACTCTTGAGAGCTTATTTTTAAGATTTGATATATCTAAACTATTAATATGTATAAGATTGAAAAATAAATAACGCTATTCGACAGATGACAGGGATGGGGCCTTGCCTACTCTAAATTTTGGCAGTTTAACGGTAACTAACACTTTGAATACAAAACCAGAAAATCGCTTTCTCATTCGACTTATGTCGCTGAGATACAGACCTCAATAAGTCAAAGAGGGACTAAATATAGCCTAAACTTTTTCGTTACAAATATGGCACACGTTCTTATTCCATTTTATTCTCCATCGCTTTATCCTGAAGAATAAAACAAATTCGTCTGTCCATTTCCTAGAAGGTCAAAGGGCCAAGTAATTTTAAATTGAAATACCTATATCCATATTACCAAGTTTGGAGTTCATTTTCACTTAAAACTTCACTTTTAATGTTTTTAAACTAAACTTTTAAGTATTAAAGGACAACTTGACAGTTGGATTTGTCTTCAGCTGTATTTCTTTCACTTAACTTTAAAATCTGCTATTTTTTATAATTATTTTTATTAACTCACGCAAGCATATTTATAAAATCCATATTAATGAAAATTTAAAGCTTTTAAAAAAAAAATCCACAAATATATTTGATTCAGACTGTACTCAACCAGGTACACTTATGAGTTCAAATAAATTCTGCGTGACTTTTATTATTGCTAGACTAGACAGTTGCCTGCACTGCATATAGAATACCACACTGACAGATAAGACAACACACGAAATAGACGTCAAGTTGTTTTTCTTCAAAGTTTCGTGAGGAATTTCTTTTACCGGTAACTTAAAAGTAGAAAATAGTATTAAGATTTATTATGGCTTCTGATATAATAATGGCACAAGATAGTGTCGACGACATGCCAACTAGTACAACGTCACATAATTATCTGGAACAATTCACGTTATTAGCGAAAAGTGCAAAAGGGGCTGCTTGTTTGGAATTAATTAAACAAGTCCTGGAAGCACCCAGTGTTCATGTGTTTGGTGAATTGCTCTGTATGCCCAACATTATTGAGGTAATATTTTCTAGCAAACTGTTCCATATATAATATCTGTATAATATATATTCTCTATTTCCATAGTTAGAAAATGGACCAAATACCAAGTATTACAACACGTTAAACCTCTTCGCTTATGGTACATTTCGACAGTATACACAAAATCCAAATGATTACCTTGAGCTCACTCCTGCTATGAGGAAAAAACTGCAGCATCTCACTATCGTATCAATGGCAATTCGAACGAAATGTATTCCTTATAGTGCACTGCTTGATGAGCTACAAATTAGAAATGTTCGAGACTTAGAAGATTTAATAATTGAAGCCATCTATGCAGGTAAGTTGAAAATGATTTCTATTTTTGTATGGTATTTTTTTTTAATAGGTTCTGCTAGAATAGTTGAATTAATTTCAGTATTTTGTATAAGAATCGTTTAGGCATGAAACCCGTATCACTCGCTTTGTTTGTAGATTATATTACAGGTGGAGAATTAGTACGAAAGCTTAATAATAAAATTAAAATATTCCTCTCGATGTATAACAGATAGAATGAAGCCGATCGCATCCATGATGTCAACAAAAAGCACCGGCAATCATTTGAATTGTTTACTGCTTGTGGCTGGCAGATGTTGACGTTAGCTGGCTATTATATGTCTTATTGTGCAAAATGATTTTTAAAGTGCACCATTTTTCTATCTAATAGTGAATTCTTTTCCGCGACTCGGTGTAACTACCACCACCAAATCTGTCATTTATCAGCTCTTTTCTATCCATCAAACCAATAGGGGAAAGATAAGAGGACGAGAATGGCAGATTCGATGGCAGTATTAACACCGAGGTGCAGAATAGAATTCAATATTAAACTATCCTGGAGACTGCATAAGTATAGCATACATTCGTAGTTATTGAAATGGGTGGCTCTACGCCAACGTAACTATTGGCTTAAAGATATAAATTTCATTTGCTTCAAGCTGTAGCCTAGACTATACAGAGGTAGTAAAAAGGTGGATCCTTCGCTGTGACACCATTCAATTAAAATTAGAATCTATCTGTGTCCTCTGTATATGCTGGCGTTATTCTTCTGCACATTATTTCAAGTCTGCCAAATCTAATTTTTCATGGGATCCAAAGAAAAAAGTGATAGCCACATTTTTATTGTTTTATTCATCGTTAATTCTTTCCCGACAGAATTGGTGCAATACTTTATTATTTTGTGATTATATTATATTTCTAGGATTACATATAAATCTAATGAAAAAGCTCATATATATCTACTGATTGTTTGCGTAACCTTTCTGTTGCTTTGCAACCGTACAGCAATACCGATTTCAGCTCAATAGATTGATTTTAAGTAAGATGTACTTGGAATTGCTGTGAATCTCCTCTCAATTTATTTATCCTGGCCATCTTTCTTTTCATTTATCTTGGAACTCACGTTGTTTGCTTTAACAATACTGCCCACGTAAGTAATGTTGCTAGTAGGATAGTAGAAACCTCTTATCGTGTTGTTTATCCTAGCATCGTATGTAAAGTGGTGCTCTCATAAATCGCACTTAACTTTTGATGGATTACTTTTGATAAATCTTGTTTGCTAAATTTTGAATTATCTTTGAAAATGACACATTTTATACCTACTACCAGTTTTTTTTTATGTCGGTTGTGCTTATAAAGATGTCAGATGTTATAATAAGCCATAAAACGTAAGAGCTCTGAGGCTAATTTCAAATTTTTATGATAGTCTTCCAGAACTCTGACCCTCGAATTGTTGTCATTCCGAGTGCTTTAAATAAAGAACCAAAGAGTGCACACGCTAATAATACATTTTTTCCTTACATTTCTCGTGAATGCAACTATGAAATTTTTGAACTCCCTTTCTGAGGATTTCAATACTCTTAGATCTGAAACTTTACTCCCTGCGAAGAAAGTCTGAAATTTAAGTTATGGGACCTTCATGTTAGTGTAAATATATTTGATCAGATTTCAATTTATACTCCTTTTGAGGGTCTTATATTCTTAGTTGAATGCAAACTCAGTTGAATGTTTAGAAGAGTTTTATACTAATGAGAAGAATATTATAAAATAATAAGAACAATTTAGTTGTAACATAATAATTCTATTGGATTACATGAGGACAGTATCGCTGCTTCTCATACTGTTCAATAATGATATATTACCTTTCTCCGAAAAGGTTACTAGTCTTGGAGTCGTCCTAACCAACAAACAAACTAACCTGCTGCGCTCAAGTTTGTAGTATATCAGAAAAATCTATGGTGGCCTCTGTAGTTTGTGGCACTCAGGGAGGTTATTGTCAGTCGATCTGCGACTGTAATTGGTCAAGACTCTGCTTGTCTCTCATTTTTTTTTTACTGCAGCATTATCTTCTCTTCCCTCGACGCAGTTTGTAATTGTAAGGTAATTGTAGCATACAGTGATTGTGTGCGCTTTGTTGATGGATTACGTTGTTTTGATCATGTTTCACAATATATTCCCTCAGTTCTGGAATGTTCGTTAAATGCTTAACTCGATGTCATCGCCCTAAGTTTCATTAATCGTCTAATAAATACACGTTCATAAATTAATTTATTCGATGATCTTGGTTTCTTGTTTTAGCACCACCATTTCAGCCTACCTATATTCCGATTTCGCACACTAGTTGGGCAACGCTCTTACCATGTCCACATTGTACGTAAATGGAACTCTCTTCCCAATGACATTAGAACGATTGGCTCGACGAGGATTTTCAGAGAGAAATTAATTCATTATTTTGTATCCACTGAAATTGATTGAGGTCGTGAAAGCAAGTGCTGGGTTCGCTCTTGACAACAATTATAGGGTAGATTTGTTGAATTTATATCTTTTTCTTTCGTTTTTTGTTTCTGTTATTATTTTCTTCAAATCTTCATATTGTTTTGATTATTGTAAGTATATAGTTAAATTTCGTTTTGTTTTAATGGTTTTGGTTTAATTCTCATAATTTTATATATACTCAAAAGAATTATCACGTTGAATACATTAAATAATGCATTTGAATTTGAAAAATAAATAATATAAAAAATAAATACATATAAGTAAAAACATTATACAATTTCTGAATCTGTAATCTGGATGGCTCCCCCCAATATTCTCATATAAATTTCTCGTGGAACATTTGCTCGTAAGGCAATTTGCTCGCATCAATTTTCTCGTCAAGCCATTTTCTCGTATTAATTTTCATAATTGAGCTAATAACTGTTTAATGGCTACCGCTAGGACATAGGTCAAATTAAAGAGGAGTGTCTACAGTTTACAGTTTTTATAAAAGTTATGTTAACGACCATTTTACAAAAAAATAGATGCCAAAGTAAAAAAAAATGGTAAGAAAATCCGAAATATTTATTTTAAACCACAATAACTCCTGTGAGGAGAAGGGTACGGGGCTGGTTGAGCAGTCGTTGGAAAGGCCATGAAGTTCTGCATACAATTAGCTCTTATCTGTGACCATACACCTTGTACTTTTTAAGATTCTCGGTGTTTTGTGAAAAAAAAATAGCATTTTTCTTTATCACCCTGTAACTCCCAAACGGTTTATGTGGACCCTCCCCTCGCCATAGCGTGATTACTATCACCTCATGCTCCACGGACCACCTAGACGGAAACACTCTGTATATATATATACCTAAAGGCTAGGTATGAAGAGCACAACTTTCCATTATTAGCCATGTTGTACCCCGCGAAATTTTCAAATCTGACTGCCCCCACCACCCTTCACAATTGTTATGGATACTTCTTGTACAACAATAATTTTTAGACCAGGATATAATCTGCCAAAAATATATTGATTCATTCATGGACAACACCAGACCCATTATTGCAATCATCTCTCTAGCTATAAGTCTGAGTCTATCTTATCTCTTGAAGGCTATGAAAAAATCAGAATACTCCGCTTTCCATGAGAATTTGGTAAAATTTTTAAAATTATTATTATTTTTTTATTGGTCCCCATCTCTGCCATTAGAGTTTTCCTTGTCTCATAATCGAAACGAAAGGCGTTATAATAACGAAACAAGAGATGACTCACTGAAGCAATCGATTTAACTAAGTTAGGTTAGAGAAGAGCGGTGATGCTAGAAATGCCTAGCCTGTTTCACTTAGACGTCCAGGTTGTATATTGTGCCTCTCGACCTTCTTGCTCTCTTTAGAAATCTCAGGATGCATCTGAATTCCTTGCAGCTCCGCCAGACTTGAAAAGAAGTAGCTACCTAATAGCCTACCCCTTTTATTCATTAGAGCGGGGCACTCGAAAAGAAGTACGTGTTGGACGTATTCGATTTCTTCAGAATCCTTACAACTCCTGCAGAAACCGTTCGCCGTTTTCCCAGTCTTCTAACATGGTCTGCTATGGCCCAGTGTCACGGAATGATTGCTACTAGATTCATGGTATTTATTCTGCTTCCATTAAGCAGTTCTCTTGTCCTCTTCCTGTCATATACATGCCATAATTGCCTCTCAATATGGAATAGGGTCATATTGTGCTGTGTAGTCAATTTCTAACGACTAGACTTGTTGCTGCCTGGCTTTTAGTGTATATGCAGATTTGTCGTGCGGACTCTCTGCACATTTGTAAATACCAATAATTCGGCCTGGTAAATCGCTACGAGCTCTGCTTGAAACACACTGCATTTGTCCGGCTGTCTATAAGATTCGTGCCATTGGCAGTCCCTGGTATACACTGCGGCTTCAGTGCCCGCAATCGCCTTGGGTCGATCCGTAAAAATAGAAATATCGGATGTTACCAACATCTCCTTCCCATTCCAATCACTCCTTGTGGGAATCATTACATTGATACCCCCACCAATGATTAGGAAAGGTATTTGATAGTCAGTTTTTTCCCTGCAATCAATACAGTCTATCTTCTGAGTATATTGGAATGCCCCTCTCTATCCACCCCCACGGTCTGAGTCTGACACTGCTAATTGCCACTACAGTCCTGAAGTGGAGATCTAGCGGCAATAAATCAAGCATGACCTCCAGTGCCGCCGTGGGCGTGGTGCTTAAACATCCAGTTACTCCCAGGCAAGTAATCTTTTGGGTTTTTGACAGCACATCCAGGTTACATTTGCTGGTTAGTGCCGTCCAGCAGCCCGTGGAACTCTAGCGGAGGATCGGCCAAATTGATTTAACTATAGTGATACTGTTCTCATCATACTTTATGAAAATAGGCACCAGTAATTACGACATCAGATAGTCGAATCTGTTGGGGAATATTATCAAGTTACACATCAAATGGTGTGAATTTTCTGCAAATTACCAGATACCCCGTATATATCAGTTTTAAAATTTAATCCCTTTCGTATTCAATGTGTGCTATTTATCCAGCAACGAATTTTATATTTATTTTGACGAAGATGCACTCTTAAGTTTAAGTTTTCTACTCTTCTCAAGGTTTCTTAGCAAGACATGGTATATATTGTTGCTTGATTAATCTTTGCTATTATTATGTTGCCATAAGAAATTCATAAGAAAAAAACAGGGAGTGCACTGAAGCGCGGTGGTTATTGAAAATTTTTCCTAAACTGGTAGGGGTACACATTTTACAGGATTTTTATCTTAAGTGAAATCTTAAAATGATTCCAAGTGTAAAATTCCACCATTACTCAAAATCCATGTCGTGTTATGACATATTTCCAATTTGAAATATTTTAAAGAAAGCAAAAATATAAAAAATAAAATATTCAGACATTGTTCCAGATAGTCGGCAAGCGCATCCCTTAACTACTCCATCCAGAGGACATTCCAATTTAAAGAAAATAATATATACATATATATACATATATAGAATTCTGAGCAAGAGGTGTCATCGTTTGATGAATTTAATAGAAAAATAAAAATTCGCTGTTCCCTAAGAGGGACACAATGCGTGATAATACATGAAAATTCAGCGAAATCTGATTGATGTTTTTATCAAGTAGCAAAATCCCATGAAAATCACATGCTCTCGAGTACGCAAATTTCAAAAAGCATCAGAAAAATATGCCTTGGTAGAAAACATAATTTCAAGAAGATTTTTCAAGAACATTTGAAATGAGATTGGATGCGGAAAAAATGAAAGTTATACAAAATGATAAAATGCAAACGTAGACAAATCTACGTCTGATTTTGTGACTTATTTAATTAGAAAAACCGATGACTGTATGAGGGACATTTAATATGTACAAAAACCTCCAATTCTCTTCAACTTAGTAAAAAAATTCTAATAAAGTCTATTGGAATTTCTTGAGCACATTCCATAGTCCCATAAAAATTGGAAATGTCTGCTTTATACCGGTCGATCGCTTCATACGGTTGGAGTATACTTGAATTTCGATATTTCTGTGCAGAATCGTTTAGTTCATTTTCACAGTTATATTATAGTTGGTGTAATAAGTTCATAAATAATAGTGCTGTATTCTTTGGGAAACAGTCATTGCTCCATCGAATCATTTGATTTATTCAACTTTAGAAATGCCTTGCAAACTTACAAAGTCAAGCGACGTGGGAATCCGGCTTAATTTGGCTAATTAAAAAAATCTGTCATTACTTTTGCTTACTTATGTGGTGAGTATCGAAAACCTGTGAAAAGTAAAAACTTTCCGATATCTTTTCATATTAACCACCAAAATCAAACTTTAGACTTTTAGATTTGTGAAGGGGTGTGTATGTGTTTGCGTTAGTCCTGCAATCACTGCGACCGGAAAAATCTATTGTGAGTCCCCGTTAAATTTACTCCCTTTCTAGGTTCAGACTGTTAATAAAGTCTATTCTGGGATTGAGGTCCCCCACATATAGTTTGATGTAGAAAAAGCATGTTCGAGGTGGAGTAGTCTTTGTTTGGTCAATGCTTCGCAGTTGCAGAGCCGGTGCTCCAAGGTTTCATGAGCATCCTGACAGAAGCGGCGGGATGAAGTGTCAGCCAAGCCCATCTTGTTTAGGTGATACCTCAAGGGGCAATGGCCTGCGAAGAGCTCAGTAAACACTTTGAGCTCTGTTCTTCTAAGGAGTAGGAGTTCTTTTTTTGCTTGACGAAGTCCTTCTAATTATTTAGGGCAGCTCTGAGGTAACAATTTGAAGAGCCACAAAATGGCTCTGGTCCGACAATGGGAGTTTCCACTCCTCTTTTGGCCTTTTCATTGCCTTTATGGCCCTCATGGCCAGATACCCACATGAGGATAACTTTGTTCTCCTTGACAAATTTTTGAGGGTTTGTAAACATTCCCAGACTTGTAGGACTTTAAAGCCTTTAGAGCGGCTAGGCTGTCCGAGAGGATACTAAGGTTGAACAATTTATGGCTCTTTTAATGCAGGTATTGGGGCATTCTTCTATGGCTAATACCTCGGCTTGGAATATGGTAAGGGTAGAGCCCAGAGCCTTTGATATATGGCATTTGGGGACGTATACGCCGAATCCGACTCCACTGTTCGTATTCGAACCGTCTGTATACTACACCATCGATCCTTGGAAGGACGGTATAGTGGAACACCATTCTTGTCGGCCTCCTAGGATCACTTGGAATGGTCTTACAAAATTCACCCTGGGTGTGATTATATCAGGTATTGTCGTCATTTGCTTGAATCATATCTGTTTTAAGATACTTAAATGACCAAGCAGATCCCCTGGCTTTAAATGTTTCTCCTTTTGCACTCTAATAGCACTGGAGATCGCTTCCTTTTTTACCTGCAAATGAAGCGGTGGAAGGTTCAATAAGGCTTCCATGACTGCTGTAGGACAGATACTCGATCGCACCAAATATTCCAAGAAAGGCAAGGCTTCAGATCCCATGCTCTGCCAAGAATCGACGACAAGAAATCCCTCCGCTCTATCCGTCACTCTGGACAAATGCGAATTTCAGCTCAGTTTCTTATCTAGAGTGACCCCCAGATATTTGACTTCGTCTGAAAATATCAATTCCGTCTTATTATAAAGAAGAGGAGCCATTAGTGAAAGCTTCGTTCTGTGCGTGAATGGAACGATAACCATTTTGGACTCTGGAAGGGGCTTTTTGCATGATGTCGGATATGACTTGATCATACTTGCCCCGTATTGGGACTACTAGGTTATCTGCGTAGCCTTGTACATTGAAACCCGAACTGGTTACCTTCTCTAGGACATCTTTAATCACGATCAGCCATAAGGGAGGAGAGAGAACTCCTCCTTATGGGCAGCTTTTATCTGCGGTGATCGTGAGTGAACAGTTTCCTAGAGTTGTGGTTATCCTCTTGCTTCTAAGCATGAAGTCTATCCAGTTAACCGTGGAGGGTTCAAAGCCTTTATCGTCGGCAGCTGATTTAATTGCATCGAAGTAGGTGCTATCGAAAAAAAAAATCAAACTTTATCGTTGTACCAATTTTGAGTCTGACAAAGATAAAATTTGATTTGTTAACAAAACTGATAAAATCGATGTCGAGGTAAAAAAAAAAAAAACAAATATATACGCAGATAATTTAATGCTTCAATTAAAACGATTTAATTTTTGAAATTGCCTTCCACCAAAGCTAGCGACTCCGTACAATTTTAGGACTCATGATCCATTGATACTTGAATTTTCTACCCAAAAGCACTCAATGAATTTAGCAATTATCTACGTAACTGACAAACAATTTATTACTCGTGAAAAATTGTCGTTGACCGAGTCGTGAACTGAGATTACTGCAAAACCTCCCATGAATAATAGTGTCTGGTTCCCATTAAAATGAACTCACTTCTAACCATTCTAAAACTTTATCCATAGAATTGGAGAGAGAGACGGCACACAAATTAAGTGCAGTGTGTATAAAATGCATGAAATTCTTCAGAGAAAAACCACACGATAGCCAGGTCAAGTGGCAAATTGCTAAAATTTATAGGCACACGAGTAAATTTACAAATTAATTGGAAAAAAAAGAAGTAAAACACGAACAATTTTATGAAGGGTTTTGTTAAATGTTCGATCACATCAAACTCGATACAGTTCAAAAGTTATTGGACATCAAATGAATCCACAGGCTGGCTGAATTCCATATTTCATCCCGAAACAGGAACTCTTTTTATTGTTTAATCGATGGAACGTAATTCCATAAAAATTTAATATTCAGCGCGACTTTTAATATAATTTTTTTTTTTTTTTTATAGATGGAAAATGAAATGTCGTTATGGGCACTCTGAAGTAAAAGCAGTAAATGCATATTTGGGAGGCACATTAATTAATGTTGTATCTGGTACATGCTGCCCTTTGTGTGTGTGCTTTTTTGTTGTCTTTAATGGCTTTTGGAAAAAGAATTCATGATTAAATTAGGTCGACAACGACATTAAATGGAAGATTTGATAAATTTTCTACTGTAGCTAGCTTTCATCCATGGATGTTTGTCTGTATGTAAGATAGACCTTTAATGGACATATTCATCATTTCATGTGAAAATTCTTAATATGGTCGAAAGTCGAAAGCAACATAACAAAGCACTATGAAACCCATTATCGCTTACAATTTTTTTTTGTTCAGAATTACTTTTATTGCCAAATTAATTTGCATATTGTAAAAACTAAATTCAAAGCCGTGAACGTATTATTTTAAAATATCCCACAAAAAAATATGCGACCAGAAAAAATAGTTAGTATATGGAATGGTGTGGAATATGATGTCTCTTGTATGGTGGGGACAACTGAAATATATTAGCTTCCTGAAAAGTTAATGGGAATTCAGTGGCGGGCTATATTATCCCGCACTTGCGCCGTGATCGTCTCGATGAGGTGCTAATCACAAGACCCGCTACAGGTACTTTGGTACCCCACTTCCTATTCCTACTTTTTATTCCCTCTCCAATAATTCAACTAACTGAGTAGGATCAAAAGCTATAGCTGACGTAGTGCAACAACCATAAAATAGAAGCCAACGTAAGGAAAAAGTTGCCAAATCAAGAGGACAACAACCAACGAGGGAGGAAACAACAACATCATAGAGCTGAGGACCAAAGAAAAGCCCCAAAGACGCAGATGACACCAGTATGAAGATCTATTTATCGAGGAACAACGATATACGGATTTAAAGGATACAATGCACTAGCAGCACTTCGACCTCGACCTCTTAGTTTTAGGTCTTTCTGCTTCTATTATAGGCCGCGAGAGCCGACGTATAATATGGGGTATCGAGTGAATCCAGAGAAGCTATGTCATAAGCGATGCTCCCACCTTCTTTAGAGTCCAGCATGGTTCAGAAAATACAAGTACATATTCTTATTAAATTTTGATACATGTACTGTGACGTAATTTCATTCACTAAATAGAAAAGACAGAGAGGAGAGAGAGTATTGTATTCTCTGTACGGCGCTTTTCTGTACATTACATGACATTTTGTCCACTAATGGTGGAACGTTGTTCGTACAGAGAATACCTTGTATTCTCTGTACCGTAGAGTCAAGTACGGGCCATCGCGCAAACTCGTTAGAAACTTTACTGAGTGTATACGTTCGTGCTCACATCATATGTATTGGCGGTCTGATAACCAGCATCGGGACGTCTTCGTTTGTCAGCTTGTCGTTGATTTCACTCTTGAGCCTTGTAAGTTATATCCTTGGTATCACGTAGAACATCACTAAGCCCGTAAGAGGTATGGTGTCATCTGGTCCACAAAGTTCTCGCTTTGAACTTTTGCTCGAAGGTCATGATGGACGTCATTGGATGTGCGTAATTCTCTACCGAATGTTAGATACCGCTACCTATGCCGCCGAGTGCTTTCACATTGAGAAGTGTTAATGGAAAATCGTGTTGCCGGGAGTTTATCTGGGCAGATAGTATGATTGTTTCCCATTAAGATGGTTAACTGCATTTCAAGACTCTATTTTTGCATTCTACAGAATTTGCCTCTGGGTGATAAACGGGGGTAAGTAACTGTTGAATATTCAAACAATACATAAGATGCTGCATTATGCTAGAAATGAACTGTTCACCGTTATCGCTGATTATTCGTAGAGGAATTCCATATCGTAGGTAAAGTTCATTCAGAAATGTATGAGCATAAGCTTCGGCAGTTGCTTTCTGAAGACATAAAATTCAAGCCATTCTTCAACGAATTCTATCTGGAGAAATTGGTAAAGGCCCACAACGATCTACAGCAATTATCTCGAATCATTGTCGACGACGTTGTTTGCATAAATCCTCCGGGCTTACAGTTCTCGTATTTGTATCATTGACAAATGATACAATGTGCAACATATTTGGCGATATCTTGCTTCATTCAATAATACCGTGTATAAATCCGTCGATATGTTCGCTCTACTCTATAATTGCCGGCAGTCGGAGCATCATGAAAAGCTTGCAAAATTTCTATACGTTTCTGCTTAGGAACTTCGAGTTGACCTTCTGCATCTTTATAAGTATGTATCGTTGTAGGACTCCATTTGTCAATAGATATGCTTGATTGCTCCATCGGTTAGATTTTTCGTTTGGTTTGGCGTCTTCTAAGCAGTCAATAATTTTCTTGTGCATTTCATCCTCAAGTTGCTTTTGTCGGACCTCTGTGGCATTTCTTTGCTGTAGGTCTATTTGGGTACTACAAATATTCCAGGTTACTGTAGAATGCTCGGTACTTGGGGTCGAGACAAACTGACGGCGACTACGTTTGTTTTTTCTGGTGAATATTGTATCTTAAGATCATAATGCCCATCTTACTAGTTAATCTGCCAATTGCAGATTTAAGTGATATACACACAGAATTTACTAACAACCAACCAAATAACCACAGAATTTACTAACAACCAACACTATTGCTTGGGCCTCTCTCTCGATATTGGAATAATTCTTTTCTGCTGATGTTAGAAGCCGACTGGCGTATTCTATTGGGTGCTCTTCTGAGGTCTTCCCTGGATTAAAACTTGTCCAATAGCATAACTACTTGCATCTGTTTCTATTATGAATGGCGAGTTAAATTTTTGTATTTGTATATATACATGTTCGGTATATGCAATGAGAGACTTTCGCGCACGGCGCTCGAATATCGAATCTATTGCATATATTATCACAAAACACAACAAAATCCTAAGCTGATTTCATAAGAAGAATTTAACCTTTATAGTGCAAACCAAAATCAAACACATTTCTGGTAAAATAAAATTTAGACCTAGCTATACGTTTATACAACCACAAGAAGTCTTAGCACTCCGATTAACAGTTAATGCAGGGGAATGAAAGGTTTGACTTTTAGCTAGGGCTAGCTCCGTTCTTCGGATCGGAAGTTAATAGGAAGCATCAGCAGAGATGGGCGAACCTGAATACTTGCAGCTGTACAAATATAGCAATACCTCTGATTTTCTCATAGGGCTCGGATGGAAACAATGTAGAACTATGGTTGGCTTCATCACCGACCACAGCTCGCTTCACACTCATCTGTCTGTCATACCTGGAAGGAGAGCATGAGACAACCGAACCCTTTTTGTGTGCTTTTCTGGTCTTCGCCCGGAGCAGGCTAGATACTCTAAGGTCTTCCCTTCTATCTGCAGATGAGCTGAAAGCCTTCTTCCCAAATACCTGATGCGCTTCATTGAGAGGACGGGAAGGTTTTGGTGAATGTGCTTCTAGCACGACAGCACAATCGGCCGCTATGAACCCCCGTGCTTGGGATAAAATCTCCTGCCCCCTTGCCTACAAAAAAATGCAAATCGAACTCACTTTTGTACAACAATTTTTAGAAGACGGACCCAAGTCTGCAAGCATTTCGAATGAGCTATCAAATTAAAAAAAATACCAACATGTATGTACTGTGTTGTTTGTGTCGTGTATCAAGCCACGAGTTGGACGCCAATTTTAGAGCAATGAAACAAAACCCTTTAAAACAATATGTTTTCCGTGCTTTAGGCATCAAATTATAAAAAGTTGTGAAATTAAGTCAGTGTGTATGCCGCTTTTATAATGATCTGGACTATGATGTCTCTGGTATGGTGCCGATAAGTGGAAAATATTAGCTTCCTGAATAGTAAATGGAAGTCAAGTGGTGTGCTACATTTGTTATTTTTCGAGCTCATCAAATATCTTATGAACTGGGTCGTATACGTAGCTCCTTGTCATTGCGACCCATGAGGATATTTGGTTGAGTTTTGTCATATCCTTGTCCATTTTAAGCTTTTGCATTTGTTCAGAACATAGATGGCTCGGTCGAGCTACATCCATATTTTTTAACCTTAGGTGCATTCCAAGCTTTTTTGTTTTTTTTAGGGACAAGTACTCTGGACGTGATGTGTTGCGAATAGCGAATAAATGTTTTTACTTTCCTTTGTCTTGGAACATTGTTCTAGATCTAGTACAAAGATTTTCTTTTTTTCTTATTGCCACTAGTGTAGGTGAATTATTCAGTCCAATAACCTTCAACTGGTTCTGTATACGAATATTAAGCTTAATTCTGGTCGACAAGAGAATCGATGATACCGTTGCTATAGAGTTAAAAGGGCTTAGAGATTATTTCAAGCAGTTCTGTATTCAGTGAGACACTTCTCTATGAAATTCAGTTTTGTTTTTTTTTGAGTAAGCTAAACATTGCTTCCGAGTAGGTAAGGAGTAAGGAAAAGTCTGAGTGTTCTGTTCTTTTCAATTATATATGTAGATTGTGTTCTGAAATTACTTCTTATTTGTCGTATAGTCAGTACGTATTTAATCTTCAGATTATTATTCAGCTGCCAAAGTGTTCTGTCTGTGAAAGTTCTTTTGCAGGAGTAGTTTTATAAGAATAAATTTTATTCAATGTTCAGACTCTTTTCAGTGTAGTTTCGTTCAGATTTTCACCCCATGCCTATAGATTTTTTAATTTCTGCTGGAGAATGGAATCCAACAGAAAGGTAATAGATAATGGTTATCATCATTAGATTGTTTTGTAGCTAATTGGTATAGTTCTCATTGCATGAACTTTGATTATACCGTCATCCAGACCAAGTTAATCACATTTGAGTGCGCTAGTTTCTCAAGCATTTGTAGACAACTTTATAGGTACTATCTGTCCAAGTAACTTGTATATATTTTCAAGAAGCCTCTTGGCTCTAGTCTCAAAGAATGTAGATATTGTGATTCATGTAGTCCCTTTCATTAATATATTGTGCAATAGACTGTACTGCTGCTTGATGGGAGTCTGCTGTTTTGTTTTGTAAATTTTTGGGATTCAATGCACGGGTTCTTTCGACAAGCCTTCTCCAGGTGAAATTATGCTCTTCTCAGCAGTGCGGTTGATGTGAGAGTTTCAGTTAAGTTTTTCGTTTGTTTCTTGGAAAACTAAATTTTCTCTGTATCTTTTTGTAAGTTTTGAATCAATGTGAAATTTTTTTCTTCCACTTTGTTTTTTAAAAGGGGTGAGTAAAACCTCACAGTATTCATCTTTACTAGAAAATGTATTTGTGCGAATGAAGCTGAATTTGGTTAGTGTGCTATTTTATATGATCTTAATTTTATGTATTTCTTTTCTCCTTTTTTTTATTATTTTTAATATTTTTAATATTTTTTTGTCCTAGGCATTTGAGACTATCGTCCAGTTAAATGTAACGATTCTTAACTTGGTGAGTTTATTGTTCCTTTCTGGGTAATTATTCAGTATATGCAGTTTTAATAGCTGTTTCTAATTGAATACTTGATAATTGTACAAGGAGGAATTAATTAAACGGCCGAAAGCTTTTCGCGCTCGGATGTAGCTTGAGCGATTTTCTTGGGTGAAAAAGTGAACTTTTCTACTTCCCGTCATTGTAATCGTGGTGCATCATGGAAAAGAATTTTCTATGAGGAAAAATTCATAGCACAGCACTAATGGATGGAAGAAAGAACTGCAAAAATATATGCGAAACGTAGTAGCTAGGGTGTATGTAACGCAAGTGCATTAAAATGGGTTTTTGGGCGGCAAAAACGTCCAGAGATAGCTTTCTGAATGGGCAAAACAGTACACCACCCAATAGTTCTCGGCGAGACCTTTAATTTGATATACAACATGCCGTATACCCCGCCGGAGTTCCCCCCCCCCCCCCCCCCCCAACCCCACCCTAAAAGTATGCAGAGTAAAATTTTCTAGTACGAATTGTACCTAGTAATGAGCGAGGCGAACATTGAAACCCGTTTTCCGATCGGACATAACCCTACCGAGATAGAGCCGATCTGAATTGCAAAAATCTAGTACCTCCGTCAGTTCGGATAAAAACGGGCTTCCCTCGCTGAATTGAAATAGTTGTTTTAAAAATAGGCATTCCCTGTCTTGTTTGACTGTTAATATTATTCTTTATTTTTCTTTCATTAGTGAGTTAATTTTTTATACAAATATTAAGTATAAAAAAGAATTATGTAAAACAAAAAAGAAAAAAACCACCCAAAATGGGCTGGACCATGGCTGAACGTACATGTACGGCGATACTCTATCTGGATCACAAGTGGCTGGCCGTACATGTACGATACCACTGAAATGGTTAATGTTCTAGTTTGCTTGCATGTTGAGCCTAATATGGTGGTGGTCTGACGTCGAGGATGTGCAAATCTAAAATTGTTTTACCTAGAACCTGGGTTTTTAGAGTTAGTTCGGAAACTTGAGCCCGATTCTAAATAAAAAACAAGTAAAAAAGCTAAAATTGGTCTAAGACCAATTCTTATGATACCCTAGATGAATGCTCGTATGAAATTTCGTATGGTTACCCATTTGAGCAATTTTGATTTTTGCAGTGCTTTTTCGCATATATTTCTAGAAGGGTTCGTTGGACAGAAAAAATGAGTATAACCAATTTTATAGGATTTCGTATTCTGAAGAAGTTTTTAGTAGAATAAAAATATCTTGGACTTATCGTTTTCACAGTATACGTAAAAAACCTAAATTTTTATATGGCGAAACCAAGAAGGAGTTGCCCGATTTAGTCCACTTTTGAAATTTTATTTGTTAGTACAACGAAAACATCATGTACCAAATTTCACCTCTCTATGTCAACGCGTTCTCAGGCAGTGTCCAAATATATAAAATATATAGTGGAAAACGAAATTTTTGTATGGCAACCCCACGAATGAGTTGCCCGATTTGTCTCATTTTCAAAGTTAATTTTCATTTGTTTTTTAAAGTCGGTGTACAAAATTTCAGCTGTCTAAGTACACGCGTTCTCGAGTTATCGTGCGCACGGACGGACGGACATGCAAAAATCAAAATAACTTAATTTTATGCCTGGGTGTCCAATCCACTTTTCTCTACAGCATTATTTCTGTGCGTTACAAACGCAATGACAAACTAAGTATATCCTTTGGATTTCATCTAGGGTATAATAAGAGCTCTTAACTGGGCTGTCAAAGCCCATTAGCAGAAATTGGTATTCTGCGTAAAGAGTTAAGAGATGTCAAAGTCAGCTGACATCTTAACTGGAATGGAGATTTTAAATACAGACATTTTTGATAAAAATGGTGTAAAGTAAGTATACATATTGTTACGAGCGTGGCCTTAGTTCGTTATTTAAAACACAATATTTCGAATATAATTCAAAAGTTCTTTCTTTATTTAACTTTACAGTTTACTCTCACAAATTCACAAATAATTATCAAATCAACTCTTTATAGTTATCGCTAGTACCGTATCGCAATCCAAATAGTTTACTTCGTTCACTTCACTTTCACTGTTTGAAATAAGACTCCGCCTCCTGGATGTGAGTAGCGCCGTATTTATACTCTACAAATTATACTAGAACCTTCCTGAATATTCCGTTTTCCGAAGCCAAGTTTTACTAATGTCGTTTTCGTTTGAACATTCAGGTTCGGTCTGGAGGCAACCCCGTTCAATAGAACGGGCTTAGAGTGCACCTGAAAAAGTTCGCTTGGCTATGTGTACTAACGTGAAAGTACGTAATGAATTTTGTGCGGAAATTGGTTGGTAATTTGTTTGCGGAATAATTTTGAGGATAATATGATATAATAATAGTAGAGTGATCTTATTCATAATTGTTGCTTTTAAAGTAATGTCAAATGACATTAATATCAAATCACAACTAGACTTTGTTTGTGTGAGTGAACTCACAGTGCGCCCGAGAAAATTTTCAGAGCGAACCTGATGCTTTTTGGGTTGCCACCAGAGCCAACCCATGACGTCATTTTTGCTTCAAACGAACATTTTGACAGCACTTAGGTTGCCTGTAGAGCGAAACTGATGTTCAAACGAAAACGACATAAGATGTCACTAGCCCTAAGTTGCTTCCATTTCCAACAGATGTCGCTTGTGTCACCGGAATCTATTGTACGCACAAAACGCATTTTATTAACACTAAAAAAAATTATTACTCTTTTATTAAACCGTGCACCGGTTACTTAAACCTTGCCGGAACACTCATTGATAATTTTCGGGATTTGAAAATTTGAACAATATTAAGATGATCAAAAACGTACCTAATGGCCGGTTTGACAGTCCAGGCTTAAGCCAGAGCTTAGCTAAGCCACGGATGTAGCTTAAGCCCAGAACTTAAGTATACTCGGCTTCAAAGTACTCGGTAAGCTGAGGCTTAGTTAAGCCGCAGAGGAAAATTTTTAAGTTGTCAGCACTGCTGTAATTGTGTATTTTTGTAAAGGAAAATTTCCATTGCGGATTAAAAACCAAGCGAAAGAAGAACTTTTTATTTACCAGTTTGTTGTGGTTTTTATCTGGAAGGATATCAAACCCAAAAACCATTGTTGTAGAATGTTTCGACATCGTAAACCATCATAGCCGAATGTGTCTATAGTCGGAACCGAGAATTAAAATCAACGTTATCCCATTTCTCGAAATGTTGCGGGTGTATCCTTATAATTTTTTCACGGGTCACACTGCGATATTATATTATACATTTCCTCGTCGCTTATATCCTCTGCATCAGATAAATAACTCATTTTTGTCTTAAACGGTTTGGTTTCTTCCTAAAACGCCAAATGGAATGCTGACACTAGCTGCCAGACAGTACTCAAAACTGCTAACTAGATAACTATTTACCGCTTGGAAAATTTCAATTTAGTTTTAAAGTATAAATTTTGAAATATGCACGTTTGTTTAATAACAAAAATTATAATATTTAGGCAAAATTAAATATTTAAGCGAAATATGTATTTAGCAATAATTTCCTATGTGTTTCACAGCAACATCTCAGGCTTAAGCCATCGCGATGACGGGCTTAAGTTAAGCTTGCCTGAAGCCAGTGATATCACTTGAGCCTTGACTGTAAAACCGGAATATTTATTATGCCTTGGCTTAAGCCATCGCTGTGGCTTAAGCCTTGACTGTAAAACCGGCTATAATTAATACATTTTTTAAATTTTTCAGATACGCGATTCAAAAATTGTTTTTTTTTTAGTTTTAGTAAGAAAATCGTCTGCATCGGATATTTTTGAATCCGAATCATCGTCCTGCGTTCCATCTATTCTCCAAAGCTTTATGTGAATCTATATTTTTCGCCACTAAACTACTTACACTTCGATACGATGAAAAGTCGTTCATATTTTTATCTTGTTCAAAGTCTGACGTGTCCCCAATGTAAGAAATTTTTTTATAACAATAATTCTATAAACGGGATTAAATTTAAATTATTAACTTTGTACTTAAGTTAGAATTACGCGACGAATCGCTATTAACACGAGAATTATCACCGAAAAAACATAATTTCAATCCGTTTTCTTGCAAAGTAAACGTTTTTTAACAGTTGGGCTGATTGAATGGGGAGTGTTCAAATTCTCCAAAGCCTATTAATCTCTTAAAGTTGAAATTTCTTCAAATTTCAAATTTATGTAGAATACTAATTCTGCTAAAATCTCTTACTTGATAATTTGGGTTTATTCTTTCCTTTAGGACTTAGCGTTGGTGTTGCATGCTTCCTCGACTTCATATATATAAGTTTAAGAAATAATGGGTTCTATTCTGTCGGTTAAATTTTATCATTTTATGTTATTTTATGCCTTAAAATCAAATAATTCCCTAAAATCCTCTCTGTACTAGAAATTTTATTTTATGCATGGTAACATAAAATATTTCCTGTTATGAAGGATAACATAAAAGATCCTAAGCAGCAAATTTTAAAACTATTTCGAGACATTTTATGAAAATGACATGCGTCAATTAATATTTGTTGTGTGAAAATAGTTTTAATTAAAAACTAAAATGTCCACCGCTATATCTAAGAATTAGAATTTTGTGAGAAATTGTGGAAATTCGCACTTGGTTCGGTATGGTAAAATATCACAAGTTAATTATATTTCTGTTTTAGGTTTTAATTTTATGCAGAAGAGATCATAGGATACGATATCTACGACATCTTTCCGATTCCTACGATCCATGTGAGTTGCCCAACTTTAGGCTTCATAAGTTTTTCGGCTGACTTCTTATATTGTGATTTGTAAACTAATTTTGTAAACTTATGAATAATTCTAATTTATACCCAAAATGTTTGGTTGTAAGAAAACAAATTCAAATACTTATCGAGTAACTAGAGCCTCATACCGGAAAGACGTCCATTCCATTCACTTTGAGTTAGGAATCTCAAAGTGAATGGAATGGATGTCTTTCTGCTGCTTTGTATTTCTACAGACATGGTTCGTATCAAACTCCACTCAGGAGTTGTCATATTGTAGCACTTCTACAGCCAAATATCTTAAGAGCTATTAAGAAAGCAAATGCTTTCATAAATGATTATTTAGTGGGTGATTTGATATAGTTTCACGCAAATGTCAATTGACCAGAGCTGTTCAAAAAGTAATAGAAACCAAAGCTGAAGTAATAAATTTTATGTTACGTGTTCATAAAAGATTCCATAAAATAATTTTATGAAACCACGAGAGAATACGACTTTTTAAAATATTTTATTTTCATTTTATGAAGAAGACATTTTATCACCACAAAATAACATAAACTATTATTTTATGAAAAATTACAGAATACGGCTACAGTTACCACATAAGTGTAGTACGTCAAATTACAGAAGAGAGTCTACAGTTTAGAGCTTTTATAAAAAAAAAAGTTATTTGGTAACGCGGGTGTGGTTGTGTGCGGATAGCTCGGGAGTAGTCCAGGGTTAGGTTCCTCGACGTTTATATTATTCACAACAAACTTTGGTTATTTTTATATTTGTTTTATTCACTGTCTCTTATTACTAACAATTCTAGATTTCAGCACTAGTTTCTATTTAGTTAAATTATGTAATTTAATATAGTTCCTTTATTAGATCTACTTTATTATTCAGTACTATAATTCACTTTAAAATTACGGAACTAATACACTACTTGCTAACGTAATATATATAGTTCATCTAGTAAACTCTTGAGAGGCTATCTAATAATGCCCTTCAACACTTTAACCATGAGTGGTATATCCTGGTGAGTATGTGACGAAGTCGGGTACCTTAATATAAATACAAGTGCGGATATTCTTATATAGACCAGTACGAAAACGTACGCATGTCATAAATAGGCAGTAGTTTGCGAATATTCTAACCTAGACCAATACGAAATGTACGCACTTCTTAGGCAGAAACAGCAAGGGGACGGACATGTGGTAAACTGGTAAACTTGTGTGCGGATGTTCTGACCTAGCCCAATACGAAAATCGTACGCACGTTTTAGGCAGAAATAGCATGTGGACGGGCAGGCGGTGAATTTGTGTGCGGATGCTCTGACCTAGGCAAATACGAAAAGCTTACGCACATCTTAGGCAGAAACAGCACGGAGACAGACAGGCGGGAAAATATTGTGCGGATATTCTGACCTAGCCCAATACGAAAATCGTACGCATGTCATAGGCAGAAACAGCATGGGTAGTCGGGGGTTCTTGGCAGTGTGAGTGCTGGGAGGCAACTGACTGATCACTGGTGCACTGGATCTACTTTGTACTTCTTTCGGTCTGGTCTGATCTATTCGGACCGACTGGGCTGGTTGCTTCGAACTTTGCTGTACTGGACTGGACTTCGATTTCCACTGGTCTCCGGTAGTAGCTGGTACTGGAGCTCTTGATTTTATCTGGTCCCCGGTAGTAGCTGACACTGGAGCTCTGCTCTGCTCGAGCTCACGATTAAGACTTCGATTTTATCTAGTCTCCGGTAGTAGCTGGAACTGGAGCTCACGATCAAGAATGATTTCTAGCAGCGGCGGGCCCCTTTATATATGCGCGGTCAGCAGTGGTGCAGTTTGCAACAGACCTGGCGGCGCTTCGTCTATTCTCCCAGTACTGGTCAACTGGCATCTGTGTGGTGCGCAGGCGCAGTGGCATTGAGTGTATGATGCTCTGTCATGCCCTGGCCGCGTGACCGGCTTTGATGTTGCTGATGTAGGCTGTAACATGTTTTATTTCTCTGCTTGTGAGAAATAAATCATGTAGATGATGGGATTTGGATAGGTTTTTGCTTTATTGTATGTAGGCATGTGACTTCGTTACAATGTTAATAGAGGTCAATACAATTTTTTGTTTGCTTAGGTGAGTACTATCATCTCATGCTATATGGACGACCTAGGTGGAAACACCCTGTATATGGAATTAATATTTTTTTTCCCTACCGACAGATTCATTTAGAAAATAATTTATTAGTCTTTTACTGTATCGGTTCTCGGATAAAAGCCACATACTGTATAGGTGGCTCTTATTTAATGTACGACACAAATACAATCATAACGTCTTTATCATAATTTAGGTTTATTTGAATTTTAGACACATCTACCCTCTTGTCCCTTTCCAAGTTTGTAGTTTTGTGTAAGAAAATTTTCTTTTCTTATATACATTCGCATAATTTCGAAAATTCTTTATTTTGATATCTCTCTCCACTAGGTATTAATTTCTGTTTTATTTTTTCACTGACAAAACGAATTTATCTAATTATATCGATAAAAAAAATGTTTCATAATAATTTCTGTTTTAGGAGGCCTTTAGAGTAATCCTCTTTTTTCCTAATTTCTAAGCTAGAAATATCAAAATAAAATTTTGAAGTAGGCAAACCACGAATCCTCATAGGTAGGTACTTAGTTCCAAAAGATAAAATTTCTATTAAATCGAGACCTGTGGCTTCATATTATTTTCTCTCTATTAGAAGGAGCTGGCATTAGATACATATGTACGATATTGGATGTTGTTATAATACTCATCTAGTTAAAGCAAACGTGGACGTTGAACGAAAAAAATCAGTCTATTTATTCCTCATAGGGTATTCTTATTTCAAAGATTTAGGTACCTATTCGTTTCAAGTTTATGTGGGTAGAAATAGTGACCGTAAAAAGTATGACTACCACTTACTTCCAATTTGTCTAAGACGATTACATGAAATTACATTATACTTAAAGCAAAAGAAAAAAAAATCACAAGAAATTTATGTGACTTACATTTAAACGTCTCATCCAGAATAGCATACTAACTACCAAGAATAATGCTCGACGGGATGAAAATATATATACCCAAAGTCGTATATCGCTATTTATCTGATCTACGTACGTACATACGTACATGTGTATCTACGTCATAATATTAAACTCAAACAAAATTAGTTGGTAGGCCGGATGTTGTTGCTTACGTGGCAAAACCTATATCTAATCTGCAACTGTTTGTCTTCCGGTGGTAGTGTATAATAAGAGGTGCGCCCTCAGGTCATACAACTTCATTTATATTCTAGACTTATGGCTTGATTTGAAAAAATCCAAGCACGTCTTATTATTATTTAGTTAGCTTGTGTTTAAAGAAATTTTCTCTTTCCTTGCTTAATGGTATTAAAATATGATAAGAAGTCAAGAGATTCAAGAATCAAAATTGTAACCAACGAAAGCGCTCTTTCTCAAGGACGAAGCTAGGTAAAATGTCTATAATGCCCTTCCAGAGTTTTAGACCATGAATTTTCTTGAAATAGCTCAAATTCACATTCGTGATAAGAATCAGATATAGGTAAAGGTAAGGTACTATGCAAAAAAAAAACGCTTGGTGACATTTTATTAACAAAAACACTTTCAAAAGGTGGCGAGATGGAGGAATATTGTAATCAACTTGCCACCTTTATTTAGTCGAATTTTCCTCTGTTCTATTTTTTTTTCTTAATGAAATTTTTCCGGAAAGTTCCCTGTAACTTTAGGCATTTTATGATGCTAAACATAAAGTACGCTAGTTGTTAGATTATCAAAACAAAATGAAGTTACAGGCGTTGGTTGGTCTGCTGCAGTTTCCATTCATGGTACGGGTCGATAAAAGAATAATGGATTTTGTGATTTCATTGCGGGGTAAAAGAGATTTCCTTGTCCGGAGATTATTTTTTAGATTGAACTCCTAGAGCTCCCGGTGTTGTGTTTTTTCTCTGTAGTTTCAGATTCCAATAAAGTTTTGGGCTCAAAACCGTTCAGAATCAGCATATTGCTTTTTTTCAGACGTTTTTACTCATGAAATAAGTGAGTATCTGGCAGCTCTGGTTTTGATTGCAGTAAAGTTTATGATGGGGAAATATTGTTGGTCAGTACAAAAGATGTTTTGAAATTTTTCTCATTATTTCAGGCTTTTATCAATATCAGAATATAAAGCTGCAGTTATTAGCGGGGATTGTATTACTTCTGGGAACAAAAAAAAAATACGTTTTACATCAGCTTACTTGAAATAGAGCGGATTTCAAATGCTTTATTGTTCGTTTTTATATCCTAGATGATGAAATTATAGAGTACATATACTAGAGTTTGTCATTTTCTTTGTAACGCATAGAAGTAATGCTGTTGGAGCAAAATGAATTGGACACCCAAACATAATATTAAAAGTTATTTTAATTTTTGCATGTACATATGTTCGAAAATGGGTTAAATCGGGTAACTCCTTCATATGGTTGCCATACAAAAGTTTCGTTTTCCACTAAGTATATTTTGGCACTCGCTAGGGATCGCGTCGACGTAGAGAAATTTTGTACAGAGCGTTTTCATACAAATAGTGTAAATACAATTTCAATAATGGACTAAATCGAGAAATCGCTTTTTGGTGTTGCCATACACAAATTTATGTTTTTACGTATATTTTGAAAACGATCAGTTCTACACGTTTTTATTGTACTGAAAATCTCTTCAGAATATGAAATGCTATATGAAATGGGTTATAATCATTTTTACTGTCAGACGAACCGTTCTAGAATTAACAATTTACAATTATATTTTCATGGAGGGGTGACAATACGAAATTACTTACAGGCAAGGCATTCATTTAGGGCAGTGGTTCACAAACTATTTTGGTCGTGGAACAAATTTTTTTGCCAATGATCGCCAATGATACCTTAAATATTTTTTAAACAACGACTTTTCAAAATGAAACAAGTATTATTTTGGTATTTCAGATTTTATTGAATTAAGTGAAACTTAAAAAAAAAACAATTCATCATAGAACGCACCTACTTCTTTATTTCCACAATTCTCTTAAAATTGGTACAACATCAAGTTTGTTACGATATAGATTAAGGACGAACAGCATAATTCATTAGGGAAATCATTAACATATTATAAGAAAAGAAGTGTGCCAAGAATCGAGCCTTGAGGTACACCCAAGGTTTGCGTATATAGATTTGATGAAAATCCATTAATTAGAACACTTAGATGATGATTTGAGAGATATTATTTTATCTTGTATGACTATTTTGTGATTTATTTTATCAAATGCTACATAAAAAACATCTAACTAGAGTCAGTAAATATCGAAAGATTAGTTACCGTAGATCAGCCCGGCAGGAAGCCATATATTTATATATTTAAATGCTATGAGGTTACTATAGTGCCTGTAGACTCTTGTAGTACATACATAGTGAGCCATAATCAGTTTAGATAGATATTATTAACTCGTTCCTTGAGCGGCCCAGTTGTTTACTTAAGCACTGCTTTTGTTTATACGTTGAGGGAGGGCAGCGAATGCTATAACGGCCTTAAGAGGAGATTTTGATATTTACTGCCTGAGGATATAGTTGCTCTACTGTAATTTCGAAAGTCAAAGTCTTAATGTTTTTTATCCTAGGTCCTAGGATAAAACTACATTAATCTGAGTTGACAAGGCTGATGATATCGCAGGCAGGATTTTCTAAGAAGGAGAAACTTCTCTTCTTTTTTGCGTGAGTAAGCGATGAATCTTTTCTCTTGTCTCTGTACTTTCTTTTTCGCCTAAATTATATGGTCCTAAAAGATACGAAATTGTCACCTTCTTTTCTATTATGGCGACATGTACTAATAATGCAATCTGCATCAAAGTACTATTATACTAAATATATGTCACTGATGAGGTTAAATAAGTCTGATTAAATCTAAGAAAATCAAAATTGTTTATTTATAAAAACATAATGCCGGGTAAGAAAATCTCCGAAAATTTTCAACCCATCAATTTTACATGATATGAAATTCATTTTTAAAATTTGCCTTAACTTGCTTAACTTTTATCACTAAAGGATGCTATTCTCAGCACACATCCTTAGCAGAATCAATATCTAGACAGAGTAATGCATCCAAAATTAGTAAAAAAAACAAACATTCAAACAATCTGAAGGTAAATAGAATTTAAGTGGAACGATATTGCATCGAAACGATAGTCTGTTCTGGAAATTTATAGTTTCTGCTGATGTAAGAGAACATGAAACACCTGCTAAGAATAGGCGCCAATGTACTTTCTCTAAAATCAATAAATGTATGAATATAGCTTGAATATTTGCCATCTGTTAAAATGTAATCCTTGTGCATTTTGCAGTGTGGGAATTGTTGTGAGCATTCGTGCATAATACATACATGTTTCATTTTTAATATCTCCTGACACCACGTCCTCAATATCTCTGGATTTTATTGAATGTTGTGTTTTTCAAAAGAAGGAATTATTTCGCGGTAATATTTCATCTCCAAAACTCCTCGTTAGAATGCAGTAAAGTTTATTGATTGTAAATCAATTTTTGGAATGAGTTATCCTTTATACATATGGTGTAAAAGGGCGAAAAAAGCCAAATACTTATGCATGCAGTTGATTTTTGTCAAATGTGACAGAAAAATTAAGCTATTAGAAAATTCAGACACTAATTATACTTCATCCTGTACTTGATCAGGAGAATATTAAGAATTTATTGCTTCTCGGTTTTCTAAGGCGCGTGATATTGTCTTGCATAATTATTTATTGGAAAAGCTATTTGGACGCTTTATCTGCTCTCGCAGTGTCACGTAACTAATTCAAAAGTTTCTGTGTCTTAGATGGAAACGGATCAACCTGAATCGTGGAAATTATGGTGTACCGCAAGGGTGTATTCTTGGTTCAATGTTTTTAAATCTGTTTAATAATCATCACACGGATTTGACTCGTGATGTTTGATAATTATCAGTCGCACTATTAATTTTATTACTGAGGATTTTGTATCTCAGATTTTCTTTGACTTGGGCAGAATATCTGTTTGGATATACGCACAAATAATCTTTGTCTCAATTATAATAAGTCAAATCGCATTGAATTTCATTGCGTGCAATATTGCGACTATATCAGTGACACTTCATTCAACATTTCTGATAATCTCCAACACACTTGACTCTCAGCAAGGATATTTCTCCTGAATTCAATTCAATTCAATTATTTTATTAAATGGCATCTACACAATTATGTTTCTTGTCAAACTTAACTATATCTATGTGCAGGAGATAATGAAAATTAAAATAATTCAACAACTAATAATAAGAAATAAAACAATAATAGTAAAATGGAAAAATGAAAATAAAATAAAGATCAATTTAGAATGGGAAAAACTTAAAAATTAAACCAAAAGTGAAAAGAAAATAAATAGTTATCTATCTTGCAGGAAGCCCAACAAACCCATACAAAAACTATGGCCACTGCTATTATTCTTGAGTTTAAGGGAAAGAGTGTTCCATAGTCTGAAGGCTTGGAGGACTGCGAATTGACGCTCAGAAGCCCGACTACTGTTGCTTGGAATAATTAAATTCATTTTCCTAAGAGACCGTAAAAAACTGAGCTATTGATACAAACAAGTTGTAATATGTTCAAAGTGTGCAACCAAAGATGGAATTCACATATGGAGAAATATGGTCATATTCGCTGAAGCCCAAAACAATAACGAACCGCAGAGTTTAAGGCTACATTAAATTTTCTCTGGGAAGTTAAATCAACTGCACAGACAGTTCACAGCCGTAAATAAGTAGTGCTATTACAAGAGCTATTGGCACAACAGATTTGACATGATCCGACCAAACTAAAGTTCGATTCAATGTTACACCAAGGTCTTTTACCAAGTTATTATAGGGAATCACCTCGTTGCTTCCACTGAGTACAGGGCAGCTGGCTATGTCAATTACGGTTTAATGTATAATTATGCCATTGGATTTAGGAAGTGTTCAGAGACAGCTTGTTTTCAACGCCCCAATTATAGACGTTTCTTAAATTAGCATTCATGCACTCGATAGCATCACCAATTTGATTCTTTTGTTATGCCTAGAAATATATAACTGAACATCGTCAGCATTTACAATGCAGAATAACACCGGTAAGATCGTTGATGAAGATGGTAAACAGTAAAGGTCCTAGAATAGATCCTTGGGGCACGCCACTAAATACTAGCAGAAAATCAGACACTCTGCCATCACAACAAACCTGTTGCTACCAACCTGTGAGGTAACCATTCATAAGCTTACATGCTGGAGTAGACGGGCATGATCAACTCTTATCAAAGGATAGTTATATTATTTGCCGCCATTGCTTCCCGAATGTCATCGCTTCTTTTAATCAAGGATGTGATGCAGCTATGCTTTGGTCTAAAGTCAGATTTATAACATGATAATGGACCGCTACTTCCAATATAATAACACAGCTGACTGGGTATTAATTTTTGGAGCACTTTAGGAATTATATAAATAGAGCAAAATATATTTTTGGGTACCTAATTTTTTAAGAACTGGAACGATTTTAGCCAATTTCCCGTTGTTGGGAAATGTGGAAGATGATATAATATTATTAAAGATATAAGTTAAGTGTGCAATTAGGAAAGGAATTATGATTTTTTATCAACCTCAGGTGAATACCATCTATTAGCCATTATTGCAGTATACATTTCAAACTCCGTTACATTTATGAATGAGTAGGAACCCATCATTTGGATCGTCCAGGTTAAAAGTTGTTAAAACGTCTTCCATTTCTGCCTCCATAGATTCATTGGAGGTGGAGTGACTGAAATCAAAATTCAATTCATTAAAATCCTTAGAAACAATAGAGGATTTTGATTTACCCGCCCCGATGTCTCTTAAATTTATACACAGCTTTCTATTACATATTAGGGAGCTTCACATTGAACTTCGATCTTTAAAAATTTATTTTTGATCTACGGATTTTGCGGTTCACTGAATTACGGAGAGTATGAAAAATGTTCCAACATTCAGGAGATCTAACGCGTTTCCACCTTCTGTAGGCCAAATTAAGTTGATAAATTAGATTTTTAATTCTCGGTGTAAACCAGGGACATGTTGGATCGGTGGTAAGCCTTCTGATTCTGTACTGCAAATCCTTTATTATGTCGTATTTTTTCAAGATTTATATATGCATCTTAAATTTCGTTATACACGCTGCATTTGAATCACTTCAAAAACTTTTAGCGTTTCGTGTTTAGAGGAGCCGTCATCATTGTGAACTGCTATCAGATAGTACAAAACTACCCTGGTAGAAATTGCTCACAGTTTTACCTTGTCTCTTGCCCCGCATGGGCTAGTTATTATGTAAACCAATATTAATTTGACTGAAAAGAATCAAGGTGTTTGCAATTCATGAAGAAACATAAGTCCCAATGAGCCTTTCCAATGAACATTCAGTAAATCTCATCGAAGGGCTCATTGGATATCATGAAACTTCTCCCTATATACTAAACCAGCAATAAATCAATAGTTATTCGTGTCAGATGATATTTCTACTAGGAAAATTTAAATCGATTTTTGTGGTTTATCGGATTTTAAGATAAATTTTTAAATTATTGATTTTAAGTTAATTTTTTGATTTGCTCTTCCGCGGAAACACTGTCACCCATATGCTGAGCAAGACGTTATGCTCAAATCCTGACGTCTCAGAGTTTGATTTGCAACCGGAGTTTGAATTCGGAAATATATATGAAATCAAATTCTCATTTATGAACTCATCATGACACTCATTGACATGCTCATCGTGACAGTCATTGCTATGGTCATTAATAAACTCATCGCGACACTCATTGACATACTCATTAATAAGCTTATCGAGACCGTCATTGACATGCTCATTAATAAGCTCATCGTGACACTCATTATGTACTCATCGAAGTGCTCATCTGATATTGTAAAATGCACAATAGAGAAGCACAGCATACATTTCTAAATAAGTGAAACAGCTGCAATATCTCATGCATACTATCTGTGAATATGTAAATAAATTATTTTTTTCCCGGCTTTGATTCAAACGCGAATAAATTTCATCAGGAGGTTCATGAGGAGCTCATTGATGAGCTCATCAGGATTTGTCTACCAAGGTAGCTTGAATGAATTGAGCGTACGTGTGTGTGAATGTGTAGTAAATTATAGTCTACAGCTAGATCTATAAAATTCCTATCCTCTTACTTACAATGCGAAATTATAAGTATTTTTCAAATCCATTTACAAAAACTTTCCTGGAACTAAGACTATTTTCATATTTTAGATATTATTCATGGCAAATTGGATCAAAAAAACAACCAATTAGAAGTTGATCATGCTTTGGGTCGTGATATTCGTCCAGGAGATGTTAGCAAAATTTCAGCAACCCTACAAGAATGGTGTGAGTCCTGTGAAACAGTTCTTGGGTGTATTGAGGAACAAATAAATCGTGCAAATGCTGAAAAAGCTCGCCGTCTTAAGCATAAAGAGAAAATTGAACAGGAAGTATGTCACAGCTTAATGCTAACACATATACATATGTATCTATACTTAAAAATATTATGTATGTCATTTTCTCCATCTAATTATATATTATATTTTCTGTATTTGCACATCATCATTATCATCATCATCACCAAAATAGATAGTTAATTTGAAGAAAGCATTTAAAACACAATTAACGGATGCTGATGAAGCAATGACTACAGAACCAAGAGAATCAACTTCTGGACAAGAAGTACGGAAGAAATCATGTAAATCGAAGCCAGCACGTCCATCTGGTAAGTCGTGGTTCAAACCATTTACGTAAAAGTAAAAGTAAAAAAAAAAGCAGAAATATTTAATAGAGAAAAAAAATTGAATTAAAAAAAAATATATAGAAAATAAAAATTAGAAAAACAATGTTCAAAGTAGTACCAAACAACTTAGTGATTCCATTACTAGTTAAAGAGTATCACTGCCGTCTTTCTTGTGTGCTTCTTTTTTCCCTCCCCCACCCAGTATCATTAGAGACACTGGTGTTAAACTGTTATCCCCCTGTTATTTGTATATACATTGTTACTAAAGTTTAAAATTTAAATAAACCACAAATTAAAAGAAAATTTCTGCCGAGTTTTGTAACTTGATTCTCATTTTATCAGCATTTTTCTTTCTTCTCTTTTAGGTCCGAATGTAAAACTCCAACGCTAAAATATCCCTCCTTTCATGTGACTCCTCTAAAAAAAAAAACAAAACACAAATACCCACTTTTCCAGGTGTTCGTTCTTATATCAGGGCGCCTGCCTATGTGAGCTTAATTTTGGTTGAAAATGATTTTTTTTTTTATTTTCTTTGAGTTTCCTTCCTTTGCGGCTAGCGAGCGAAAGGAGATTACATTAAAAGTCCTTTTCAGTTTTAAGTTTCTTTCTGTAAACATTTTTGTAATATTTAAAATAAACAACTTTTCTAAACGAAACGACTTTTAGTTGACTTATTTTCTGCCATTGACTGATGAGATTTTTTTTTTTATACTTAGATCAACTTTTATGTGACAACTGTGACGTGATAATTAATACCCTCTCCAACAATTTGTCAGTGAAATTTAAACCAATAGTAGGAGGAGGGGGGGGGGGGCTGCCAAATCGATCGATAGTCCTTTTTGTGTCAACAGAGATCTGTCAGAAAAGGTATCTAGGGGATGACGATTGATGTAAATATATTCCCCGTAAATCAACCTGCTCAGAAGCGTTGAGGTGGTGGTGGTTACCTTTTAATGGAAAAGGATTAATTGAAGGGTCTCATTGGGCTAATGGGTTTGCGTGATTTGAAAATTGTTTATTGACAATTAGGACAGCCCGGGGGCAAGTTTGCTTATTAAAAGGTCACAGCTGTTATTTAGACTTGCGATAAACCGATATTTCTTAATGAGTGGGAGGAACGGGGGAGTTCAGTAATTATTTTAATTGTACTAGGTATACTTACCTAAAATTTATTTATATATACATATATATTTTTTTATGTTCTACCTTTAAAGACAAAATGCGAGGAAGAATAATTTATTAAATCTCAGCTTGTATATCGTGTTGTGCCCAATTTTTAATGCCTATTTTTACACTCGTCGACTGTAAAAGTCGAGTCGATTTCTCAACATGGTTGTCACGAAAACATGTATAACATGCCATTGAAATTTGAAAGTGAACAACTGATTTAGGGCGGCAACTATAATACAAAGAGAACTTTGGATTTTTATTTTTCTCCAATTTATTGTGCCGCTCTCATCAGTTAAATCTCCCTTAAATTGACGTTTAGTAAAATTTTGTAAACAATTTTTGTTTTTTATTATTGTGTTGTTTTTTTCAGCGTATCGGAAGCTGTCGATTAATTTCTGATGAAAGTCCAAGAGGATCTAAGTTATCCTAAATACTTCGCTTATATGCCTGTGTCTGTTTGTATCAGTGATAAATTTTACACAAAATCAAATTACTGCGCTGTTCAATTACTTCCTGAATTTTTGGAATTTAACTCTTTATCTACGTTTAGGTGGTGCTTATGGTTTGAGGATTTGGGAGTTACAGCCTAGCAGAGTAAAATGATGAATTAATCACTGTACAGAAATAATTTTAATACGCTTTTTTTACCTCAGTTGAATTGTGGCTTTGTCGTCGATTTCTTTATTATTGAAGTTTTTGTTGGCTCTGTTATACAGGGTGCTCTATGTACGAAGAGCTAGGTACCGGCCATCTAAGGTCTTTGTGGAATAATGATAATATAATATGGCAGCAGGGACAAAGGAAATGATCTTGGAGGTGTTGCTGTTTAAAGAATTTGTTTGTTTTTTGAATCATCCTATAACTTCTTAGTAGATAGATAAAATCATTGAAGTTTTAATACCATAGATGAAATCATACTAATTTTGTTCATACGTTTGAAATGCGACACTAGTTAGTTCAGGTTGAAAATAATGTTATTAAGAGATTTCGTGAAGCATCTAGAGCACTAGGCTCATCAAATAACTAAGAAGCTGGTAGATAACCTAAATAGAAGTAAGTTGATTCAACCATAAATATACAGGGTGATTTGATTAAAGCGACCAACCACGTGTGAGCTGAGTAAGAAAAAAAAAACAGGTTCTAGCAATCAGGGCTCTGTACTAGAACTTTATCAACGAAAAGTCAATCCATCGAATTTAAGTACTATATTTAAATCTAATCCAAATTTACCTGTGATAACTGAAAATTGAATGAATTATGCAATATTGTGCGTGAAAATTAGGAAATACGTTATCGATTACTGTGCAGTAAAGTATCAAGCGCTCTTCGAGGGTTGTGTGGTTGTATTGATGCTAAAATTTAACGTGACATTAAAAATCCGTTCATAATTACACATATTTATTTATAAATTTTTTAAACTTTATAAAAATAGTTAGCTCTATATTTCATAATGTTTTTAACATTACCTATTGTCTAATTTCAATAATATTCAAACAGATGGACGCAACTGTGTTCTTAAAAGAGTTGGTCTTATTATAGGTAGAGTTGTCTTGGTAAGTTAACACAAAACACCTTTTTTTATAGCAACTATGTGACTGATTGGATGGACTTATTGAAGAGAGATTGAGACCCCGGCGATGGCGGGACCCCTGGAACGCTGGTTATAACAAGGTCCATTGTTCACCCTCCAGACTTATGACCAATTGAGAAAGTGACTCACTGTTTTTGATTCCTCTCCGCATTCTCTGCATACAGGATGGTTAACAAGTCCCATCCTGTGTAGGTGGCCGCTGAGAAAAGAGTGCCAGTGAGAATTGACACGAGAGCTCTCAGGATTGGCTTGTTTAGTCCCAATAGCTTATTAGTTAGCTTTGGATTAGGTCTATCCTATAGTTCCTTCGTAGTTCCATCCGAAGGATGATCTAAATAAAACGACTGTGTTGGCGATCGGCCCAAACCGAAATCTTAGTGGCATGGCAAGGTGTTTTGGTGCAATCCCGATCATGGAGGATGATGCCTCCGAAGATGTACCAAAACGATGGCAAGGTTGTCCTCCTCTTCGTTCCTGCCGATATCACTGTGACCTGGCACCCAAAGAACGAGTATCCTGTTAGTTCGAATAGAAAGAAGGGATGTACTAAAAAATGAAGTATGGGGATCGAAGATAGCTGTTACCTTTTTATAAAATTAGAAAATGTACTGTAGCACGGCCACGCGCTTGGTTAAACTTCCATTTATTACACTTTAGTACAGAATCGCATAGCTCAGGTCCTAAAAAGTAGTAGGGGAAGGGAGGTCTGATTTAAAATTAGGTTCGACAAAATTGTGTTATCATCAAATTTGGTAAGTCTTTGAATTTCCACCGAAGCGTTTTCTAACATTATGTTTTTTTGTTACTTGAATTAATAAAGTAAATTTCTATATATTTTTTACTACTTTAATTTATAAATGGTCGTTTTGGGTAAGTTGAAAAGCTCGAAGACGAGGACAATGATTTCGTGGAGACAGAGCTTTGTGTGATCCGTAATGACACTGATAAAAATGAGACGTGGTATTTCTGTTCAATTTGTTGTAAATGGGTCAATCCGCGTGTAGTGGGCTCAGTCCGGCGGAAGAAAAATAAATATGTGAGTTGATTTTGTTTGTCATTTCTGTTGTCCTATGTCATCTTACTTGCAAGCGAGGATAAGATGACGAATTTGACAGCAAGTCAAAAAAGCGAAAAATCAATACTAAATTTTTAATTTATGAAAATCAGAAAATTAGTAGTTGAAAGTAAACCTATTAACGATTTCTATAAATAAATAACTATGATTATAGGTCAAAGTAAAGAGGGTATAAAATGACTGCAGCTTACTATCATCATCTTACCCTACCTTCCCCTAGCTAGTTCGACAGTATATTCATACAGTAGCTCAGCTCTGTCAAACCTCTCACGCGAGTAGGATGCTTCTATAAAGACACTATACTTTCTCTTTCAACAGTTTTAACTAACACACTAGCCAATTTGTAATACAATAAATTTCTTATGTAAATATAAAGTGGAAGAAACAGAACTTACAACATGCACAAACTTGTACCACAGGAAGAGGGACAAAATGACAATTAAAACTATTTCTGCAAGAAAAAAAAAACAAGCTAAAAACAATTTGTTCCACTTCCTATGCCATTCGGCTTACTGTCCATGGAACGAACACCACTTTGAAATCAAACAGCTGTTTGGTAATGGAACAATACATTTGCAGACTGGTGCTGAGATGTGTACTTACATAAAACTAATACTTCTCCCAACCATTGTGCAACTAGCTATAGTGTTCGTTCATTTACGTCTGCATCATACTTAATAGTTCCCTCTTATGGGAGAAATTTTGAGGTTTTTTTTTTTGTAATTAATATTCTAAAATTCACTTTTAAGTAGTTCGTTCTAAGCTGGGCTACTGTATAAATATACTGTGGTAGTTCTATATATAACTATGCCTGTCAAATGGCGCCTATATATCGGTTCAGAGATAAGAGAATAAAAGATAAAAAACCGAATAAAATAAAAAATCGAATAACAATTTATTTGATTACAGATATTATTCGTTATTTGGTGAATTATTCGCTAATAATTATTTGTTATTTGGTGCAAATTATTTGAGTTTCAAATAATTATTTGTTACTCGATCGTGCGTTATTTGATAATCAATTGGTGAATCATTCAAAATAAGTTTTTGTGATGGTCATTATTTGAATTTCAAACAATTATTTGTCATTCGATTATGAATATATATTTTCTGGCGTCCATTAGTTCCAATTTCAAATAATTAATTCTTGGTAGGCACACGCATTTGTTTTCGCAAGGTGTTTCTTTACTTAATTTCATTTAAAGTTTAAGATGAATTTAATAATTTTGTTCCATTAAGTATTTGTGAAGCTTTTGAAATAAGTTAATTGGGTTTCATTGCTCAGAATAATCTTAGAATCAATTTAATAAAAAAAAGGTGAGTTTGTGCTTAAGACCACACGATCGTAGTGAATACCTTACTTCAAGCCATGGCAGACAGAGTAAGAAGGTATGCCTACTAATTATTTAACAGTTGAGTTGTGACGTCACGATATCACAATTCATATGAATTATTCAGAAAAATTATTTAGATAAATTATTTGGTAACTGTTTTGCAAATTACAATAGATAATGTTAAAGTAATACTTTTTGCAAGCAATCAGGTAAGCAATTACAGAAATTTTGAAGTGTTAATATTTTGTTGACACTAGTCATACTTGTGTCTATATACCGTGACTTCAAGCCACGGTACAGAGAATACAAGATATTCTCAACAAATTTTGACACATTGCGGCTGACTTAAATTCATCAATTCAATGTATAGATAAGACAGAGAGAGCAGAGAGAGTATTGTATTCTCTGTAACGTACTTTTCTGTACATTATACGTCACTTCGTCCAATAATGATGGAACGTGGGTTCATAGAGATAATACTTGTATTCTCTGTACCATGCGTGTGTTCACTGACACGATAGCGTCCTGTAGCGTTGTAATAGCGTTGTGTTGTGAACAAATGTTAAAAGACTTACTTTGACAGTTAGTCACTACAATGGTGACTCTTGTGTAACCGAATTGCAGTGAACGCAAATAAGAATAATGTAGCAAATCAAATATTTTTGACGTTTGCAAAAAATAAGTAAATTACAAGTAAACATGAACGTCAAATTGTAAATAGCGTTATAGTTGGGAGATGAACTTTTTTCGACATTACAAGGAAATAAAGTAATGCACTGAAATTGATTTATAATAAAAAAGCTTTTTGGCCCATCACACAGTCCATATTGTTCTCATCAACCAAAATTGATATAATTTCTGTTCCATATTTCCATATCAATGTCACTTTGACAATACAAATTTACTATCGCACAACTTTACTAGGTAGTGACTACCTGTCATTTGCTGCGTATAGTGAACACACGATAGCGGTGTGTAGTGACTGGGTAGTGACATTATGTCACTATTTTTCTGTCGATGAACGCACCCCATGAGTTCAAGCTATCTGTCAAGATTAAACAAGATCAATTTATTTTCATGTCATTGTCATTCGAGAATCGAAACCTGTTAAAGAACAGAAGAGTTCAATTTCGAGACAATATTTATTGATAAAAAAAAGAGAATCCGCTTACCCGGATTGCCGTTCACTTTGAAACGTGACGATCGTGAAACTCATTGTGCCAAAGATAACCTAGTAAGAAGATAGGACACAGCCGAGCAAAATTGGAAATTTTTCGTGTTGTCATAATAATGTTTATCGGGTCACACTACCTCACTTTTTCTAAGAAAATGATAAATTTCGCTCTCGCCAAGATGCTGAAAGGAGATGTAAAATTTCTGTCAAATAAATATCTCATTTTTCCCGAAAATATCAAAGAATCCAGCATAAGTTTCTCCCGCTAAATCAGAGCAAAACGAATGTAAACAGAAGCATGTGCGTGCAAATATCGTAGGATTACAGGAACAACTTTGGAACCAACTCTCAATATTTAAAAAAAAACTGTTTTTATAAAGTTTTATGAGAGTAAGGTCTGAAAACTCCACCCTTTCTCATTTTGTTATTAGGTTATCTTTACTTGGGTTAGAGATTTTACATCCAAAGCACTCACACATTCATAGCCTCTTATTTGTATATGAATCAGAAGGCTGCAGCAAGATTACCCATGTTGAGGCCACGACACTTGTCTGCATACTTCATTAAGCATATATTTTGTGGGATGGCAGATATCCCTTTTTCGATATAGGTACACTAGCACTTTAATTACATGATGACCTTATAAATGAGGTAGGAAAAATTTGCTGTATGAGACCCTGTAAGTATATTCGTACTACTTAGTTAGTTATATGATTAAACTTCAGTTATTTTGCGTTTATATCCTTGTGACCCTTGAGTAGACATAGATTTCATATTTAGGTAATTAAGGTAATCAAACCCAATTATTTTCTTTAAAAGCTTCACAAATATGTACTTAATTGAACAAAATTATTGAATTTCTTTTAAACTTTAAATTAAATTAAATAACGAGACACCTTGCGAAAAGAAAGGCGTGTACCAAGACTTAATTATTTGAAATTGGAACTACTGGACGCCAGAAAACATATATTCATAATCGTGTTACGTGATGAAGGACTTTAATTAAAGAAAACACAGATGATGCCTTTAATATAAAATATTTATTAAATTGTCTTTATGACATCTTGTGAGTACTGCGGTTTTATATGAACTGTCTATTTACAAGCTTGTCTATATGGATGGCGACCCTTATGTCTACTATTCAAGCTGAACTATTAACTATATGGACTTAGCATAAAACTAATCTATTTTTCATAATATTGCATGCATATCACAACATCTCCCTTTTTATTTTGTTTCTTTGTTTTATTATTCTTGTTATTTAGATAACTAACTAGCATAACTATCTTAAGAATAGATTTTTACCAAATTCATTAATTCATTTAATTTTGTATTATATTTCAAGTGTTAAATATGTAGCCTAATTCAATTTGATATAATTATACTTATTATATATATGTATAGATGATATGCCATTAAAGTCATGTTGCTTGCGCGTTCTAATAATCACTAATAATCATTCATGTTAAATCTCTTGCAAGGTACTACCTTCCTTCCATATCGAGTCATACCTTTTTGCAACTGTGGTGTTTGAGCTGATTGATTAATTAAATTAGTCGCTTCTGTATTTCGATAAATTTCTTCTGGACTATCATTACTTTTGTCTACAAGAATTGACTTACTAGTGCTATCATGAGGTGTATCTAATATGTGCTCTCTATTTCTTCTATACGTAGCACCATCATTACTATCTTCGACAATATACGACCGCGGTTCATTACAGTTATTAAAAATAACACCTGGGAACCAAACAGAGGTAGGTGTCTTCTTATAATGAATTTTATCCCCGGATTTTAATGTGCTTAACGGCTTAGCATTGCGATTGTAGTATTCCTTCATTTTAGAGTGTTTGGATTTCACATAATTCTCGTAAGTTTTCTTATTAACTAGTTTCGGTTTCAAAGAGTCGCGATGTGTTGGAAGGTTAGTTCGTAATTTCCTTGACATTAGTAATTCCGCAGGGGATAAGTGAATTCCTGTTTTGGGCGTGGTACGAAATTGCAAAAGTGCAATGTAAGGATCAGTACGTGTTTCATAACTTTTCCGAAGTAACTTTTTAATTGTACCAATTGTTCTTTCGGCTAATCCATTAGACCGAGGCATATATGGGGTCGAGGTTCGGTGTTCAATATCCCAGTCTATAGTGAAATTTTTGAATTCGTTAGAACTAAATGGGGGCCCGTTGTCAGAAATTATTACTAACGGGATGCTATGACGGGCAAAAATTGATTTTAAATGGGTGACTACAGCTTTGGCTGTATAGCCTGACGTTAATAAAGCAATTTCTACGTAGGCTGAGCAATAGTCCACGACCAGTAGATATGTTTGTTTACCGTATTCAAATAGATCAATACCGACTTTATACCATGGGATTGTTTCGACTGAATGAGGATGTACTGGTTCTTTTTGATTACTATTCCTATGGCGAATACACGTTTCGCAATGTGAAACTATATTTTGAATATCAGTGTTTATGTTTGGCCAAAATACTGAAGTTCTTGCTAAATTCTGGCATTTTTCAATGCCCATGTGTCCTTCATGTATGCGGTTTAATATTTCACGTCTTAAAATTGTAGGAATTACAAGTCTTTGCGACTTAAAGACTAGATCATCTATGACTGTTATTTCGTCCCGAATATTGAAATACTGTCGAACGTCTTCATCAACTTCTTTCCGATTATTTGGCCAACCATTAAAAAAATAATTTTTTAATTTTGTAAGGATTGGATCTTGATTAGTGGCTGTTCTGATATTTTCTATTTTTGATTCAGTAATAGAAAGGGATGAAATAAGTAGATTACAACTTATCGTAGTTTCTTCATCAATTTCTGGGAGACTAAAGTTAGGTAATGCAGCGCGAGACAATGTATCTGCTATGAACATTTTTTTACCAGGTTTATATGTGACTACCAAGTCATATGCAGCTAATTTGAGCATAATTCTTTGAAGTAGAGGTGGGACTTTGTATAATGGCTTAGAAAATATCGGAATAAGAGGTTTGTGATCAGTTTCGACTGTCACAGTACGACCATAGATATATTGATGGAACTTAGTGCATCCAAACAATATAGCAAAAAGCTCTTTTTGAATCTGTGCATATCGTTGTTGCGCATCTGTTAAACTCGCAGATCCATAGGCGACAGGCCTTCCTTCCTGTAAGATCACTGCGCCTACAGCGTTTTTTGATGCATCTGTACTTAATGTCAGTGGCTTATTTGAGTCAAAATATGCAAGTGTAGGAGCATTAGTAAGAATACTTTTTAGTTTATTAAATTCACGCTGATGTATTTCATCCCAGTTCCAAATAATATTTTTTTTTAGTAATTCCCTTAGATTACTTGTTTCTGCTGACAAGTTTTTTATGAAAGCTCCTAGATAGTTTACCATCCCCAGAAATCTTTGTAACTCTGACTGAATGTTTGGATGTGGCATTTTTTGTATAGCGTTAATTTTGGAAGGGTCTGGCCGTACCCCTTCACTGCTAAATAGATGGCCAAAATAAGAAATTTCTGGCACACTAAACTTAGATTTGGCTTTATTGAATTTCAAGCCCACTTCTTTGGCTCTATTAAGAACTTTATTTAAAGTAATGTCGTGTTCTTGTTTGTTTTTTCCATAAATGAGGAAATCGTCTATATAAATGATCAAGTTGGGTATATCACTAAACAAATTAACTATTGTTGCATGAAATATCTCAGGTGCCACTGTAATTCCGAACGGAAGTCTTAAAAAGCGATATTTCCCAAATGGAGTTATTTATGAACGTACATAGTTTAGATGAGTCATCATCAAGCGGTATAGCCCAAAATCCTGAAGTTGCATCTAAAGACGTAAAAATGTTTGCATGTGTCAACCTTGCAACGACATCATCGACTTTCGGAAACTGATAATGTGACCGTATTAAAACTTTATTCAAGTTGCGCGGATCTAAGCAAATACGAATATCGCCCGTACGTTTTTTAACTACAACAATAGGACTTACCCATTCTGTTGGTTCATTGACTTTTTTAATTATATTTAATGACTCGAGACGATTAAGCTCTGTTTTTAATTGCTCTGTTAAACTAAATGGTATTCGCCTAGCTGGGACTGCGACAGGATCGGCATTAGACTTGACTTTTAAATGGCATTTCATCTTTAAACATTCTATTCCTTCGAAGACTTGACTGAAATTAATTAAAGGATTACAATATTGTTCACTACAAGATAAAGATATATTATTCAAATAACCTGACTTAACTTTATTTATTCGTGTAATTAATGCCTGGAATTATGATAATTTTTCATCGTCCCGATCACTGCGTTGTCTAATGAAGAGCCAGATTGAATCTGTTGGACCTGAGTTTTTGTGAGTGCTATGTTTCTGGCAATTTCTATGGCTTTAGCTAATTCGATATCTCCTTCACTTAAAAGCCTTTCTTTGATATGTACAAAATGTTGGCTTAATCCGCAGACAAAAATGTCTCTTACTAATTTTTCTCGCAAAGAACCAAATTCGCACGTTAGACTAAGATTTTTTAAGCTTGTTATGTAGTCATCAATAGACTCACTAGATTTCTGTATTCGCGTGAAGAATTTATGTCTTTCTACAGCTATATTAACTTTTGGTAAAAAATACTCTTCAAATTTATTGACTAGGTCATTATAGGTTACCGTATCCACGTTTTCGTTGAATGAGTTGAAGATGTGTATAGCACCTGGTCCCATACAATGCAGCAACACTGCGACTTTTTTTTTCGTTGTCGTAGTCTTCAACATCTGTAGCACGTGAAAATATTTTAAATTGCGTGTGCCAATCTTTCCACGCCAATGGGAGATTTGATGATTTCAGATTCAGTGGCGACACGATGAATTGCGGATTGCTGACGGCCATTTTGTTAGATTCGATACTTGCACTTTTTATTTTTATATCTTCAGTCTCTGGCATTTTTGTTATTTATTGAGTTCATAAAACACTTGACACCATGTTACGTGATGAAGGACTTTAATTAATGAAAACACAGATGATGCCTTTAATATAAAATATTTATTAAATTGTCTTTATGACATCTTGTCAGTACTGCTGTCTTATATGAACTGTCTACTTACAAGCTTGTCTATATGGATGGCGACCCTTATGTCTACTATTCAAGCTGAACTATTAACTATATGGACTTAGCATAATTCTAATCTATATTTCATAATATTGCATGCATATCACAACAAATCGAATGACAAATAATTGTTTGCAACTCAAATAATTTGCAACAAATGACAAATAATTATTTTCGAATAACTTAAAATATTAATTGATAATCAAATAAAAATTTATTCGAATAATTTTTTAATCGATTTTTTGAAAAAATCATTATTTGATTCAAATTTACTCGATTAATGCCCAGCATTGTATCAGTTTACATGTATTAACAGATTTTGCTAAAATTTTTCCATTTTATGTAATTAATTAAATATCACTTAGACGTGTCAAATTTCCGATAACAAATAGATTGAAAGTATTGTGAACTCTTTTCATGAGTTTCTTGTTACATGAGTGTCACTAGAGACTTAAATCATTTACCTCACATAAATACATGAAACTACAGAACTTAATGAATAGGTAGATACTAGAAGAACTAAGTAAATAACTAACCATGTGTGCACACAACCTGAAATTGATCCTATAAAGTTTTAATTGAAAAATTTAAAACTGTATCCACTAAATTAACTATAGTAGATGGAGGGGAAGGGAAACTTATACAAGAAAATTCCTCTTTATCCTTGATTTAAATTGTGTGCAAGATTTTGTAAAGCTCTAAAACTCTATTTAAAGAACAAGTTCTCTGCAGTGAATATTTCATGTCAGTTCGCAGTTTCCAACTTCTTTCGCTCTCTGTAGGAACCTGGATATTTTCAATGTCAATCCTAATATATTTCTTAAGCTTCCAACTACAAATGATGTTGAGTGAGAAAGCTTTTCTTTTTTTCTTTCTTTTACTTTAAGAGAAAGTAACTATAAATTGGTACATTGTTGGTTGCAGATATGTTCGTTCACACATTCATCAAAGTATTGAAGAATGAATGAAAGGTGGTTTTTAGATTCAATGTGAATTGAAATTTCAATTAATTAGTTTTAATTGAATAAGTTCTTACTATCGAACATACATATATATGTATACATAATAGCTTTATACATATCTAATACCTATATGTATCTATAGTTTATAGTGGAAGATTTTCAGTTGTTCATAAATTTTATTAATTTAAATTGTAGTCAGATACTAGGAGAATTTGAGGTTAATTGAATAATTGAAATCGATTGCCTCGGGTGATCATAAATGAGTTGCAAATGAACTGTTATAGAGTAGAGATGAATTTATCGGTTCTGCACTGATGATGATTTGAATATTAAAGTTAATAAGTGTCTTTTTCTATTTATATCAAGTATACGGCAGACCGCACAAGATTAAGGATAGAGACACTCATTTGAACTCTACGAGGAATAAATATATTTTAAGTACTTATGTCAAACCCTTATGTTCAGGCACAATATTGTTGCGAGCGTGGCCTTTGGTTCGTTATTTAAAACACAATATTAAATAATTAATATATAAGTTCTTTATTACACTTAAATCATATAAAGTTCACAAACATTCATCTAATCAACTCAACTCTAATTATCGCTAACACTGTACTTTCAATTATCGAAATCTAATTACACACTATCGCTTCTTTATTACTTTCGCTTCTTAACACTGCAACGTCTAAAACAAGACTCTTTTTTTGGCGATGACAACTGTTATATTTATACCCTAGAAACGCTCCGGATTATTCTGGAGTGTTCTATTCCAAAAGCTTCTTGACTATTCTATTTGTTCTATTCCTGAACTTATTTCATAATCGATTCTCCGAACCTGAAGTCATTTACTCTCCGAACCTGAAGTTGTTTATTGCTAGTAGATGTCACCAGTTGTCTCTTTCTATTGCACGTAACAATATCTTCTTCTTTCTACAAGTCTATTTATATAGAGTGGTGCGCAAATTAATTGGGATAAGCTTTGTTAATATATAGAGTTTATTAAAAAAAATAAAGAATAACAAACAGATTCAGTAAACCAAAAAGCTTCAAATATGGTAGACAACTTTTAATGAAATCCCAACATGTCGCTGATAAGGCTGTAACATCATCTGCTACGGTTCTTCGAACTGGAGGAAGAGAAAGCTTACGAAGTTTGCACGTTCAGAAAACAACGAACAGAACATTAGAAAAGAAACAAGTTGCAAAATCCAGAAGCCGAATTTTGTAAGAAAACTTCCTGATGAAATTCGATTGTTGCATAATGGATGATGAAACTATCGTGAAAGCGGCGATACCTATTATAAATGTAAAATAATTTATATTATTGAAATTCTTGTCAATACTTCTAAATCTAATTTGAGTGTGGGCCAGGAGAGACTTCCGTTGAACACGTATTAACTAGTGGTTTCCGTTGCTCACGTACTACCACTAGCCCTCCGTTGTTCACGTACTGGTGACAGGGTAGCTTTCCGTTGGACACGTACTGACTATTGGATTCAATTTGTACACGTACTACAAGTAGCTCTCCGTTTTTCACGTACTGACTTTTGGGATGGCTTTCCGTTGGACACGTACTGATTATTGGTTTCCGTCTGTTACACGTACTACCGATAACCCTCCGTTTTTCACGTACTCGCTTTATAGGCAGGGGTGGAGGTGGAGTAGGATTTTCTAGGTCTCCCGGACAGGCCAGTTCAACTTGCTAGAAATTTTTGGTAGGAGGATTCTATACTGCATAACATCAATTCAAAAAGCTATTGTGAATTACATGAAGGAAAGTTTTCCATATAAAACTTCACTCATACATTTCTAAATATCTATCTATGTACAGATTCGTTACAAGCTTAAGAATCATAGGTACACCAAATTCCCTGCTAAATACTTAATTTTGCGAGCAATATGATCTTGTGGCCAGAAATCATAATTTTTCGTGAAAAATTTTCTTTTGGTTGGATTTGACAAAAACTTATTACTACGGCAGAAGAGCGAGAGATTTTTACGATACCCAATGCATATCCATATAGTACCCAAGGACGGGAATCGTCCAAATTGACAGGAAGTAAGGTGGTGGGTGGTAATATACCAGCGCATACTGCAGAAAAAATAAACAATTTTCTGGCGCTCTAGGATATCAATTCGGCCAGTTTCTTCTTCCACGGTAATTTCAGGTAATTTCTGACTGTTCGCAAAAATACAAACAAAAATTTAAGGGAATAGTCTTCAGTGCCAACGACGTCATTACTGCTGTCAATGTCGGAATTATGAAACTCCAAAAACGCGATTTTGATGGGAACATGACAAAATGCAGAAGGGTAAAAATCGAGAAAAATTGCTAAAATCCGGAAATGAGAAAATCCAGAAACTACAAAATCCACAAAGTGACAAAATTCAGAAACGACAAAATACATAAAAATCAAAATCCGGAAATTGTAAAATTTGTTTATATAATAATTTATAAATTATTTAAAATTTTCATAAGTGGGATAAATTTTTGAAATAGTCTTACTGGTAGTAAACTTACATCTGATGGAAATCTGTGTCATCTAGGATGAAGTTCTGGTGCAACCCAAATGTCCCCAGTTTATATGATTATGAAGAAACGTGAGGGTCAAAAATCATTTTTTATAACTTAACAATCGTTAGTTAGTGACTCATTTAAGGGTGTCCTTGAGCTACACCTTTCTTCATATGCATACAAACTGGATGCACCAGAACTGCATCCTGGGTGCCACAGGTTTCCATCAGATGGAAATCTACAATCACCAAATCTCAATCTACCAACCATCATGAAGAATTCAAACTATGAAGAAGGCCAGAAAAAAATCCAGAAAAGATATTCGTGCCCGTTTTGGCATCAATTTCTAAATCTTGAAACCATACTTTATTTATAGTCGAAATAAGCTTGGTTTTTGTGGTGCAATCCTTCTTCCTAAGTCTAGCTTTGAAAATCGCCCATAGATTCTTTAATCGGATTGAGATCTGACCATTTAAGCAGCTGAAAATGATCAAAAACTGTCTTCATTATGCATGGCACGGGGCATGATTTTTTGGAAAATTCCATTTTTGTCCGGGAATGGTCTTTCTAAAGTAGGCATGAACATTTTAATTAAAACTTTGGCATATTTGTTGCTGTTCATCATGCTTTCCATTGGCGTTAAGCTGACAGGACTAGCAGAGGTGAAACATCCCCAAAACATAACCTTAGGTGGGTGCTTAGGAGCTTCAACAATATGTCCCAGTATGCAGCAGCGTCCAAAAGAGCTGCTGCATCCTGGGACATCTTCTTAGAACATTAGTCCGGTAACCCTGTACTTCGAAGTGACTTTCATCCGAAAACAATACTATTTTCCAATCTTCAGATGTCCAATCTTTATGCCCTTTGGCCCAGTGTAACCTTAGTAAGAAGTGGCTTTTTTAATGGTGCTATTACCTTGGTGTTATTGCCTCTTATAGACGCCGTCGAACAATTGACGCATCTACGTCAATACCGACCCTTGCCAAATCGGCTTTCAAGGTCATAACTATTCTTCCCGGAGGACGGATTCTGTAACATGGAGATTTGGGGAGTTTGAGAGATGAGAATTTTCGTATTCTTCGATTGTACAACGAGGCGAGGCTAGGCAGTTGAGCGAGGTGATGTGAAGATACATCTCGAGGTGTAATGTTCACAAAATGGCGTTCAGTTTCTTGGTAAATGGCGAAGTGATAGCATAAATTATGGTATCAGATTCTGAAAAAGAAATTTTCAAGTAGTGCAACCCGAATTTCATCATCTATATGAAGATTTATGGACTGATACTGATAGATTCTTCTAATGTATGTATGTGAATGAGTAAAGAACCCTTCGATTATATAAAAAAAAAATCTTATAAAAATATGCCAATTATCAAAATTAGCGCTCTGTACCTCGCGAAAAAATTAATAATTTCATTCTCGAGCGAGATATCTCGAAGTGTCTCGCCATATCGCGCGCTGCCACAGCCTTGTTATGAATACTCTCATAGTACAGCGTAAAATCATTTTATTTCTTCAACTCTTGATATAGCATCGCCTCGCCTCGCCTCGCCTCCCTCGCCCTGCCTCGCCCCGCCTCGCCTTGCCTCGCCTCACCCCGCCTCGCCTTGCCTCCCTCGCCCCGCCTCGCCCCGCGTCGACTCGTTGTGCACGTAGGTACCCCCTAAACCAAATCATGATTATAGACCTATTAGTATCTTACCCGTTTTATCAAAAGTCCTTGAAAGGCTTCTTTTTGATCAGCTTAGAGGTTATATTGATACGTTCGGATATTTACATTCTGCCCAATCAGAATTTCGGCCAGGCACAGTACAGTGTTAGCCTTGCTAAATTTAGTTGAAGATATTAGAAATAACACAGAGAATAATCTGGTAACAATTCTATGTCTGCTTGATTTCAGTAAAGATTTTGATTCGATAAATTTTATAATATACTAGGGGGAGGCCGTCTTGCGATTCCGTACTCACTAGGTGCTTGATATGTATGTGTGTGTGTGCATGATTGTGTGTGAGACAGTGTTGCTTTCTCGGTCGACGTTTCTCAGGCAGTGCCCAAATATATAGTAAAACACGAAATTTTTATATGGCAACCCTACGAAGGAGTTTCCAGATTGGGCCCATTTTCGAACTTAAATTTACAATTGTTATTTATGAAAACCCCGTGTCAACATATGAGCTCTCCACCTCGACGCCTTCTCAGGCAGCTACCAAGTATATAGTGAAAAACAAAAGTTTTGTATGGCAACACCGAGAAGGGGTAGCCAGATTTAGTCCATTTTTGAAATGTTTTTTACCATTGCTATGAAAATATCACGTACTAAATTTTTTGTATGGCAATCCTATAAAGGAGTTGCCCGATTTGTCCCATTTTTGAACTTAAATTTAAATTTTTTTAAAAAACGTCGCGTAAAGAATTTGAGCAGTTTCCAAATATAGTATAGTGAAAAACCAAAATTTTGTATGGCAACACCAAGAAGGGGTTGCCCGATTTAGTCTCTTTTTTAAATTTCATTTGGCATTCCTATGAAAACACCGCGTAACAAATTTCGGTGCTCTAGGTGCACTCGTTGTTAGACCGTATCCAAATATATACTAAAAAACGAAATATTTGTATGGCAACCCTACGAAGAAGTTGCCCGATTTAGTCCATTTTTGAACATGTATTTTCAATTTTTATGAAAACGCCGTGTAGAATTTTTCAGCTTTCCACATATACGCGTTGACAGGTAGTTTTTTACGTCTCGACAACAGCGCCATCTATCGTGTTCAAAACTAGCTCTATCTCTAAAGCTGGAATCAACCAAACACATTCACAAAATTTCATTGATATCGGTTGAGCGGTTTCGGAGATTAGCGTATACAAACACAGTGACACTGGATCTTTATATATTAAGAAGATGTGCAATAAACTAAAAATTGAATATAAGCTTTCAAGGTCTTCGCTAATTTTTATGCACTCTTATCTATCGGGCAGGTAATAGGCTATTGTAAACAAAATGCAATGTTCCCAGCATAAAACATTATACTTAGGGGTACCGTAGGGCTCCATTTTGGGTCCTCTACTTTTTGGTATATGTATAAATTACTTGGCGAAAGTTCCTAGGTATTGTTCCCTTAAACTATATGCTGATGATGTCCAGTTGAGCCTGTTTACAAGTTTAGGTGATCTGCGTCTGGTCTGAATGTAACAAAGGCTAATATGGACATGGAACTTATTACTAGCTGGGCAAAATTCAACAATCTTACTCTAAATCCTACAAAGTCGCAATCTTTTGTTATCTTTAAAGATTACATCGATATGTCTCATCTGCCTTGTATGTCTCTTAATGATGCGCATATTCCATTCGTTGACTCAGCTCGGCATCTCGGGCTGTATTTCGACACAACACTTAATTGGAGGAAGGACATCAATGTTCAGGTTGGAAAAATTTATGGTGGTTTGCATTGTTACTAAAAAAAAAATAAAAAATAAATTAATAAAATTACTTAATTTGTTAAACTACAAAAATATTAAAAACATTCTGACTTAAATCTCCCAATGACTCGAAGTGAACGTATGGTTAGAGGAAGTGAATTCCAAAGTGTGACACATTAGACGAAGAAAGATCGAGAACTAATCGAGAGTCTATGATGGAGAGTTTTCAACACAAAAGCCTTCTTTCAGAATGCAAAAACTTAAGTCGACTGCCAGGTAATCCGGGTACTGCAAGTTAAGGATTTTAAATATCACAAAGCATGTTCATATCTTCTTATGCTAAAAACACACCCAGCACAAGAGTTAAATGCGACATTTAATTTTCTACGACTCGAGTAATCTAAGTGACAATATACAACATCAGCATAGTTGATAATCGGTAGCATTAAGCATTTCACAAGTCGAACACGTATAGTTTGTGGCGTATATGCTCAGTGACGCCATAATGCCCTTAGTCCACCATAGATCTTACCTACAACATCATCCATATGGTCGCTCCAAGATAACCGATTATTGAAGATCAAGCCAAGATCCCGAGCATTAGTTGAAAACAGTATAATCATATCATTTATAACAACTGGTGGAAGGTCAGCACAAAAATGAGCATTGCCTGAGATTTGGATGGGTTGAGTCTAATCTTGATAAGTTGAGCCCACCTACTTATGCATTGAAGATCTTTGTTTAGCTCAGTAATTGCGCGTGGGATATTATTGATGGGAGTAGATCTATAAAGTTGTACATCATCAGCACATAACTGCAGCGAACATTTATTAATGTGATTTTCCAGATCATTTACCTATAGACTGAAGAGATGAGGACCTAAGATAGATCCTTGTGGCACTCCTGAATAGAGAGAATAGAGCTTGGAAGATTTTAAGTTACAAACAACGAATTGCTTCCTATTAGTTAAGTAATCATAGATGAGTAGAGCCGCAGGACCAGCAAAACAAAATTCTAGAACGAGCTTATTATGTAATAAATTAAAATCGGCAGAGTCAAACGCTTTCGAAAAATCAAGTAGGGTACGGAGAGTTACTTTTTTATTTTCCATACTAAATCTTATTGTATCCGTGAGAAGTAGTAACGATGAAATTGTGCTGTGTTTGGCTCTGAAACCAGACTGGATAAAACTGATCAAGTTATTAATATTAGCATGGTCGATGATTTGTTTGTATAAGACTTTTTCAAATACTTTGGACAATATAGGAAGAATGGTAATAGGTCTAGAATTTTCCGGCGACGATGCTTTGGACTTCTTTCTAACAACAAGACCTATTTTCCAAGCTGAAGGGAAAGAAGCAGTTGTGAAAGCAGTATTAAATATATGTGTAATATGATTAATTAAGGATGGCAATAATAGTTTCAGGAAACGCATTTCAATACCATCAGAGCCAGTAGCATTCGATTTAATAGCTTTATTAAAGGCATCCAGAAGCTCAGCGGTACAGATATTCCAAAAAGAGAAATCATTTGAAGCATTAGAAATAGGGAGATCGGAAGTATCTACTACCACTGAGGTTGAGCCCGAGGTAAAGTATTCATTAAGCAAGTCAGGATTAGCTAAACATTCCTCGCTGCCTCTAATGATATTAAGCTTACGAATGTTATTCCATAGTTGTGCGAGAAGTTAAACTTGGATCAAGCCTTTTAGAGTAGAAATTAATTTTAGCCTTCCTAACTAAAGCACAAGTCTTATTTCTAAGGGTCCGATAATTATTCCTTTGGAATTCACCACGGAACCTTTTTCATATTTTATTTGGCAAAATTTCGTTCACGAATAGAAGTTTTTATTTCATCATTGATCCAATTGCACTCAGAACGGCATTTCACCCTTTTCAGCGGAACAAACTCGTTGAACAATCTCATAAATGGCCTATTAAAGAAAGCTACTTGTTTGTCGATATGACTTGTATCATAAAGACATGACCAATCAATCAGAGAGGCAGCAGACGTTAATTCATATAAATCAATAGCATTATATGCTCGGTAAACAATTTTTGAAGGACTCCTATATCTAACAACATCGATATTAAAAGAAACAATATCTCCAGAATGATACAAAATTCCGGGGACTTCGAAAGTTAGCTGATCACGCACAAGATCGCCTCTATCAGTGATGAAAAGATCCAGGGATTTACCACTACGAAAAACACGAGTTGGCAAAGAATTTCCTACACTGAGATTAATAGCTTCTAGAAAAGCTACAAAGTTGCGCCTTGAACAACCATCTTAATAGAATAAAATCCAGTGAATTGGATTATAGCATCATAAAGACTATCAAGCGAGCTAACCGAAGGAGGTTTTTATACTCAACCTAATAGTACTTTATCACTTGCCGTTTTAACCTCAATAAACAGGCATTCGATACCCAGTGATTCATTGGCATTCTCTAAGATTACTCTGGCATTATATTTGATATTTAAGTAGATCACCACTCCACCACCAGCCGAATACTTTCACTTGAAGGTCTTATTAAAAATTACCCCAAGATTGCGAATCGATTCAACATATGGAATTGTGTTATTATTAAGAATGATCGGAGGAAAGTATGACGTTGTTATGGTAGCATAATGAGTGAGTATCCTTGGACGTTAAGTACAGACTATCAGCAGGAGCTCATTCTGTGACGAGTATTGTATATTCAGGGCGGCATGCTAGTTCGCCTCAGCTAATGGCGTGGTGTTGGGTGGGTTACACGAAATCCTGCCTCCGTCACGTATACCAAAAATTCGTGGCTTTAAAAAAAAATGAACGACGCACATATCCAGTCCTGAAAGGTCTCTTTAAACCACTTACCTGTAATCTCTGTGAGTACTGATGACGTGTATTCATACCATTACCCCATCTTCGACATTGCTGGCACTTATGATTTGCAATGTCCCCATTATTAACCTGAAATTACAGCGGAGGAGCGGATCTTAATCGACCTTAATCATGAGGAGGGCTCCAGGAGAGTGAGGACTTCATCAACCGATATTCGCAATTGTACGGTTTATTATAACAATTTATAACAATTCATTCCAATTATTTGGCGTGGCCAGATATTCCGGGATCTTACCATTCCCTACTATTAAAAAAAAAAATTACGGGGTCATCTGACTTCGTTCTTAATTAAACCTTTTATCTTTGTTTTTTTTTAGTTATTATCCTTCCTTCTCTAACCCTCCTTCTTACTTCGATTTTAAATTGACTGTCCAAAAGGTTTTTTTTTCTTTTTTTTATAAAACAGGGGGAGCAGGAGAAACCCATCCCAAGCACGGAAGCCATAGCGGCCCATTGTACTATCCTGAATCCCATTCACCAAAACCTACCTGTCCTCTTAATGAAGCGCATCAGATCTTGGTGAAGAAGGGTTTTCAGCTCATCCACAGATAGAAGGGCAGACCGTAGAGTATCCAGACTACTCCGGCGAATGCCGGACACTCACACAAAAAGTGTTCGGTTGTCTCAGGCTCTCCCTCCAGACAGGACAGACACTCAGGTCTGTCAACAACTCTCATGCTTGTTAGATGAGCGTGAAGTGAGCTGTAGCCGGTGATGATGCCAACCACAGTTCTACATTGTTTCCTTCCGAGCCCCATGAGAAAATCGGAGATATTCCCATTGGGCCCATCAAGAAACAGTTTTGTACACCTACAAGAACTCAGGTTCTCCCATCTCTGCTGATGTTTCCTATGAACATCCGTTTTGATGAGAGACCATCGGGTCGAGGTGGCAACGCCTACGGCGAGCTCCGGTCCGAGAAACGGAGAATCGGAGCAGCCCTAGCTAAAAGGTCAGCCCTTTCATTCCCCCCAAAAGGGTTTAGAATGGTTAATCATGCAAAGAGCCTACAACTTACATGTTTTAAGTTGCCGAGGTTCAGCGTAGAGGCGCCTCCGACAATGACCTGCTAGGCCTCTGTCAAAGAATCTTATTTCGGCAGTATTTGTAATATTCCTGATACTATTAGAAAAACCTTCCCTATTTTAATGCAAAACTGTGCTTTCCACATATGTATCTCAAAATCCCATGAAGTGGCTGAATGTGTATTAGAAGCCAGCCCATAAGAAAAGTATATTTCGAACGTCAGTTGTGAGCGAAGTAGAGGTCACTGTCCAAAGAGAGACTCTATGAAGCTTGCGTTACTGCATTTTGAAAATCTTTATTGTAACCACAGATTCAATGATGTATATGTATATTGCGAAATAGTTTATGTTGGAATATGAAAATGATTGCCTATGCGTGAGAGCGTGCGTCTGTGTTGACCACTTCCAAAGTAATCAGAAGTACGATTTCTCCTGAAATCTCCCCGAGAAATTTCTCGCCCTTCAGGTTCATAAGATGATGAGCACAGAGATAGATTGGCGGAAATTATTTATAAAATGTGTAGGCTACAATCGTTAGACTTACATATATAGGTTAATCGCTCCATAAGCAGGAGTAGGTACTGTTGTAGCGAAAATTTCTTCAAGAGATCTTGCAATTCGAAATATCTGTAGCTCTGAGACTTCTTGTAGATATAAGTCCCGATTACTCGAAATAATTTCGATCTTAATTCTTACAATTTTTAATCTGTTCTATCTTAGTCACAAAAATCGCACACCTTCCTCAATCACATTTGACAGCTTTTCAAAACGTCGTAGGAAGAAGGCTTTCCTTCTACTTTTTCTTTTCATTGAACGCACTCCTCCTCTGTCAGTCCGATGTTGTTTACACTGACAGGTGGAATTTCGTAGTATACTGCTCAGTGTACGCAGCGACTATCGCACCGTCAGTAGCACAGTGAGAAGAAACACAGTAGCATACTGCGACCATGACAACGTGTCAATAGATGCTCTGTAAATAACGAAAGCCTTCGATTTCACTGGATTGGCAAGGAGATTATGTAGGATGATCTACTGATGGATTCTCTCGAGGTCTTCATTCGAGTGCCATCGTCAATTAAATCAATAGGCCTAGAGAGAAACGCTTGCATATAATCTGCAAAAAGGTGCATTTGACAATGCTTAGGATATATAAAAATAAAAGGAGCATAGAAAAGAGTAGTGGACCAAGGATTGATTCCTGAGGAACCCCAGATACAACAGAATGTGGAGATGAATACAGATCAGCTGAAAACACCATTTGCATACGATTAAAAAGGTAAGAATAGAAAAATTTCGCAACCTCCAACGAGAATTAAAAACTATCTACAAGTTTCTTGGAATGCAGTGAGTGAGTGATCAACAGTATTGAAGGCCTTGGAAATATCCTCGTCAAGAGCTATTCAATTATCATTAGTCACTTTCAACAATTAACAGGTACAGCTAATTATCCTAAAAGATATCTGTCTATAGAGGCAGCCACATACGTATGTAGTTCAGTACAGAATCATTATATAAATGTAGAGACTTAAATTGTGATGCGATATAATGCAAACAATGTCACAATACAAACTCTAAACTGGAATTCGATAGGTGTACGTTAACAAGTTAACAGTGTTAACATTGTCTTCGAAATCAACTGAGAGAAGGAGCTTACACGCTACCTCAAGAGATAAGCAGCTGTAACAATGTAGCTAAGTATATAATTGAAAAGGTCAAACTACTACAAAACATTCCCAGTAAATTACATACTCGTTTCTTAGCACATGCTGCACAATTACCTAGCATAATGGCCATAGTTATTTACTTGACAGAGGAATTCAATCATACGACTTGACGCGACGTTAAATTTCAAATTTAATTAATTTCAATCTCATTACCATAATTAAATTCTATTGTGCCAATGAATATCTATGTATACAGACATACTTTACCTATACAATATAGTATCGATGCGAATGTAATAAGGTTTACGCCCGACGCAAAATTGTACCTATATACATCGAATCGATAATGATGATGGTGAAGCGACGTGCAAAATTATCGTAACAATTATCGTAAAATCACGGTAAATCGAATTGTAATTGAAAGCTGTCTGTTAACTCTGACAACGAGATTCTCTCGGAATAAATTTCCGAGCTTAAATATAATCCACACCACTTCAGATTTAATTTGCGTTTGATTGATTTGTCTTATCTCCCTTTATCAGCTGTAGTGAAAAGAATTATTTGCAAAATGGTCAGTGGTGTGGAGAGGGTGGCATGAAATTGATTCAAACCTTTTTAGAAAAATACCTAAATTATACAGGTTTTGTTTTGTATGTAATCGTAATGTATATAGATTAACACCCAATTGAAATGGTAGATAAACTCTAGGTATATATACGCACTTGCAATGGGTTTAATAATTAAAAATTGCGTATAGAATCCTGATCGTTTCGAAAATGTCTTCGATGTAAATGCAAAAAAACGACCCTGAGGGTAATTATATTCAGACTTATTTTACATCTTTATGGGTAAGATCCTTTACAGCCTAATTAATTCCGTGGTCTGCGAAAGCCTGCCAAATTGTCAGTGGGAGATCTAGTCTCGTCCTAATTGACAACTCAGGACATCCATAAGAGTGAAGAATGTCCGGGTTTCGGATGTCACTTGTAGATCTCATTACCGTGCATTTACTACAGGATTTCCTGTGGTTGTACTTAGGAGCAGTTAACGCATCATTCAATGCAGTTCAATTTCCACTGCAAGCATATACCCAGAACGCAGCTGCGTAGCGAGGAATTATTGGGGGGGGGGGGGGGGTCCGAGTGAAGATTTTAGTGTTCTACCTGAAATTGCGCATATATATGCGGAGTTCCAATTTACTAGGTTTCTTAGTAAGCTCTGTAATAAATTCAGGGACTTCTGGCATGATCTCCCTATAAACATTCATGAGTGCTAACCCATTTAATCTCAGTTATGCAGTAGTGTTTCTAAGTTAAGATTCTAGCCTTCCCAGTGTGAAAAACGACCGCTCGGCTTCGCATGTCGTTACTGGTAAAGTAACCAAAATACACAGAAGCATGAAGATGTTTGAATACAAATTTTTATCACAAGCAGAAAGAGCCTCAATCGCAGTAGTATAGGTAGCTTGTCCATTCGAAGAAATTTTCGCTGTCACAACTTCACCTCAAAAATCATTTCTTCATGGGATGCTTCAATGTCACCCGTGTAAAATTCACATTCCTCAATTTTGTTTCTTTCAGCATTCCAATTATGTAGAGGAATCTTTAAGAATATTCTTATGTGTCCCAAATCTATGATTCCAAATTAGTGCAGAATTCATCAAGAAATGGTATAAAAATTGTAATGCGAAAGTAATCTTCTGTCGATGCAACAGGAACATTTTTTCTATGTGTCTCTGCCGGCTCACTAATCTTGGAATTTTGATTTCAAAATCACGGTCATTTGCTTTTTCTAAAACATTTTTATATATGGTATTGAATTCCATGCCGCTATTTTCTCTTATTACTCTTATTTCGAGCAGGAGACCTTCAGCAACATTAACTAACTGCTTCACTCAAATTTATTGTTTTAGTTTGTAGGAAACGACAAAGGCTAATACTTAAACTAAAAATTTTATGCAAGCAAAGGCGAGATATACGGAAGTTTACTTGATTAATTATGTTTAAAAATTTGTATGCTTTCGACGAAGCAACTGGATTCTGCCATGACGATATACATTCTAAAGCGTCAAAAACTGCTGGTTCCAATTCAAGAAAATATTTTACAGCATCATTTGTTTCAATTCATCGTGTGGGGCAGATGTTCTTTAATTTTTCCTTTTTCACTTCTGAAATAATGCGACCACTTGACTACGCCACTGCCAGGATGTCTTATGGATCTACTAGTTTCTTTTCAGGACTTGCGGCGGAATATCTTAGGACATTGTTTGAGATTTTATGGTATTGTAGAAATATTTGAAGGGAATTTAACAAAATAAAACATAAATTCAGGAAGAATACACACAAATGTACTAAGTAGTAAAAGCGATACTGGCAACTCTGTCTGACTAAGGTTATTCCCCTAAATCAATACAAAATAACTAAACCGACTCGTACGATTGGGACTTTGTTTACTTTAAATTATGGAAGGGACCGAACCAGTTATGACTTCTTACGGAAAAAACTTACTTTACTTATCATTCTTCCTGACCGATAATAGTTTTGAAGGTAGAAATGAAAGCGTGAGAGCTTGATACTCTTTTTCGATAAAAATATAAGACCAGTTCGGGTTTTTTTTAATTTCTAGCCGAAAGTAGCTGGTTTCAAGGCTGGCTATTTAGACCAGTCGGATTAGTACAAAAAAAAAAAAAAACAAGTAAAATAGCTAAAATTGATCTAAGACCAATTCTTATGATACCCTAGATGAATGCCCGTATAAAATTTCGTATGGTCACCGATCTATGCAAGTTAGTTTTTGAAGTGGTTTTTCGCATATATTTCTAGAACGGTTTGTCGGATAGCAAAAATGATTATAACCAATTTTATAGGATTTCGTATTCTGAATAAGTGTTTAGTAAATAAAAATGTCTAGGACTGATCGTTTTCACAGCATACGTAAAAAACCTAAATTTTTATATGGCAGCCTAACAACGGGTTGCCCGATATATTCCATTTATGAAATTTTATTTGCTAATATGTACTATGAAAACACCATGTACCAAATTTCAGCTCTCTATGTCGACGCGTTCTCAGGCAGTGTCCAAATATATAGTGAAAAACAATTTTTTTGTATGGCAGCCCCATGAAGGAGTTGCCCGATTTATCTCGTTTTCGAACTTAATTTTACTTTTTTTTTGCAGCTTTCTATATGAACACGATTTCGCGTTATCGTGCGTACAGACGGATAGACGGACGGACGGATGGACATGTAAAAATCAAAGTAACTTTGAATTTTATGCGTGGGTTTCCAATCCATTTTTCTCTACCAGCATTATTTCTGTGCGTTACAAACGGAAGGAGACAAACTTAGTATACCCTTTAAATTTCATCTAGGGTATAAATATAGCATTCGTTTAAAAAAGTTGTTTAAAGTGCTATGAAGTGAATTATGTAACGTGAAAGCATTTTGAATTCTTAATATAGGTATTTTATAAATTTATTTTCTAGTAAGTTTTAATAGGAAAAATATTAAACTGAAACTTGTTCTTGAGTAGACTAGAGTAGATTACGAAACAGAACTGAGGAATTGTATCCTAAGATCGCATTACAGATACAGCAGAGCAAAGTGTATCTAAATATGAAATCATTTTTAATATAAATACAATTTCTCCAATTTCATTTGCTAATCTCAGTAAAACACTGGATATTAGCAAATTACAAACAATATGACAATATTATTAAATTTGACATTTTTATATTATTTTGTATGAATTGTTGATCTTTTAAGTTTAGTATAACTTGAACGCCTGAGCACCTGAGAGTACCGTTCGTGACGAAAGAGTTTTTGGGTAGTAATCGTGGATGGACTTACATGGTTTTTTTTTTTTTTAAATTAAGATGGGTGAATGCGGAGCTTTCCGATGGGAAACAATTTTCTTACGTGTTGGGGTGTTTTGGGGTGGGGGTGATAACTAATACCCCTTGAGAGTGCCGTTAGTGACGAAAGAAAGATTTTTACGGTAGTAAACGTGGATGGACTTATATGGGGTGCTTTGTTTAGAATGAATGTACATACATATGTGGAGCTTTACGATGGGGTAACATTTTCTTATGTGTTGTGGGTTTTTGGGTGGTTGTGGTAAATACCATTCTTGTGGCTGTCCAATTTGGGCTGTGTGTGATATGAGTCGAGAGATGATTTTCGAGTTTCGAGTTTCGAAAGTCGTATTTCGAGAGTTGAGTTTTGTGAGTCGATTTTCGAGAGTCGCGTTTTGACAGTCGAGTTTCGAGAGTCGAGTTTTCAGAGTCGAGTTTCGAGAGTCGATTTTCGAGATTCTAATTTTGAGAGTCCCGATCAGGCTGTTATCGAAAAACTGAAAGTCTTGCGAGTCTTTTATCATAGGACTTAAATGAATAAAAGTTTATGGTAACAGTTATGGACTGACTGAAATTTATCAAAGTCTTTTAAAACAGTTATCTTAAGACTAAGAAATTAAAAGTTTTATTGGTGTTTTACGAGCGACTTTTATTAATAAAAGCCTGTGATAACTCTTAACACTGCCCTAAAAGTATAAAAGTCTCTTAAGACTGTTATTAAGAGACTTAAGAAAAAATAAAAGTCTGTTCGGACTCTTATCACAACACTTAAATAAATAATAGTCTTGGGTAACAGTTATGACTGTAAAAACAAAAAAAAAAACATTTCATAGATAACTATTATCTTATGATCTAAAATTTTAAAAGTCTTTTATAATAGTTACATACGAATAAAAAAAAGTTAAATTTTAACTATTATTTCAAGATTTTTTCAAAAAGTCCCATAACAGTTATGGTCCCTGAATTATTTATGCTTAACCTGAATTTCGTTGGTAGGAACACTGAAAAAAAAAAAGATTAGTAGCTTTACGCCAATGAATTTGTTTCATCAACAATTAGATAATATCAGTTGATTTTCAGCTTACGAATCATATTCGTTAAGAAAACTTATTGGCATTAGTTGATTTATTTAGCTAATTTTGTTTAGTCAAAACATTTTTGAATTCAACTAATTGTTTAGATAGTTTTGATAATCTTTCGGAATTTCGTATCCGAAAATCTTTTGTTTTTGCATTTAATCATTTTGTTGAATTAACTAATTTTTATATAATAAATTTCGAAAAAATAGAAATATAAGCTAAAACAGTCGTTGTTTAATGCAGTCTTTAGAAGCACCTATTAGAACAATCGACTCATTATTATTGCTCTTTCAACAAATTCAATTCTACAAATTAACTATAGTTGAATGGTTGATTTTGCTTACCGCATTATTTAAAATAACTGAAAAATTAGTTTGAAGACATTAATTATCAAGTAATCGAATTTGTTAAATATGTAATGAAATTGGAAAGTTCAACTAATTTTTTAGTTGATGATAATAATAAAATGCTAAATGAATTTAATTATTTTTGTAATTATTATTTTTATATGATTTTATTATCTGACCACAGTAGACTAAAAATATTTTTAATAAAGGAGAAATAAGCGTTCTGTATGGGCACAATTCTATGTGTACTCATTAGTACGACTGAGAGTTTCTGAATACTGTAGACGCTGAAGAAAATATTAAACAAACCCCATATATACACTCAGTATAAGTTCTAAGTGTGGAAATATATGAGGCGAAAATTGCTGATTTGTTAATTCATCGAATATATAAGTCCAAATACGAATTGGGTTTTAACATGTCCAAACGAAATTCAAATTGAAAAAAGATGTGTCAAAGTAAAGAATCAGATTTTTTGATTCAACAAATATATTAGTTTAATTTAATTGTTTTGCGCATAAGTTTCTAGAGTGAACGAAGCCCACCATATACTTTTCTAATTAGAGCATTAATATGATGGCTCCAGGAAAGAGTTCTATTGAAGATAATTCCCAAGTTAGAAACGGAATCAACAATTGGAATTTGCATTCCATTGATTACGACAGGTGAGAAATAAGAAGTATCTAAAATTGTTTTGTATATAAATAAGCATTTAGTTTTGGTAGGGTTCAAGTGTAGCATGTTGTCAATGGTCCACAAATAAATAGAATGGAGATCTTCATTTATACAAGAAACACCAACTTCAGCTAATCCAATTGGTCTTGAGATGTACAATTGAACATCATCAGCATAAAGGTGCAGTTTGCTGTACTTAACACAATGAAATAAATCATTGATGAAAAGAGAGAACAAAAAAGGACCCAAGATAGATCCTTGGGGTACTCCTGAAGATACCAATTGAAAAGAGGAATTTTTGTCTTCTGAAATATGATTAGTTCATTTATCATCAAACATTTGTTAACTGAACTAATTGAATTCGAAGCTACAACTGAAGTATTTTCCAAAACAACTAAGGGCAAATCAACTAATTCCAATTAGAAATTGCAACTAATTAGAACTTACAATTTTATTAATCACTTAATTGTTTTTCCAAAGAAATTTTCAGGAATTACTAATGTACAATCAACTAATCGTGATTTGTCGTTTTAATTAATAATTTTTTTCAGTGAAGGCGCCACATTTTGATAATGCGACCCAATGGAGTAGTCGCTCTGAATGCTGACCTATATGTAATATATATTGCCATCAGAACTGTTAGTTTTTAAATTAAGACCGTATCTTGGACTCTATAAATCCCTATGCTGTCAGATTCAGTCTTTTTTAAATTAAAAACCACCGAGGTACCAAAATGAACAATAAACAAGAATAATTTCATTTATCTGTACACAAGATAAGAGACAACACAAACCACTCATTCTAGCCTGGAATTGTAAATAATTCTAGTATAAATTAAGAAACAAAAAGAAAATTCAGAAATAATTAATTAAAAAAACTATAAAATGCAGAAAATTAAAAATTATAATAGCCCCATTGTTCTAAGTACCACGTGTCAAAAAAAAATATAAGGAAAGCAGCAAACTTCCACAACATTCTGCAGGAGCTCAAACAAAAAACCCAGAAATTCAAGAAAAACTCCATGAAACTTAAATTGCAATGACAAAAGACGGAGACAGCTGTGATTATGACTTTTGAGAACTCGATGTCTTACTTCCTTTAGCTCTAGGCGGCAGAGTTCTACTTAAGTACACTAGAAATAAATTAACTGATTCTGAATGAATGAAATAGGAAAGAAGAAAAATAAAATCATCTTTAATGCAGGCAAATAAAATTATCTAAGGAAGTTTCTTCCTTTTAGCTTGGATATTGTAACTGCTTACTTTGTCCATGGGACTGAACTCACAAATTAGTGGCCGACAAGTTTTATGTATAATTTCTCCTGAAAAGCTAAGACTGCTATAAAGAGCCTTGATAAAAGAATAAAAATTAATAAAAAGGATTTTTTCAGGATTTAATTTACGCTCTTTGTGCAACAGTGAAAAGCTAATTTCTCTTCTACTTAACTGTGTATGTCTATAGATACATTTAAATGAGGGTATAACATTTTTGTTGCTGGAGGTAGTTAGTACCTACCTACAAAGATTTTTTATTGTTGTTGTCGGAAAATTTTACTGAGAGATGATTTTAATAAAGTCTGTGATGACAAGGTGGATTAACAAAGAAAAATTCCAGACTGTCATTTAATGGAGTAGGTACAATAAATAAGCTACATAGGTACAGGTATAGAGTTACGGAATCTTTCTAAATGCAATTAGTGTCATAAAATCTTTATAATTGCGCTAGACCTATGTATACAACTTCGTTCATTTATAGGTTGAAGTTTGGCGGAACGAAATTAACCAAAATATTACTTAAAGGACAATTTATCTGTAATTTGTTTTGATAATAAAAACAAACAAAAACCGGCCAAGTGTGACTCGGACTAGCACACGAAGGGTTCCGTATCATTGTACAAAATTTAACAATATGTATACAAAAAAAAAACATAGTCTGTGAAAATTTCAACTGTCTACTTATTACGGTTCATGAGATACAGACAGGTGACGAACGGACGGATATCGGAGGCTTAGTAACAGGGTTCCCGTTTTTATCCTTTGGGTACGGAACCCTAAAAAAGACTGAAAGCTGTCAGTTGATTTAAGGTTAAGATTTTATTTAGATTTATTACCACTTTGTAAGATTAGTTATTTTGTATAACATGTATAATTTGGCAAACTTAAGTCTAGGTTACCGTTTATGATGATGAAAAAGTCCTTAAAGTGTTTAGAACACGTGGGTAAAAGGATATTTTCATATCTAAAGTATTTTAAAATTCACAGCCTCTTTAGAGCGGAACCGTCCGTCGTCGGCTGGAAAACAGGTAGCTGAGGCAGTAACGCACACAGGATTTGGCTTTGAGAGGGGACCATAGGTGTCCCAAGTCCTAAGGAGTCGGGATAATAGGGCGCTAAAGTCGCAACCTGCACCCATCTGGGCATTTGAGGCCTGCTATTGTATATTTAAAGGTTTTATTTCATTTTGTCGGACTTTGTAATAATATAGAGACTACATTTTATACATAATTTGTAAATTATGTTAAAAAAAACTGACATTCTGGAGGGAAACCGGACCCGTTCGTCCCCCTCTCGGTGCGCCCCTGAGCTGAGGCGCTCGGAGTGCGCTTGTTGGGGAGATCTCTTCTCGCTGCCTGAGGTACCCTGATAAATTTCGTGCAGCAGATTAAGCACAATCAGTTCTTGAAATAAGAAGAAGGCTCAGAGGGGCCTCTTTATGCTGAAGTCAAAGATTTTTTATAATAGCTGCATTTTTTCGTCTCTTTTATCTGATCCGGTTCAATTTTATGTACGTACATAAAATTGAACCGGATCAGATAAGAGATATAAAAAAAACGCAGCTAATATTAATCTTTAAATGCAATTGAAAGGAAATTCAATTTGCGGGGCCATCCGGTAGCGATTTTTGTCAAAAAATGATTTAGCAATAGTTTTTCGTTCGTTGAAAAAAAAACGAGGCAAAAAAATTGGGTTTTTTCAAACGGCTGGCATTTCGTTATTCATAGGCTTTTTGAAAACGAAAACCGATATGGGCCCCCAAATTTCATCTAGTTTAATCATTTTTAACCCTATTTGTTTCGGGTGAATTGGCAAAGGTGTGGACCGCTCCGCGCAGACCAAAACACGCCCTGCATGGCTTTCTTTGATAAATAAAGTTCAAATTTACCCTCCATTGATAGAAGAATAGAATTCATTTCCAAAAGCATTTATTTTATGTAAAACAAAAAAAAAAATTCCAAAGTTCATGCATTTTTCATGCCTCCCGACGGTAACCTTCCCTTAAGGCGCATGTTGATTTCCTCAGGTAGGTACTACCTTAAAATATTTATAAAAGGATAAGACTATACTTCTCCTTAATACTTACTATGCCATTGCCATTTTTACATGGATGAGGAAAAGCTCGACTTAAAAATCAGTACCTAGTAGTTTGAACTCTTTATTTATTTACTTCCGGTTCACCAAAGACCGATTACCACATAGTCTTAAAATAATTCTTAGAAATAACAATAATAACTAATAAAAATGTACATAAATACAATAAAGTATAAAATAAATATAGCAGTCAAAAAAACATAAGAACTTTCTTAGCTGGCTCTTGAGTTGGGCTTTAGCAAAATTTAAATCAATGCATTTGGAATAAGCAATATTAAAAAGGTGAAACATTGCAAAAATCGGCTTATTCATACCGTAATTAGTGTTGTGATGAGGACCTTGGAAAAACCCATGACAACTAAGGGAGCGAGGCATAGGAAGCATCAGTAGAGATGGGAGAGCCTGAGTACTTGCAGGTGCACAAAAGTGTTTCTTGATGGGCTCAATAGAAATATCTCTGATTTTCTCATGGGGCTCGGAAGGAAACAATGTAGAACTATGGTTGGCATCATCACCGGCCACAGCTCGCTTCATGCTCATCTTACAACGACGGGAATTGTTAACAGCCCTGACGTTTTGGTGATATGGTTTCTAGTAGGATAGCACAAGGGGCCGCTTTGATCTCCGTGCTTGGGATGTCTCGTCCTCAGCCTTAAAAAAAAAAACAAAAAAAAAAAAACAAAAATGGGAGCGTTTGGGAATTGAAATGCTAAGAGATGCCAGAAGTTGCGGTTTGGGGGGGGGGGTAATAACGTCCTGTCAAATATCCAAAACGAAAGCGACTCTGGAATAGTTACATCTTTTATCTAGGATGTCTAAAGAAAGCAGAGTAAGCCTTTGCGAGAATGGAAGCAGAATAATGCGATCGTTCCAAGGAAGGTTACGAACAGCATAAGGAATCTTCGTGGGTCGGCCACAATCCGAGTAATATTCATCGCGCAAAAAAGAGCTCAGACAGGATAAGCGTAGTCAAAAATTGGTCTGACAAACAAAAACGCAGTACGGAGATTTGGCGACATAAGGATCGTCGAAATCCTCAGACTAATGTTGTTATGGTTCTATTTATCGAGTGAGAACAGGCTGATGTAAAGTCAAATTCTATCAGCAGAAGCTGACAGCTAGCTTCCTGGTAGTTTGATGGCAGGGCGGCATGCTAGCACCTCGACTCTTGCGGGAGAGTTTTGGGGGACAAAAAAAATCATGCCTGAGGTACAAAGAGAAAGTACCTGAAAAGAATTTAAAAAAAATTAAACGCACATCGGGCGCAGACGTTACCAATCAACCAGCAATCCGCATCAACAGGGCTCCGGAAAAGAGGAAGGAGGTGAAATAACCAATTATCGCGCTTCATTGGTCTATGACGTAACATATATATTTTCTAGACTTCAGCTGTTTCACAGCTTGCATTACAAAAAGGTTTATTGTTTTTTGGCTTAAAATCACCCCCGTAGCATTATGCTTAAACGTTTATTACAACAGAACGTGCTAATCTAATATCCTGCTAGACAAATCATGATGATCAATGAGCTCCTCATAAATAATCAGATGAACGTCCTCCTGAAATTTATTTGCGTTTGAAATAAAACCGGGAAAAAAATCATTTATTTACTTATTCACAGCTAGTATGCATGAGCACTTCGATGAGTGTCACGATGAGAGTAATGATCATAACAATGAGTGTCGCGATAAGCTTATTAATAAGCATGTCAGTGAATGTCACGATGAGCTTATTAATGAGCATAGCAATGAGTGTCACGATGAGCTTATTAATGAGCATGTCAATGAGTGTCATGATGAGTTCATAAATGATAATCTGATTTTACGATTGATTTCATATATTTCTCCGAATTTGACGCTGAGGCGTAAAGATGTGGAAATAACGTCTTGTTCAGCATATGGGCGACAGTCTTTCGCGGAAAACAAATCAAAAAATTAATTTAAAAATTAATTTAAATAAATCACAAAAATCAATTCAAATATTTCTAGTAGAAATGCCATCTGACACGGTGATGACAAGAATAAATATTTATTTATTGCTGGTTTAGTATATATGGAGCAGTTCCATGATATTCATGGTGGTCTTCAAAAATGGTTAATTCCTTATCTTCAATTATAAGAGGAGTTTTCTCCTTACCACGAAACTTAGTCGTTAAATTTATATTATACAATTAAAAAAAAAAAAAATTTAATGTCTACGTTATAGGAAAAAGTCAAAACTTTACTGCAGTAAAAACGATACTATATAAATATTCTAATTCATTATCCTCACTTATGAGACGAATTGGTTCCTTGTCCAGAGACTTAGTCTTTAAATCCATCATCCATGGACTCTGGTTCTGGATCCAATAATCCAATAATCATTGGAAAGGTATTAACATTTGGAACAAGAATTCCGATGGCGCTTGTCTTAATTCCTTGTCCGATCGGAATAAAATAGAACTTTTATGTATATGGATGTAAGTCCTGTCGCATATTACAATTGCTTTCTTGTTTTGCTCCATATGTAGCTTTTGATGTAGTCAGGTTTCGATTTATAATATCATTTCCGATAACAGGGTTTAGTCCTACATGAAGGATAACGTAGTCATGGAAATGGAATTCACGTGTTATACTAATCAACCGTTCAAACTTTGCCTTGACATATTAAAAAATGTCGCAAGTCTCTCGTTGGAATCACCAGTTCTCAGTTTTGTGAGAAATATACCTAAAGCGCTTCTTGGATTTTAACATCACTGGATTATTGGGGTAGTTTGCTCCAACATGGAATCGATTTGATCGCAATTGCGTCCGGTCCAAAATTGTATATTTTCATTAGTCACAGTACTTCTCGTGTTAGAATTTAGCTGAGAACCTCCTTGTAAAGCGTTCCTCATATCACTGAACTGTGCTGTATTGAAGTCATGAGTCACATTGCAGAATTGAGGTAGTTAGGCCTAGTTATTACTCTCTAGTTGTTCGCGACACACTCTTGCACCTTCGGGAATGTACAGCTTGTATTCACAAAATGTGTGTATCTTTATAACTTCTGGTATTTTATGACGGGTCTGATTAGGACAGTTGCTAAAATATAATGCCTGAGAGTGTTAGGTCCTGCTTCTAATCGACAGCGGTGGGAGAAGAGGGAGGAAGGAGTGAACTTAAAACCGGTATCTGGCTAACATATTGCGCTGACTCATTCCTAATGAAGAACAAAATGGCAGTGGTTTATTAAATAACCAAAAAATTCGGTATTTTGGATATTGCTAAAACTGACATGTATAGGACAGTATAACTCTGAACTGACAGTTATCTGGAACTAGGCGCAATACTAATTTCTATTTAGCTCAATAAGAGCTATCCAACGATGGCCAAAATTTGCATCATCCTTTAACAAGGATGGAAAATGTGTATCTATGTCACAGGGAAAAAATCGTATAAATATACTGCACTAATAACAGCGCTCTCTAAGTACTGTTACTTCTTTCTCCTCACTTGATGCTCCTTGTCTTTGGTGTAATTGTTACCTTCTCATTGTTACATGCTTAAAATTGAACCGAAAGCTGGTTCACGGACAAGGGTTTCCTTGAGACGAAGCTGATGGAACGGAAACTTTCCTAGCACAGTGTTAGACCCGCTTGTGTGGTCGAAATGCTTTTTTCCTTTTTTGATACTAGTTGATAACCCGGGGGTGACACCTGCAAGTACAGCTTGCATGCAAGCCTCCCTTCCAACGCAATTTTAAAATTGACAGCAGAAGGCAGTTCGGTTGATGTCTTACCAGCTTGCATGCAAGTTTATTTCAAAAATGGCATTGAGACGTTGATGTTTATTAAGGATGGGATTATTTATACATTCAGTATATATACGCAATAGATGAGGGGGGGGGGTACAGATCAGTGACACACACATACACACATCTGCACACACATACGATCGCGCATACACACACACATCCGCACGCGCGTGTGACACTGATCTGTACGCCCCCCCTCACCTATTGCGTATATATACTGTATGTATAAATAGTCACATCCTTAATAAACATCAAGGTTTAATGGCGAGAGAATTCAATAGTAACGCAAATTTACTAATAGCAACCAGTCAGTTCTAGATTTAATTAAGAGCTACGCGAGAATTCAGCCACAACCAGAATTAACTAAATATTCTGTAGTTAATACTAGTTCTAACAAAGCGCTCTCGTTAATTCTAGTTTTAACTGTGTTATATTAGTTAAAACTAGAATTACCGAGAGTGCTTTGTTAGAACTAGAATTTCCTAGTAAAATCGGGTTTTGACGGATTTCGTGTTTTGACTGTAACATATATCGATTCCGTACTTGCTCCAGATCTCTTTGATGCATTGACTTTTTTTAGTTCAGCTCTAAAGTTAGTTCGCATTGCATTAATTTTTTTTTTTTTAACTAATTCCTCATTTGAATTCTTATCAACTTCACGCATTTTTCCAACTAGTCTTTCGTAGGCTTTGAGTTTTAGATTTCTGCCCAAGTATATTTCCGATTTTACTTTCCACAAGCATTCTTCATTTCCAAAAATTCCGTTATAAAATTCTTATCCATCAATCCCATGTCCGTCATAATTAACGTTTTTTATGTTCGATGTGTTCTCAAGAAATAAATAATATAACTACCAAAACGCGTCAACTCACATGTACGGTTGCACTCAATATGCACAAATACTGACGAAAATACTTGATAAAAATCAGATCAGATCTGATTTCTTTCAAGTCTTCAATTTTACTTGAATTTTTACTGGATCGTTCCCCACAAGGTCAAGTATCAGAAAAAAATGAGTCATTTCAAGTATCATGTCAAGTATCATGGATCGTGTGTGGGCCCACAATGGTGAGAGTGTTGGAGAAACTTGGAAGCTCAATTTGGCGGCAATTAAGCTTATTTTTACAGGCGGGGAGTACGCCACCGCCACGAGCTTCAAAAACAGTATGACTTTCTCTTCTAAAAATGTAATAAGAATTGTCAAGGAATTAAGCATCGCGAATACCATGATGCAGCCAAGTTTCAGTGAAAGCAGCTATATCGAAATATTGTATACTTTAGTTGTATTTCTAGGTTGTACAACTAGTACAGAAGGCCAAAATAAGGGGTCTAATAACTTGCCTGCACATCTTCTAAAACAGTTAGGAGAAAGAATGTAACCGGTTTCTAGCTTTTAGTGATTTGCCGACAACGAATAATATCAGTCGCGATAAAATACTTCAATATGTCAGCACACATCGTTTCTGGATAGAGACAGGTGACGAAGACATTCGAAGGTTTTGCTATCGCTCTCAAAAAGGCACCAATACCATTTTCTAAAAAGGACAGAGATGAAGTACTATTCGCTACTGTGGAAGGTTCCCTCCCTTAAGTCGCAGTTACACGTTTCCGGGAACGGTTATTATACGATTGCATTTCTATTCAAACCAAAGTCAAGTGGTTTGGAAGAAACAGATGGAGTAACGTCAGAAAACGGAGCAGATTTGTTAGTCGGCGAACACTTTCCGTTTTTGTACAAAGTATCGAAAAGTGTGGCGAACGGAAGGGACACATGCGAAGCCAGGACCACCTGCGGAAGTCATTGTCGTAAGAGATTTTTGACTACTAAGGTCAGTTTCCAAGATGGCGGTTCTATTCGGGGCCGTTATGTGTTCACTTCTTAAGTTTGAAGAGGAAGAAGTAGTATGAAGAAGTAAATGAAATTTCGTCAAAAGCTAATATTACAGTCAGTCTTCGAAAAGGCAGTTATAAAAAAGTGATTGAAAAGTTTGGCAATTGTAGAGGGATCAATACTTTCCACAACCCCAACCCAGACTCAGAACCTTAAACTTGGAGCTCTCAAAAATCCAATTTCTTTATTGAGTACGCCATGTCATAGATCTGAGCTCCTGATATGAGTATCAAAACTGGAGACTTGTACCACCATCATTTAGGATAAGCATGTCGCTGTAATTGTCCTAAGTAAACCCTGCTTTTTCATTTTAAATCTCTGAGGGTCTTAACCGATGACTTCCCATTAAGTACGCACAGTTTATAGTTCGATTAGTCTCTATACTTTTTTTTTTTTTTTTAAATAAATTAATGTCGCGGATATCTAGAATGACTTTTGTCTGAAATAATAGACCACTTTCCATCTAGAATGTCCAATCATAGCAAGGTCAACAATATGCCAGTTTTTGCATTGTACATATTTTATCACTGACAAATGTTCGTCATCAAAAGTTACTTATTTTTATAGCAAAAAAAAAACAAAAAGGGAAGACAAATACTAAAGTCCCTAGGAACTCATTGTGCAACCTTCTCCTAGTAGAATGGGTTCCATCTGCGATCTCCTTGATTTAGGAAGGTCATTCTAAACGGCAAAAGGCAAGTAGTAGATAATAAAAGTTCTCATGGAATTTATTATGAAAAAAAAACCTACACAAGAGGTATATGATATCAAAAGACAACCATAAACCGATATTGCCCTTCAGACTTATTATTATGTTGAGGAACCGGATATCCTTATTACGCCTATATTTGAATTCCAACTCTAGATATGATTCAAGAATGAGCCATAAGCTTTATAAATGAAGTCCTTCACATTTGAACATATAGCAAAAGTGGGTGCAAGGATAATATTTGCAAATATCGTACCGGACGAGAAAGTGTGTATCTATGTATGTAGGTGTGTGTTATGTTATGTCATCATTCATTCCACAGATAGGCAAATTCTTTTCTGAAAAGAATTCGAATGGCACAGCATTCGTATGGAAAAAGTCCTTGTTCCGTTTATATAAGAAAAAAAAAAAAAAAAAAAAAAAAGGTTCTCCTGAAAGGATGGTAAAATGATCCGTGCTAAATTGGAAAATCAGAATTTCATATTCGAATATGAAACCGGATTTTATCAATTCCCATTCAAATAATATTTTGCAGTGTTGGGTATTCTGCAGTAAATACCTTGCTTCCACATATTTTGCAGTGTCGAATGACTACGGCATCAAATTCGTTCTAGTTTCTATTTTATAACTGGATTAACTCACATTTTACAATTCTTATACCTATGCAATTTGAAAGGATTCTCTTCTGAATTGAAGCGCTACACTAGGAGCAAATTCTATCGTAATGTAGAAATTGGTATCTTTTGTATCTATGAAGTCATTTTAACCAGGACAATTTCACTCAAGGATGTGGAAATCTATGGCGTGAAGATATTTTTCTTAAAGTATTGTCCATCACGTTCCTACAGGAGGTGTCATTAATGTGTATAGAAATAGAAAGTGAGATAGTTTCTATCTAAATGGAAATGCTATATGGGATGTAGGTTTAAAAGGAAGTGTAGGTGCTGTGAGGGGGAGTAACTGATGGAATGTTTTTAGGACACAACATTTTCTATAACTGAACTACTGTTGGCAACTTTATTTCTTATCAAGATTTATACCTACATATTCTTTGGGTGATGAGTTTAGACGGTTCGAATTGATTTCTTTTATGTGACCTTCATGGTGTGCGAGAAGAGAGTATTTTGGTTGTTCGTAAAGAGTTCTTTTATTTAAATGCAGCGTGCAATCAGAGAAATTTTTCTCCTTGTGTGAAAGGGAACAATAAATTATTAAACTTTTATATAGGGGAGTGTCGTCAAGGTTCGACACCCTTTTGACTTTTGCCCAAAACTTCCGTTTAAGGAAGAATTTGGTCAATCAAAGTAAATCTTTGGAAAGCTCTACGAAAAAGGAATACTTTTGCCGAATATTGCAGAGTAATTGGGTGCCTCATTGGGCGCCATTTTGTTATGGTATTAGGTGAGTGAGTGGCTTTGGACGTCTCACTCTGTGACAACGTTGACATTGCAGGGCGGTAAGCTAGCTCGCCTCGACTATTGGCGAAGAGTGTGGGGTAGGTACATCCGCTGTCACGACGCCATTAACAAAAAAAAAAAAAAAAAAAAAAAAACAAATCGTGCCTAAAACATAACAGAGCACACCATCCGGTCCTGAATGGACGCTTAACTGCAGATGTAGCGTCTTCATTACTGTGTGTGTCTCATCCGCCCAATGTCATTGTGGGCAATATTTTGCACTGTCTCTAGTATGACCTGAAAGAGAGTGGAGGAGCGGACCTATACGACTATTGTCTTCAGTTGAAGAGGGCTCCGGGAGTGTGAAGGAAAAAAAACGTTTATCGAATCATTACGTTATAAATGATATATTTTTGGTGGTACCCTATACTATTGTGACCACAGGGTACACCATATGTGTTGCACTATGACTCAGAAGGAAGTGTGTCGTGCTTCGGATGTGTTGATGTCTAGAGTCTTCGCTACACTAGATATCTTGAGGCAGGCGTCTTCACATGACGGAGGACTGCGGTACCGTTGCGAGAACAATAGCCTACCAGTAAATCCTGAATTACGATAGGGGTATGAAGATAACTAGCCGGTTCCACTGTTGAGTTCAGAGCACAGAGACAACAAAGGGCATCCCTGGTATGTCACCAATAAAATATAATATAGATAAATGAGTAGAGCCTTCCGTAATAAGAATTCTGCATATGTAAAATGACGATTTTCTCCTTGATCTCAGTTCATGACTAGGCAATTGCACATTTAAATTCTTACAATCATCGTTTAAATTCATTTCATTTTCTATTTGATATTAGAAAATTCCTATAATGGAAAAACTGATACGGATTTCCAATTCCGGGCAAGTCGTTTAGCGGTCAGGTCACAGCCTTCAAGGTATACCTGGAAAGCCTTAAAAGCGGGAAATCCGCAAGGGTGTACAACGAGAGGTTACTCGTCAACCCACTGGGTATCTGTCGTTACTTCAAATGTTCTCCTGGTGTGAAGAAAACAGTCTGCTGAGCAGACGTCTCTACAATTGGGGTTCCGCTAAGTACGTGGAAGCCACCACATGGTGGCTGTTGGAAATGTGAGGTTCTATGTGCCTCCCTTATTGAAACCTGCGAAATATTAAATCGATCAGAGGCAGCAGATATTAGATGTTGATGTTTTTATAACACGATGATTGATGCACTTATGCTATTTACCTGAGGAATATCAATTTATTTCAAGGTAACTGCACTGTGCCCTAATGTCGTAATACTGCTTGTCGACGAAAATACCGTAATAGTTACCAGTATCACTTTTTCATGCAGATTTCCATAAAAACTGTATGGTCGGGAGTTTAATGAAGCCAACTCTATAGTCCAGTCAGTAGTCACGAGGTGCTGCATACAATGAGCTCTGCAAATGGCCCTTGCCCTACAATTTTTTGTTTGACTAGGTAACTACTATCATTTCCTGTCCTATGGACAACCATGGACGAAACAACCTGTATAAATGGTACTATGTATGCATTTTTTTGGAAGACTGTTCACGTTTCCACCGCTGTAACTCGTTACACATCAGACTTACAAAAAAAGTGTTTTTACAAAAAATATAGGGAATTTAGTCTTCTTCAAATTTATATTTTTACATTTTTGTCATAGGATCAACCGTTGAGGAATAATTTTGAAAAAAAAACAATTTTTGGTACCTTTAATCCAAGATGGAGGACCGCGTGGAGACCCCCCTCCCCAGGATCTAAACTTGGATTTTTCATCGGGCCCGGAACTGAATAACATACATAAAAATCACAACTACCCCACCTTTTGTAGGGCAAAGGCCTTATTTAGTCCCTATTGACTGGACTACTAGGCATATAAACCTTTTTGTTTTTTTTTTGTTTTTGTTAACACTTTTGACTACTATAAAAATATAAAAATTTTCCATGAGTCTCTGAAAGACGTCTGTTGATCCTTCTTTAAAAAATCTTCTTAACGTCTGGCAGAACGACCTTCATCTTTTTCTTCCCTCTCAGGTTTTGTTCACCCGCCAGAGCTTACTCGTGCAGTTGTGTAATAAGTGGCAGCACATTCGCCGTGTAGGTTCAACCTATTGGTGGCTACAGGACAGAGCCACACGGTGTAGCATACTGCCTCGTGTGTCTTGCCACCATAACTAATTCTCCAACAGAATATTTCAGTTTCAAGTAAAGATATAAGAATAGGAGTACATAACCCCCTCCTTCTATTTGTAGTGCGACACCTGAACATAAAAGAAGCTTTGTTTTGTATCATTATGATTCTCCTTCTCAACATTTCACTTTTATGGTAGGGGTTATTGGCCACTCACAGGTGAGTTTCGACATTGTTTTATTTAATAACGACAGATTAAATTTAATTGTGGTAAATATTTTACTAACAGCAAAATTTTAAAATTATGAAGTCGAATTCATTCGATTTTTGTGCTTAAGTTGTCAGTTTAATCACCATTATAAAAAATGTTAAATTTCAAAATATTATTGGGAGCTTTTAACTATAGGTTTATCTCTTTATTAGTGCTTTAAATTAATGTAAATATTTGTTCTAAAATGTGTATAGGACTTTATTTTCTCAGTTTGGTATAGAAAACTTGAGGATTCTGATTTATTTTCCTTAATTCATGAGTTAGGGAAAGGAGGGGAAGTGGAAAAAAAGGTCAAGGTAAATTTCACTACACCACTTTCTTTTCTTTTTGTTTTAAATACGCTACGTTATATGATTTAAAAAAATTGAAATCACGTCGGATGCTATGGAATATATATATATGTGGTATATAGGGTGTTTCATAAGTGGTGGATAATAAGAAACGAGGTGATAGGTCATACCTAGACAAACCAAAAATTGTATGCGTGGTGGGGGAAATCCTAACGGGACTTAAAGATATATTTGCGTATGTTTTCATAGATCACCCTTAACTTCTGAATGATGATGATTGAATGAATATGTAATCATTGGACCTTCCAATAAACTATAAATTTTTCCTATCTTCCTCTCCGTTTGATCTTATGGCTCAACATAGTTCAAATTTCTGAATTATTACTTGTTGTTTTTTTATTTAACTACTATTTTTATCAAAAAATATATCATAAACACCAATTTGTCATATTGGATTTAAGAAGGCCAAAAGCTTAACTTTAAAATGATCTAGTACGTTCTGCATCCAAAATGAAACCATTTTTGTGTTTTTTCCACTTTTGTTACCACTGAAATCTTAAATAAAAACCACGAAAAGTTAATACAAATTTGCTGTAAATCGGTGCGTACTATCATGATAAAAATGCACATAGTTAGAGAAAAAGCATAAACTTAGGTAATGACGTGTCAAAAATAAAGATTTCGGGGTTTTATACATATGTATTTAATTAGCATTAGAAAACTCTAGAATTCATGAAATTTGCAAAGTTGTACCAAACCAAAAATCAAAACGTAATAATGGTACATCAAATAGATAAATTTTTACTTGAGTATGGAAGATCTTAGGCTGGAGGAGGCAGTGACGGAAAGAAAAGCAGAAAACAAGTTTTGGTTACTAATATATTTTCGTTTAGAGACGAATAACTACCAAAATTATGATATTATTTCAAAGAAAGTTCAATAAAGGAAATAAAGTCTATAATGTTAACAATGGTAGCGGCAAAAATTTCTTGTTTTTATATATTTTGCATACAATGTGGCGTTTTCAATTCATTGTATCACCGTCAGATGGAGTAATATGCTTTTGGAAGGCTTCCATTTGTTTTGAAAGCTTAACGGGCTGTAGCTTCCAAGCATGCATGTGTGTAGATTTCCCGGAATATTTTAATTTTTATTATTGATAATTTGTTATTTTTGCTTTTGAGGTGAGACATTTTTTGGCAGCTCTATTCTGGTAATAGGTAACGAATTGTGCGTAACTATTATTTAATCATGGGACGTATTAGTAAAATTCGGGCCAATAATTATAGAATTATAGAATAGAATTACTTTTTCTGCTATAACGTAATCTACAATCGATTATCTTTCTGGCGGCTATAATTACTACTACTATTAATTTATGAATGAATTGTTTTCAAAATGCGATTTTCGAAGGTGAAGCATTTTCACAAATTACAAAGAACTTGTGTCGACCCATAAAAGTAAATTTTGCGAATATAAAGGAAGAAAGATATGAAGTTGGTAAAATGAATGCCAGCCCAAATATCGAGAATTATAGCGAAATAGATTCGTTCACAATTCAGATAGGAAAAGGAAATCAAGATAAAGATATGAACGAAAATACCATGGAGGGATTTCGATTAGATTAGAAATTGGATTAGAAATTCTACCAGACACAGCTCAATCTGAAAATTGTGTTGTTGGTATATTCAAATCTAACTCTATAAAGTAGTTCTTTGGTTATCTAGTTAATAAAATGGTAATCTGACAAAGTGTGAACTCAGAATTCTCGGAAGAGTTTTATTTGATGACCGCCTTCAGTAAAATTAAAATTGCCCAAGCAATAAATAGTGCCAGACAAATTACACAAAAAGTGTGTGATCAGTAGCACAGAGCGCATACATTTCGTTCACCCCTTGCCTGCTCCACAATTCTAAGAAAAATCCGACGGCCAAATTTAAAATCACGCCATGACTATGCAATTCTACCCTACTACTGTGCAGAAGCGCGAGATGCTTTGGAGTACAATACAGACGAATTTCACAGCACCATTCTGCTTTGCGTGTAGGTACTAAATATAGTGATTTGTTTAAATTTTCAAATTGCATACTTTTATGCGTTTATGTCCACTAAGCTTTTGGGAACAGAAATCGTGAGCTTTTTGTTGGTGGTAACCCCCCTTAAGCTCTAACTAAAATGGCTGGAAAAGCTCATTTCCAAAAGATATTTGCCTACTTTCTGGCACTTATTGAACTTTTTCGCTGGAGATTTTTCCATGCATTGGAAGATTTTTTTTGTCATAACTCATAAACGGTGAAAGATACAAAGTTAAAACAAAATTCGTTTTTAGGAAAAAATCTTATCTTATAACAGGAGCAAGACAGATATTTTAGATATTCGGTTTCAAATACAAAAAAATTAGTTGCAAAAGTTGAAACTTGGATTTTGGCAGACCGCTTCTTCTGAACTACACACTGTAAAGTAAGCATTGACACAATAAATCATAGGGCAGGAGGTTCTGTATAAATTAGGACAATATTTCTACTGTTTGTCGTTTAGGAGATATATCTGCTTAGGCACCAGCTTACGTTTCACGCACTCTTAGTCCGTGAACCCAGATTATCTGAAAAAGGATTGAGAATGCTCCCACCCCCGACCCGTCCTGCTACAAAATTGTTTTTTTATCGACATGACTTATCACCTTCTTCATCATTATCCACCACTTATGAAACACGCTGTGTATATAGGTTCACTGGGATTAAAGAAAAGGGTTCTGTATAACTTACTCTCAGAAACTTGTTTTTTTTTAAACTTTGCAATTTCATATTATATCAACATGCTGTCTTGTAAGAGCTCAGAGCAATGGATACAAATTGTCGGTCAATAGCTGGGAATACTTACGAGCTGATATCCTTCGCAAACAAAACGTTTTTTAAAGCCTATGTACGAAATTTTGGCGACCTACCCCCCAACATAAAAATTCTAGTTACGCCAATGCACCCGCCTCCGCCATCTTTCAACATCCAGGTTGCCGTGAATTTTCGTGAAGCTCTCTTGGAAGTATAAAACAGTACGAATGTTGAGGATTTTATCAAATTATTCCTTTATCTTTCAGTTAGAAGCCACAGGTGTTCAAGCAAGGTATGCATCGTCACGTCCTAGACTCACATCATATAATCTCAACTACAATACACCTTTTTCCTTTCTATTATGGCTCTGATATCAACACTACATTATAGACTATCCCCTGAACTTTTAGCATAATAAAATAAAAATAAGAAAAAAATATGTTGTCCTTAACAAATAAAGCAAAAGCACTTATAACACGTTCATAAAAGTACCTCCCTCTCCTTGTGGAACTTTAAAACAGTTTTTTCTATCAAAAACTCAAAAATATTTATGGTATATAATGTGCATGCATGCTGTTGATATTCTATTTATCGTTAAGTAGATTAGTATAAATAATTGTAAATAATGTTCTTATATCCTTCAAAAGAATTCATCTCACCCGTGTGAAATTTTTATGCTTTCCAAAAGAACTTTCCATTCTCCTAATTTTTCAATCTGCAACTAGAGATATCATCAGCCGTGGTGTGTTGGTTTTATGTAATTTAACATTGTGCAGAGAATTGGGAATTCGACTCTAAAATATTTTTATTTTTCATCACATGAATGTTCAGCTAAATATGATGATGTTGATGTGTCACAAGATGTATTCCTGTCACACAATTCCTTCTATAACAATGCTGGGTGAAATATTTCATACAAGTCACGAAAATATATTTTAAATTAAATTTCCTAAAAAAAAACATAAATAAAACCCACAGAGGCACGCACATAAATATTGAATTCGATTGTAATGAGCACGTCTGTCAGAGAAATTAGAAATACGTTTTTCACTAGCATCTACATGTGAGGCAATGTTTTTTTTTTTTTTTTAAGTAAAAAAGAGTTTGGGATTAACAATTTTCTTTTGAGAATGATATTAAAAAATAAACATAAAAATTTGGAAGACAAAAATATTTAATGTACCTATACTCAAAAGATTCAGTATTCGTATAATACAGAAATGTCTGGTCTTGAATGAAAAAAAAAACTCGAAACCATCTGCTCTCAACAATAAGGGAGGTAGATTACTCTATTTTAATATGAGTGTAATATTACACGATTGTATTGTAATATGAGTGTAATATTACACGATTGTAATGTAATATGAGCGAATTTTACACGATTGCATTGTAATATGAGTGTAATATTACTCAATGTTACCGGTATACGGAACCTGGCATAAAAAATGGTATGTCCAATTACAAGAGATTTCTAAAAGAGTAGCTTAGATTCAAATCACACGATTAGTATGAGCAACAAATTTTAGGCAACACAAGACCCAGATAAGCTAACTCCGAAACGGTTCTGTTATTTTATCTTATCTGAGGTCTTGAAGCTAGCTACGAGGATAAATTTGGACTTTTACTTAATTCACTTGTGCGGGAAATGACGAATATCCATATTTTTTATTGTAATGATAAAAACTTAGCTTACATCTATCACTGTTTATGCTTGCAGAAAGGGACTTAACGGTGGGTGCATTCCGTATTTTACTGGGGAGACACCATATGTATCTTGTCTATCTACATCAACACAATAGATAAATTATGGTCGCGGTATCCGTAGGGTCGTAGCGTGGTCTAACCGCTCCATACTTAATTCCCATCAATTATTGGGAGCTTTTAAATTTTCGGTCCCTAATCGCCCCTTGAGGAACCATGCATTTTTCCATACTCCTTACCACCGCGCAAAATATGGTATGGAAAAGCCAATTACACCACCTTAGATTATATAGCAGAAAGGAGAGGCTATGCTGTGTAAAATTCGTATACTTGCGACAAGCAATAAGTCTCTTGATATTTTAGTGATTGTTGGTGGAAAAAAAGGATTAAAAGCGTAAAACTATTGTGATATTTTGTTTTGTGGAATAGATTTTATATAATCGAGACTCTGGAGTCTTGAATTATAGAGATGAAGTGCGCTGTTCTGTGTAGCAGAAACTATCGGCATTGTGCATGCAGAAAATCATTTTTTAGGAAAGTTTAATTGTTTCGATAATAAATAATAGTGTTTTACATGAAAGAGATTTCTCGTCTAACAGACTGAAATTTATTGAAAATAATTTACAAAATGCATTTTAAGTGCAAAAAAATTATTGAACTTTTCGACCCAGTGATCAGAGAGGTCTCATCAGTATGGTTATCTCTGCTCGCCTACCATACAAATTCAATGATGGAGGTGACACCAATTGCCCATATAAAAAGTAAGTGTGAATTATATGGTGGCAAGATTTCTCATTGCAATGTGTTTTAAGTAAAATAGGAGTGGTATAACAATTGAAGAGCACAAGGAAAGAACGATCTAAGTCACATTTTAAACAAATTGAGATAAATTAAATTTTAAGTTTCAAACACTACTACTTAGTTATAGATATAAAAAGATAGGAGAGCACAGTATATGGAAAATATCATTTAATTGTTATTAATTGATTACAATAAAAAAAAACCTTTTATCCAAATAGACAAACTATAATGAAATTGAATGATAAAAAATGTATAGAAGAATGAACTAATTCCTTTTGTATTTACAGCTCCTACAAAAAAGCAAAAGTATTTATTTGAAGATTCAGAGATAACTTACGTCGAATTCATAATCGCTTCTGTTGGCGTCAAAAAAAGTAATTCTTGATAACAATGCTGGAACTCCCCTGAGATGAAGTGGTTCTGGACTAGTTAATATTGGAATTGCAAGTTCAAATTTTTACTCATGATGACAAATTGTGTGAGTGCATTGTATGCCGGGATGTCTCCCGAACTGATATATTACTTGAATGGTCCTTATTAAAGAAATTCTTTAACTGGCCTAGTAGCAAATCGGAGTAGCAAAGTTTTCCGGTAGTATTGCCGTAGAAAATTTGTGCAAGCATAACAAATTTTTTGCATGCAGTCATACCTATCGAAAGGTATGGGTTTGGATCTATATATCCGAAATACTAAATACAATTGAACAGGAAATTCAGCTATACAAATATTTTTGATTGATCACACCGAAATGTTTCATGTATGTCACATGAATTTATTCAAGCCGCTTTTGTCCATGTATCATATAATGCAAAAGTCTAACAAGGGTAAAATTTAATTTTTCTCTGCCAGGAATCACAAAATATACATACATGTTTCTCTTACTGATTAGTTTGTTAATAAAACGTGGGTGTTAAAGCTAATAAAAATAAGTTGCCAGTAAACGTCATTGGTTCAAATGTTCAGTGCTGGCTATTTTTCTTTTGGGGAAAAAAAATCCATTGTAATGGCTTCAAACTCGTTGGATTTTCTAGTACGTTTTTCCCAGTCGTTTTTTATTATACAGAGTGTTTTCGCCTTGGAGGTCCTGTTATGGTCATAGCATACGGCATGTAGCAGTATGCTACACTGAGACTAGAGACACCCGGCCTACTGTTTTCTATATGGATGGAGAGCTAGACGCGCTGAACGCACCCGAAAGAAAAGGAAGAAGAAGACGTCCTTCGAGCGGGTTGTCAAAGTTGAAAAGAGGAGATAAGCTGACGGACAGAGTTGATTTTTTTTAGTAAATTTTTTATTAGCAAAAAAAAGTCGGAAGTACATTTGGTACCAAACCAATAATAAATTTAACAATTATACTGGAAAAATCCAGAAAAATTTTGATTCCTCGAATCACGAGGAAGACCACAAGGACGGCAGACATTTTCTCGAAGCTCATATCACGTGGTTGATTACTTATTTGGAGTGAATAGGTCCATATTCCTCCATAAAAAAGACTGAGTGAAGATGTCTCAGACAACTAATTTTTCAGCTAGTTTCGTTGGCGATATCTGAAAAGAAAGAAAATCCTCAAGCGAACCGTCATAGGAACACCACTGCACCCCACATCAGTACAGTAACTGGACGGCAGCCGCAGCAGCCAGGAGGCGAAGTCCAAAGGGCATATCTCATACAACGCTGGGCAGTGCATCAAAAAGGGAAGTAAACTATTACCATAATCAGAACCATTAAAAATTGAAGTGTCTCTGGACCTTCATTTACCGACGATTCCAATTCAAAGACTCATATTGAAATCATTAGTAGTGTCGAAAAATATTATTAAATAACGTTAAATATCGAAATGGCTCTAGGACTCATTTTGGACCAAAATTAAGTTATATACATTTATCCATTTAGAAAGAACAAATTTACTATATTCAACGAAATAATGCCCTACCATTGGAGGTATTATATTTTCACAGTACATAGGTGTATACACATTGAAAGCGGTCAGAGCATTTTAAGTTAGTCTTGCTAAATAATTAATATACTCTGCTCACCTAATTAACAGGAAATTTATACGAATGAGACTGCCAGAATGTGAGTAAATTTGTTCATCGTATTATTCGAAAATTCAAGAAGATCAATTGATGAAATAATTACAGTACGTTTTTAAGATGTCATTAGATTATAAGAAAGATATGAATAGATATATAAACTTTTTTTTTACTATTTAGATAACTTAACGTAATCCGTGGTATGAACTTACATGTTCCGACTATCGTAAGAATTGTACCAGAATAGTTCCGACCAGAAACTGTTTTCGATTTGTTTACCTTCAATTACAGGTACGCTGGAACTCTCCAGGAGGCCTTCATGGAGTATCCTGTGCAAATGATTTGATGTATAAGGTAATTTATCTACTCGGTCGGGGATTTTCTGGCTGAGATCTTAACTGACTTGAGCTATGTAATGCAGATTAAAGTTAATTGTGACTAGTGTCAATAAGTTTTCATAGGTTAAGGCCGCATTTAAAATTATTAGGGCCATTTTAAATTTCTATATAACTATAGACTTAGCAAACTGTATAGCATCAGTTAGAGATTAAGAGTAAATCTTAAAGTATTACGGGGTTAAATGTAATTCGGATATTTACCTAAATTTTTGTGAACGAAATTGTTACCACGGTGGAAAGTCAAATGCCGGGGCTGTTAGTATAAATAAACGCATACTTTATAACGTAATGAAATTGTGGAGCTATTTTTGTTCTCTTTCTACTCTCCTTGAGCCCTCTTGATTTGAAGGTCGTCTAGGTCCGCTACTCTACTCCTTTCAGGTCAACATAGGGATGCTGAAAACTATCTGCCCTCAGTGTCGATAGGGTGGTTGGGGCGAGCAGCGAAGGCTAATACATCTGTGCCTTACCAATGGACGTAGGTAAGTAGTGTAAAATTCCCTTACGGACTGAGTGTGTGATACGGCCTTTTGAGTTGTAGGCCCGAAAAATTTTGTATATGGCTGGTGGCAGCGGCAGGTCTTCGTGGAACCTCCCCACGCTCTCCGCGAATAGCCGAGGTGAGCTAGCGTGCCGCCCTGCAGTTAACGCTGTCCACCGAGTGAACTGTCAGCTCATGATGGCAGTCTGGACTTCACGTCCAAGCCAATCACTCTCAACATACTACCATAACAGTCCATAGAGCAGGAGGTGATAGTACTCACATAGACAAAAAAAAAATTGTATGACGGGGGGGGGGGCATATCAACCGTTTAGGAGTTACAGGGTGATTAAGAAAATTAGATATGAGTATAATGACCGTTTTCTTTAAATTTCCGTGTATTGGGATTTTCGGGCTGGACGGCCAGGAGGAAAAACACCTCTTTAGTTTGTGAGAATTTTATTTGTTCTCCGACGTTTCGACCGATATCTCGAACAGTTCTCAAGGACGCAGTCTAATTAAAACATTAATTTATCTATTGCTTGATATAAAAATTCAAAAATTAGAAAACAAAGGCTACTTACGGATTAAACAACATTGTAAAAATATTAACAGATAACAAATAGCAAACACTAATTAAAAACCACAGTATAAAAAATAAATAAATAAATAACAAAACATGTTAACAGAAACTATAGGAGTTGTGGAAGGTTATCCAACCACTCGTCAAAAACAACTGGTGCTAGATGTAGCTTTATCATTTCCCAAAGCTCTCCAAATGCGCGCAATAAATGTGATATTGTCTGTATCCATTTTTTTGTTCAAGGTATTGGAAGTTTTCTGAATATAGGTATAATGCCTCTATCAATAATCTTTTCTTATAGTGTTTTTCGGGATGTAGGATAGAGGCATTTTCAAAATCTAAATCTGGTTGGATAATGCACAGTGTGTATGTAGATAGTGCTGTTTTATTTTGGTTTCAGCTTTTTAAGTCTGATTTCTGGTTAGAAATCCAGTTTTTAAGGAATTGCCCTGTTGTTCTAACATTGCTCATCGAACAATTTTCGCTATTCCTACCCTTGCAGGGTATTTTGTAAATTACGTCCGAACGTAGTTCTTTGGGTGTCGGATCTTTAGCTTAGTGAAAACATTACTTATTGTTTTGCGTGGCTTGAGGCCTAGTTTGATTTGGTGATCCTGCGGTTTAAGGATTTTTGGAAACGTTTCAGAAAACTCAGGGATATAAGTCGCACCTTTAAATCTAAAAAAACTTTCGGATCAACCCCATTAACACTTTCAACATTATGTGTGCTATGTTGAAACAACAGCCCTCCTGTTATTGATTTGGGGAAACCATTCTCGCTCAATATGTTCTTAATTTTTACTAAATTGGCTCTATGGAATTTTTTGTGGCTAAGCTTTAAAACTCTGCAGATAAAATGTTTAGCTGTGTTTAATTTCTGATGTTCAGGATGCAAAGACCTGTAATGCAAAATCCTACCCGAAGAAGTCAGTTTTTGGTACCAGTCAGTTATTATTAGGTTTTTTTCCTAATAACTCTAACGTCTAAGTACAGTAGGGATCCCATACTCCCTTCTTCTACAGTGAACTGTAGTTTAGGTTGATAACTATTGAGAGTATGATAAGTATAGCAAGCAGATGTTGGTATGGCAATATGGAGAAAAGATCGTCAACATATTTGATAACTATCCGTGGCTTGTTTTCCATTTTATCAATAGAGATAGTTAATAAATCTTCCATTACAATGTCCACCAGTATTGAAGATAGAGGACTTCCCATTGGTACACCGAACGTTTGTTTGTAAATATTTTTATTAAAAATGAAATAATTTGATTCGGTTGTGCAGAAGCTAAGCATTTCCAAAAATTTTTTACGTGGTATGTCTGTGTGAGTACTAATTGAACTCCACTTATTTTCAATGATTTTGAGAACTAAGTTGACGGGAATGTTCGTGAATAAGAGTCAAAGGAAACCATTTTTTCTGTTATTTCAATCTTTAAATTATCCACTTTGTCTTTAAATGCGATGGATTCGTATACGTTAAATGCAGAGCTAGTAGTTAAATTTTTCAATATGGATGCCAGATATTTGGAAAGTTCATATACTGGAGAATCGATTGATGATACGATTGGTCTAATTCAACAGCCCGCTTTGTGAATTTTTGGCAAACCGTATAATTTAGAAGGAACTTATATTTATCGAAATACGAAATTATTTGATGCAATTTGAGATATTTTATATGTTCATTGTTTTACTTTGAAGTTTGTTAGTCGGATCTAGTCTTATTGGTCTGTAAGTATTCTTATCGGAGAGAATCGAATATATTATCTAAATTATCTAAATAATCGTGTCACCACATTACCACGGTCTCACTGCCTTTGTCTGCTGTTGTAATCACAACTCTTTTTCTGTGTTTAGTAAAAATTTTTATCGTATCGTCATATAATTTTAAAATTAATTTAAGATTTTGGTCATATTTATTTCTACTTGAAAAGTCTGAAATTAAACTGCATAATTTCGCCCTGGCAATATCACGATTATTCTCGTCTGTAATAGATTGTAAACGAAATTTTATGCAGAACTTCATGTCCTTTCCACCAACTACTCAACCAACACCGTACCCCTCTCCCCTAAAGAGTTATGGTGGTCTAAACTAAAAATTTCGCCCTATTATTTTTACAAAAACGTCATTAACATAACTTTTTGACTCTTTAACTCCTGAGGGGAGATGGGTACGGAGCTAGTTGAGCAGTCGTTGAAAAGGACATGAAGTTTTGCATATAATGAGCTCTTAACTGTGAACGTACGCCATGTACTTTTAAGATACAGTTTATTTTGTGAAAAACTAACTGTTTTTCTTAATCACCCTGTAACTGCTAAACGGTTGATATGGCCTCTCCCTGCCGTACAGTTTTTTGTTTATCTAGGTGAGTACTATCATTTCCTGCTCTATTGACCTCCTAGGCTGAAACGTCCTGTAGAATTTTTGTGCCCTCTGCTTGTGAACTTTGTTCTCTATTTACAGTTTTTCCAAATTTCTCTTCAAGTTGGCTTCATTTTCTTTATCGGATGGTGCAAGTTGACCCAGGTAAGATTCTAGCGATGTAATTTTCACTTTTGCTGCATCACAGGCACTGCATGTATTAGTCCTAGGAAAGCCGAAACCAATGTTGAAGTCTTTAAGAAAAATTTTCCGGTAAGTTTTATAACTCACAGGATGATACTTTTTTTTCAAAATATAGTCCATGCATTGTTTTTACATTTAAGATCTCCGGAAGATACAGTCGTCTTGTATTTTTGCGACTTTTGATGTGATCCTGTATATCATTTAAAATTTCAGCTGATAGATACCCTATGAGGTCGATTTTGGTGAGTTCGTCTACAATCATCGCATAAACTTCCGGTTTCCTTCAAATATAAAAAATACTTTTTGGCACACTTCAATCTCTTTGAATGTTCCTTTTTTTCCACTAATTCACTCTTGAAGGTAAAAGAGTTGTCTCTAAAAATTGCCACCATTCCACACCTAAAACGCCAAGAAATATTATCAGAAAATAAATGGAGGAAAAATTCATAAAAATTTAAAAAATTTCAAAAACATTATAAATTTATAAATTTTAATATTAATTTGAAAGTTTCGCGATCTCTTCTATTGAATTTCTTCAATACTTAGTAAAGTTTCAACCACTAAATTAAGTGCCCGCTCTGAAAATATCGTAGTTTACTACCCTAGTAGAAATTGCTCACAATTTTACCTTGTCTTCTGCCCCGCAAGGGGCAGTTATTATGCAAACCAATACTAATGTGAGTGAAAAGTGTCAAGGTGTTTGCAATTCATAGAGAAACATCTAGAAAATTAGCTGCCGATGAGCCGTCTGATGAGCATTCATTAAATTTCATCGAAAGGCTCATGGGATATCATGAAACTGCTCCCTATATACTAAACCAGCAATAAATAAATATTTATTCTTGTCATCACCGTGTCAGATGACATTTCTAGGAAAATTTGAATTGATTTTTGTGATTTATTTAAGTTTTTAAATAATTTATTTTAAATAAATTTTTTGATTTATTTTCCCCAGAAAGACTATCGCCCATATGCTGAACAAGACGTTATGCCAAAATCCTTATGATTCAGCGTCTCAGAGTTTGATTTGCAACCGGGGTTTGAATTCGGAAAAATATATGAAATCAATCGTAAATGCAGATTATCATTTATGACTTCATCATGACACTCATTGACATGCTCATTAATAAGTTCATCATGATACTCATTGACATGCTCATTAATAAGCACATCATGACACTCATTGCTATGCTTATTAATAAACTCATCGCGACACTCATTGACATGCTCATTAATAAGCTCATCGAGACCCTCATTGACATTTATTTATTTTGTAAGTTAACAAGATAGTGAACAGAAATTTCCAATAATATACTACCTTACAATTTAAAGAAGAAGATAAAGTAATAATAATGTTTAGAAGTAAATAAAAAAAAATAGACTAATGACTAAAGAAATAAAACTTAAAACATAATGTGAAAAAAGAGAGAGGAAGAGAAATAAAAAAAAATACAAAAAATTATTAAGCTAAATCTAAAATCTAAAGAGCGTAAATGAAAAAAAACTAGAAAATAAGAAAAAGCAAATAGAGAAAGTAAGACTAAAATACAGTTGGAAAGCGGAAGCCAACAAATGCTAAGGAGCTAGGAAATTAGTAAAGCGAAGCAGTAAAAAGAGAGTAATGCAAAACAGAAAAGATGTTAATAACCGATTTCGCGGAGAATACATTTTTTAAATACTCATTAATAAGCTCATCGTGACACTCATTATGTTCTCATCGAAGGGCTCATCTAATATTGTAAAATGCGCAAAAGAGAAGCACAGAATACATTTCTAAATAAATGCAATTCTCATGCACACTATCTGTGAATAAGTAAATAAATGAGTTTTTCCCGGTTTTGATTCAAATGCGAAAAAAATTCATTAGTACGTTCATCTGATTGCTCATGAGGAGCTCATTAATGAGCTCATCATGATATGTCTAACATGGTACTGCCATGACTAAAACGAACACATCGATGCGGTTCTACTATATGAAAAAAATGCTTAAGTTTTGCCTATCCTTAATGCTATATAATCTAAGATCTCATCTTTTTAACGATTACACTGATTGCATAGATTTCCACTTATCTAAATCTCACTTAAAGATTCAACTTCGTCGTTAAGGTTACTTTTCTTAATCACTGTAATCTTGGTATGAAATTCTTTTTTTTGTAGTAATCAGAGATGAATTAAAAAAAAAATAAAAATACTCGTAATATTAAGATTTATGGAATCTATAGTTTTCAAGCACAAATCGACAGAGGGAGAATTCGCAATTAGATTCGGATAAACACATCTGACTCAGGGAAGAGTAAATCGATATTGAGTAACCACAACCACAATAACCACAACATAACTTGAGGAATATCATGATTGGATTTCAGACTGAAGTCCTTCAATTTAGTTATCGACTACCAAAAATTCCTGTAATACCCTAAACACACAGCGCTCCCTAATGAATAATTAACTAACGACTTATTAGACCATAATGATTCATTAGGCAACTCCCACACACAACCATTTCTTTAATTAAGTTATACAAAATTACTGCAATATTTATACATACGCGTTCATGATTGATTTATAGTAGGCATAAAGCAAGGCTAATCCGACTAATTTATAACTCCAATAAGACTGTCAATAACTTTCTCTATACTTTTAATGCTGCCACTATGTCGGTCATAAGAATCGTAATATGTTTCATAATTTAGTCTTATAAATTTCAATATGAAGTCGTATAAGAGTTATTACAACGGATTTATGTTATTAATTAATTTTAGTATGATTTTAATAACGTCGAAGAATGGAAGTTTATAAATCAATTTAAGAGGAGTCAGTACCAATATTTGCAAGTTTTATACATTTTTAAATGCAAATTTCTGGCAAACTATTTGTAGCAGAATATTGATTTATATCTTAAATTAAAGGTAATGACAAAGTCTAGTAAATAACGTCGGCAAAAATTAAAAAAAAGTGTATTGGAATGGAGATATTAGCTCGGAAACTTGTAAAAAATGGTAAAAATTGAAGTCTTTTAAATCAAATTCCTGTGAGTAGCTATTCTCATTTGTTTAAATTGTGACTTTTTTAGAAAGATAAAGCCTAGATTTAGCATTTTTAGTAGCGCTTTTTATAATTATTTGAATCTAATAGTACCTACTTGTTTTATCTCCCGACATTTCACCGACTAGAAATTGCAATATTTATTTGAAAGTTGTTTAAATACAAAGCAAATTAGCACATTTAACAATTATGGGCAAAAAAAAATTAGGAGAATTAATTCTCGTTAAAAATTTTCAATTTATGTGAACTGCAAATTTTCAATTTTCGTCTTAAATTGTGTGGTTTTTCGGATGTTGGGTTTCCGTCTTTTGCGGTAGATGTCTCATATGTGCTCTGTGGTCTAGGTCTAGGCTAATTTTATATGAAATTTCTCACTTTGAGGACACAAACCTACGTATAGTAAATTTTTTTATCTACAGGTTCGCTGGTATCTAAATTAAAACTTTTGCTGAGTACTGACTCCTCTTAAATCAGTAGGAATTCTCATTGGAAAAGATGTACAGAATTCAAAATTTTATTGATATTATTTACAAAATGAAAAAAAAATAAAAAAGATGTAATTCAATTTTTACATTAAAAATAATTTCCTTCTACAATTTCATCATTAACACTTACATTATTATAAAAACAAAAGTCTAACCACACAAATGCTATCCCTATTTTATCCCTTAAGTGTTCCGGTTTAATTTTATACATTCCTTGGGCGTAACCTAACTTTCACTCCTGTATCTGCTTTCGATGTAAGAACAGCTGATATAATTGGATCATATTCATTTTCTGGTTCATGTCCTGGATTATATTCTTTGGATAACCCATCAACTGGTGGTAGAATTTTAAAATTTCTTACAAGCTTTGATAGGACACATTTCATTTCAAGTATTGCAAATTTCTGACCTAAAAAAAATTAAATTATTAAAAGAATTTTATTTTAACTTATTATTAGAATTGAATTAAATTTACCGGAAGGGTGGGTTGGGGGGGGGGGTGGAGATAGGGAATTATAGTTTATTTACCTTTCAAGTACATACTAAACCAAATCGTATACATATTAATATGGCAATTTTGAACAAGTTTAGTGAGGACACTATCAACCGGATTAAACAGTAGTTAGTGATGTATATACCCTTGAGGAAGCCCAAATTGAATTCCAGATACTACAGAAGTTGAGCGGCTAGTTATTTTTAAATGTTGCCTGACTTCTGCTACATACAAACTTTATTATGGCAATTCAGAATTATGGGAAGAAATTTGCTTTTAATCACTACTTTTTACATCAGAAAAATCCTCAAATATTTCATTGGGGGAACATAGAAAACTAAACCATCTACAATTATCAGTAGAACTTGAAGAGGGGGGGGGGGGGGGTTATATATCATATAAGAGCTGTACTGTATGTAAATGGTAAATTAAAATGTATGGCTTCACAAAAAAAAACCTTAATATCCAGGGAGCTTTTTCAAACTTTTATCTTATAGATAATACCGCATTAATCTCTCTCTAGAAGATCATTCAAATTCAAATTCAGACTCAAATTTATGAATAGAACAATTGTACAATTAAAACACAAACCTTTTTTTATTTGTACATGAAAACCAAAACAATATACGTTCGTACTTCCCGATCTGCTTGAATCTTGGCCTCATCAATCGGATCTCTAAGACTTCCTCGCCAATTTCGGTGGTTGACTGGAGGCCAATCACTGTTTTACCCTCGTCCTCGAAATCATTTGAATCGTTGATGACTGACAAAATTACGGAATCTGGCTTTAGGCTTGGTTTATAAGCTGCGAAGTCAATTTGATTTCTCGTCTTTTGCATGTAGAATGCAGACTGTGGTGTCCAATGGGAGAATGCTCTCTTCTAAGTTGGGTTTATCTGGAGTGTCGTAAGGGGTGGTATTGGTTTCGCTCTTATTCACACTCTTTATCAATGATATCACTCGGGAGTTACATGGTGGTCATTTTCATCTTTATCCTGATGACATACAAGTCTATGCTGGAGCTAAAAGAGCGGCCCTCCCTCAATGTGATTCTCTTCAGAGTTTCTACTTGGTGCAATGCTAATGGACTTGATCTAAATCCAGAGAAGACGCAAGCCATAATCTATATGAGTGAGCATAATGCTCTCTTCCTTCAGATGCTCTTCCTCCCATTATCCTTCTGGTTCAGGGCATTCCAATCTTCTCAGATCTAGTGAAGAATCTTTGGATATTTATGGACCAGAGACTCGCCTGGGGTCCCCATGTTAACCCTGAGGTGATTCGGGCTGGTCTGGTACGAGCACTGGGTCTTCCCTTAGATCTTATAACGAACTGGATAGGCTATGAGGAAGAAAAACTTAAGCATTTTCTTCAAGTAGTAGAATCGCATCGATGTGTTTGTTTAGTCATGGAAGTCGTAAACTACGATATTTTCTGAGCGGGCACATAATTTAGTGAATGAAAGTTAATCAAATATTGAACAAGTTTTATAATTTCCTGTCACCGCGATTCGTATCATTTTTTCAGTTTATAATTTTATAATTCTTTTATAACTTATTACATTTTTAAGAGTTTTCCTAGTGCCCCATTTATTTGCTGATAATATTTCTTGTCGTTGCCTTTGCTTGACTGACATCAAACAAGAGCCCCGATGACAATTCAATTGTAAGATCTAAGAAATGACAAATGAGAAATGTCAGAAATATCGAACTGACAAAAACTAAAAGCCCAGCCCTCTTGTCATCCCCCGCCCCCCCCCCCGTGACCACAAAAAAATTGCTTATCACACGTACACGAATTTTATACAAGGTAATCTATCCTTTCGTTTTATGATCTAAGGGTCTTCCTCTTTTTATACCCTAGATGAAATCTATAGGGGTATACTAAGTTTGTCATTCCGTTTGTAACACCTCGAAATAATGATGGTAGAGCAAAATGGATTGGACACCCACGCATAATATTAAAAGTTATTTTGATTTTTGCATGTCCGTCCGTCTGTGCGCACGATAACTCGAGAATGCGTATACTTAGAGAGCTGAAATTTTGTACAAGGACTTTAAAAAAAAAGTAAAATTAAGTTCGAATATGAGACAAATTGGGCAACTCCTTCGTGGGGTTGCCATATAAAAATGTCGTTTTCCGCTATATATTTGGACACTGCCTAAGAACGCGTCGACGTAGAGAGCTGAAATTTCGTAAATGATGTTTTTACTACATTACCAAATAAAATGTCAAAAATGGACTAAATCGGGCAACTCCTTCTTGGTGTTGCCATATAAAAATTTAGGTTTTTTCGTATACTTTGAAAACGATCAGTCCAAAACATTTTTATTGTACAAAAAACTTCTGCAGAATACGAAATCCTACAAAATTGGTTATAATCATTTTTGCTGTGTGACAAACCGTTCTAGAAATATATGCGAAAAACAACTTCAAAATCAAACTTTAATAGATCGGTGACCATACGAAATTTAATACGGGCATTCATCTAGGGTATCATAAGAATTGGTCCTAGACCAATTCTAGCTTTTTTACTTGTTTTATGGATACAATTTAGTTCACTTTCACGGCTATTAAGGTTACCTCGGTCTGCCTTAAGATCTTCACTGGTTTATATGTATGTCAACTTTGTATGATGTATGATATCGTGACATTTTTTCTGTAAGACAATCGTGGGCTGAGGGAAGTGACTTATCGGGCATTCCCCGGTCCGCTCTAAAATTTCTTACCGGCAGCTCTCTCACTAAGGATGGAGCCGGGGCGGGCGTTTACTTTCCTGAACCTCTCATTGCGGGATGGAGTACTCACTGTCTTCCAGGCTGAAGTCTTCGATGGCAATGGCAGTGAAGATAGCCCATGATATGCAAATCAAGGGTAATAACGACATTGCCATCCTTTCGGATACTCAGGCAGCCTTGATGTCTCTGAGTGGACCTTGGATAACATCTAAGTTAATGCGGGATTGCAGGTCGTCTGTAGATAAACCGTGTATCCAGAAAAATGTGTCCCTTCAGTGGGTTATCGGTAACATGAGGATCATAGGGAATGAAGGGGCTAGCCTTTTAGCTAGGGCTGACTCTGATTCTTCGTTCTTAGGACCTCTCATCAAGCCGGATGTTCATAAGAAGCATCAGCAGAGATGAGCGAACCTGAGAACTTGCAGGTGAACAAAACTGTTTCTTGATGGGCCCAATAGGAATATCGCTGATTTACTCCTGGGGCTTGGAAGGAACCAACGTACAAACTGTGGTTGGCATCATCACTAGCCACAACTCGCTTCACGCTCATCTAACAAGGATGGGAGTTGTTGACAGCCATGAGTGTCTGTCCTACCTGGAAGAAGAGCCTGAGACAACCCAACACTTTTTGCGTGCTTGTCCGGCCTTCTCTCGGAGCAGGGTAGATACTCTAGGTTCTGCCCTCTCCTCTTTTCTGTAGAGGAGTTAACCTTCCTCAGTAAGACCTCATGAGTTTCATAAAGAGGGCAGAAATGTTTTAGTAATAGGACTTCTAGCAGGACAGCACAATGGGCCACTCTGACCTCCATGCTTTGGATTTCTTTCCCCATGCCTTAAAAAAAAATTAAAAATATCGTGACACAGTGGGATAGATATATTTAAGTTACGCAGGAGTAATAAATTAAAGTTAAAATAAGTGTGGACTTCATACGTTCAATCTGCTAAAAGAATGTTCAAATATCCAAAGATAATCCTTTCATTGGTAAAATCTTCTAAAAGTAAGTGCTTCTACCCATCTTAAATATAATATGAAAGCAAACAGATAATCATACAATAGCCTCCTTAAAGTGGATAACATTTCCATTGGGTTCAACAGCTTTAAAAAGGTATTTGAAATACACATCTATATTCTACGATTTTGAAAATACTACGATGACCTGAATCTCATGAGAATAGATTCCATCTAAAAATATCATCAATCCATTTTCTTATTAAATTCAAAGAAATACGAACAGACAAACCAAGCACAATCCTGATGGGCAATCTCTGGAGAGAAGGTGAGATGGCAGATCAATAAAAATACACTTAAAGCAATTCCAAGAACAAAATTGAATTTTAAATTTAAAGTAACAAACTTTACTTACCTATACAATTCCTAGGTCCAGCACTAAATGGTACATATTCAAATGGATTAGATAAATCACGTTTCGTACAATCAAATCTATCTGGATCGAATCTATTCGGATCTGTGAAGTTTTTTTTGTTATATCCCATTGCTATTAGAAAAAGTGTAACTGTAGTGCCTGGTAGAAGTTCCTGTCCATCTATGAAAGAATAGAAGAGGAATTTATTTTGTTATATAAATTGACTGTGACGTGTTAGGGAGTTATTCCCGAAAAAACAAACAAGCAAACAAATAAAAACCACTAACTCAAATTGAATTTTTCGGTCACCTCTCGAGCTATCATGGGAACACTGGGAAACAGTCTCTGACTCTCTTTGATAACAAGCTCTAAATATTTCATATCCAAGATTTCCTGATATGTTGCATCCCTCTGTAGGTTACTCCCGAAAATAAGTTTCTGCTCCTCGAAGACTTTTTCCTGAAATATACGTTTTTTTTTCTATACATGTTTTATAAGATGTTTTAATTCTTAAGGACTACGATGGTTATACTACATACGAACATATTCATATTCATTCACATACGAACCCATAGTCAAGGTGTACTATATGAATTCTATACGACCACCAAGTGTCACTATAGTTTTTGTACAAACCTGAACTTCAGGATGTCTAGACAGCAAGTAAATGGCAAAGGTTATTCCGGACGTTGTCGTATCATGGCCCTTAAACAAATACATTTAATATTGATTTATTTAGACTTGGTTAAGCGATTCAATATGGATTGCTCTTACTTCAAACATAAAGGTCGAAACTTCTTCAAATATTTCTGCAAATGAAAGCGGCTCCCCGTCAATCGTTGATGTTAGCAAAGTATCAAGAAAAGCTTTTTTTTTCTTTGATTTCACTACTCCACCGTCATCTTCATCCTTGTCGTCCAGTTGATCAGCTACACTTCCGTTCTTATCGACTTCCTTTAAAAATTCATGCCTTTTCTGGATTACCTGAGATGAATTGAAATTATTTTTTTCTCTCGAATCTTTTTAGTAGTAAGAGTGGCACTAGAACTTACTCCAGATGTGAAGTCCTTTAAAATATTTAGAGCTTTTCGTTGTTTGCGATAGTTCGATGTTAGCATATAGAGGAAATCATTATGAAGTGGAGGACGAAACATTCGTTGTTGCATAAAGTAGCATAAACTAGGAAAAAAAGGGTTTAGAAAATTGATGTGTTGTGAGCAATATTGATGAATGTACACTTACTCTTGGAACGCTGTAACTACATCAGAATTTGGGTTATTCATAGAATCCAAGTTGTATCCCATTGCAGTTTCTAAATTTATGAGTCAAAAGAGAAATTTTTTTTTTGAAAATATTGGAATGTGGCGGATTTTTGTTTTTACTGAAATCTGTGATGCTAGATGTAGATGAATGCAACAACTGAAACTGATATGGTATTAAAGCCTTTTGTGTATACCTAAGAGGAATCTGAAATACTCATTGAAAAGGAACTTTTGTTCCGGTGACGGTGATAAAAGAGTATGCTCAATTTACCAATAAAAATTTAATATTCTGTGCTTCCTATGTGCACTGCAAGAATGAACAGTCCATCGCACAGTGAAAAGGTAGAGAGTTGAGTTTAATAAAAGACGTCACTTCTACATAAATATATCATTAGCATTATCGAAAACTCTGCAGAATACTGTCAGACCCGTAAAACTTCAAGTACAATTATCAGCACCAGGACCTGGACTCAAAATCTTTTAAGTACAAGTATGCCGGTACTGGTACTTAACACGTTAAGCGCCTCAATAGAAAGAAAAAAACTCACTTTGGGCCACCTCCAAATATTTTCGAGAAAAATTAATATCCTAACTTATAAAAATCCAGGGTTGCTGTCAACGCTCAACCGATTTCAATGAAATTTTGTGAATGTGTTTGGTTGGTTCCAGCTTGAAGACACGATAGATGGCGCTGCCGTCGAGATCTAGAAAAATGCCTGAGAACGCTTCGACCGGGAAAGCTGAAATTTTATTCACGGCGTTTTCATAAAAATTGCAAATACAAGTTTACAGATGGTTTAAAGCGGGCAACTCCTTCGTAGGGTTGCCATACAAATATTTCGTTTTTTTAGTATATATTTCGACACCGTCAGACAATGAGTACACGTAGTGAGTTGAAATTTGGTACGTTGTGTTGGTGTTGGTGTTGCCATACAAAGTTTTGGTTTTTCACTATATATTTGGAAACTGTCTGAGAACGCGTCGACGTGGAGAGCTGAAATTTTATACACGGCGTGTCTATGAGAATTGCAAATACAAGTTCAAAAATGGGCCAAATGGGGCGACCCCGTTTTAGTGTTGCCACGCAAAACTTTAGTTCTGCATTATATATTTGGAAACTGCTTGAGATCACGTGTACGTGGAGAGCTCAAATTTTGCACCCGGAATTTTCATGAAAATTGCAAATACAAGGTCAAAAGTGGACCAAATCTGGCGAACACTTTCGGGGTTACTATACAAAACTCACGCCCCGATAGAAAAAATTTGCTACGTGGTGTTTGCATAGCAATGGTAAATAAAATTTCAAAAATGTACTAAATTGGGTTACCCTTTCTCAGTGATGTCATACAAAACTTTTGTATTTCATTATATACTCGGTAGCTGCCTTAGAAAGCTTCGAGGTGGAGTGCTCATATTTTGTACACGGCGTTTTCATAAAAATTGCAAATCTAGTTCGGAAATGGGATCTATCGGGCAACTCCTTCGTAGGGTTGCCATACAACAATTTCGTGTTTTACTGTATATTTGGGCACTGCATGAGAATGCGTCGACGTAGCGAGCTACACACTCCCACACATATGAATGAATGTACGCACACTCATACGCGCACACAGTCCCAATCATACAGACACAGAGTGAAAACCTAGAGTACGGAATCGCGCGACCGAGTCAGATAATAGCTTAGATAGTATTTATCTTTAACCAACCCAACCCACCCCCAGCAATCTAGGTATCTATATTATCGCCGGGCAACGCCGACGGGCTCCTCTTAGTATAACTTATAAAATGTATCCAACAAAAAATTTTACTTTCGCATCAACGTAGCAGTTTCTAATTTCCGTGCATCTAATTAGACGCCGCGGTTCGTAATTCAAATCTACTCCTAATTAGCCATGTGCATCCATCTGCATGCACGAAAATTCATAGCAGAGATTTCGTGGAAGTTCATTTGATTCTTCACAAATACGATTCCAAGAAATCTACTGACATGAATCCACAATTCAGACAATTGGAGGTAGTAAGCAGGCGACCGTTTTGTGGATTTTTGCCATCGGGCTTTCTGGAATTTTGTTTCATTTTTCTTTCGTTTCCATAGTTTTCTGCACTCGGTCTTGATCTGATCGAATTTATTCCTAAATATGGGCATAACTTGCACACTTTCAGTTCGGCTAATGGTGAACAATTTTTAGTTGACCTTCTCGATTGCCAGTGTTTAGTGTAATTATAACAATGGCTCGCTCTAATGAGCAAAGAAAAAATACGTTGAGAATCTTGTGCATCGAATAGTTTCTGATAAAGAGGATGACACGATCCATTTACTAATACTGAATCTTCAGATGAATGGGAGCCGGAGGAAGAAGGATCTAGCTCGGATGAGAATTTTGATTATTTAGTATCAAAACGTCGCAATGGTAACTTCCTGTGTGATTCTCTGAATTGTTGTTAGTAAGATATTCACACTATCAGCTGTGAAGACTCCAGGAAATAATAAAACTGCCCTACGTACTTCGCCCATACCGGGTACCTGAAAAACCACAGTTGAACATTAAATTTCGTTTCGTCAAATGATGATTCTGACGAAGATGACGTAGTTCCTGCAACCTTCGGTAACATTGACCGAGTAATTGAAGAAGTAGTAGCTGTTGCAGTTATGGAAGATAGCTCTGATGATGAAGCACATAGTAATGTAAATATAACATGGGGACCAGTAGATGCTAATTAGCTCCATAGCTTTAAATTTACTCAAACTAACTCTGGAGTAAATATGGATATTATAAATGACTTCCAACCCACGTCTCCATATGATTTCTACAAATTACTTGAAACGGATGAATTAATTGTGAAATATGTTTGAGCAAACTAATCTTTATGTCCAACAATATCTCAATTCTAAGACCCATTTGCGCTGTGCTCGATTGAAAAAATGGAGGGTTACAATACCTACTGAAATGGAAAAATTCATTGGCATTATCTTTTGGATGGGTTTATGTAAATATTCTTAAATCCGGAATTATTGGACACGGAGACCACTTTATCAAAATGACATCTCGAAAATTATCTCACGAAATCGTTTTGAACTACTAATGACAATGTGACAGCTGAATGATAATGAGGCACCTATGACTCCATGCTTAGATAAAATAAATCCTCTAATAGAGCAACTAAAACAGAGATTCCAACTATTGGTAACGCCTTCTGAAGAAATCTGTATTGACGAAATATTGGTCCAATTTTTACGTAGACTTATCGTTCGGCAATATATACAAAATAAACGCCATTAATTTGGTATAAAGCTCTTCAAGTTATGTATTAGCCGGGGATATACCTATGATTTGAAAGCATACTGTGGAAATGAAACACAACCCGTTCAAACTTCCCTACCAACCTACGTCGTAATGACGTTGATTCAAAATTTCCTAAATGAAGTTAAAACATTGTGCACTGACAATTATTACAGTAGTGTGGGACTAGCACAGGATTTGTTGGCCAAAAAGATTCATTTAGTATAGGAAAATTACGGCGAAACCGAAAAATCAACCCTCGAGAAATTGAGTACTAAGCACGACAATTCGACGGTTACTGTTACGAGACGTCGGGTGAAAGTTGAATATCCGAAATCAGTAATTTATTGCAACACCCTAAAAGGGTTCATAGATTTATCCGATCAATTGAAGGCATATGTTCCGTGCCTTAGAAAAGGCGTGAAATGGTACAGAAAGCTTGTTGTAGTGCTCATAACAGGCATCGCTGCTGTAAACGCTTATGTCTTGTTCCAGGACATCACAAAACAAAAAAATTGTATAAATAGATTCAGAAGAAATTGCCGGATAATTGTTGGGAATCGACGAAACATTACCTCCGATATTACAACCAAATATTGGGGAAAATCACATTTTGCAGTAAACTGATAAAAAGTCGATGCCTTATCAGCCAGGAACAAGGAAGAATAGTTGCTCAGAAGAAAGCCACACAAACTCATTACAAATTTGTAAATCATACATGTGCATGGATTGGTTTTTTGCATTTTAGTACCCGCAAATAATGATGAATTGTTATTATTGATTAGAATGTGTTTAATTTTCAGTAATATTTCGCATTATTATAAAAGCGTAGAGAATAAAACTTTTAAAAAAACGGAATTTGTCTTTTATTTTTATTTTATGTCATGATCCCCCCGCCCCACCCGGGTCCGCTACTGAAAGGAGTTACCCGATTTGTTCCATTTTCGAACTTAAATTTACTTTTTTTACTTTTAATAATATGCGTGGGTGTCCAGCCCATTTTTCTCCCCTAGCATTATTTCGGTGTTAGAAACAGAATGACAAGCTTAGTATACCTCTTAGAAAATTAAAGATAAAATCGAACTTAAAGCTAGCCCAAGACAAAATAATGTAAATTTACTCACCACAAATTACATCCAATGTGCAGTAGTGCACCATTGCCTGCATATCGAATATTTCACCAGTTTTTCCCTTGGGTGATAATTTTTTCATAAAATTGCTGGAAACTTTATTCATTACATCGAAAAAATCAACCAAAATGGTAAAATGAAATGATGGGGTAATTACTTTGCGGTGTTTATACCATTTAGTCCCTGAAAAAGAGTATATTTGTTTTTAATTGTATTTAAATTGGTAGATACAGCAGTTTTCCAGCTGTATCTATATGCGCATACCATAGCTGGTTAATAGACCCTCACCAAGCCATGGATACAGTAAATCGTAAATGTGAGCCTTTTTTAGTTGCGGTGAACTTAATAAAACAGCCTACAGGGATATATAAATTTTTTGTTTTTTCTTTAGTATGTAAAGTATGTATTTATTAAAAATAATATAAACGCACATACCTCAACATCTTTTGGATCTGATATGATAATATACAATTGATTGAATATCCACACCCGAAAGGGATTTGGGCCATATTTCTCCCACCACTTAAATAAATTTTTTAAATAATCTGGAAATAAAATTTATACCATTTCAATTTTTGATTGTGTTTTATAAAATTAAAACTATACTCAAGAAAAATGTTAGCAGAATTCTAGACTAAGATTTCTCTCCTTTTGTAGTCGTTGGAGTATAATTTTTACACTCAAAATGAAAAATGAAATCATGGGTCGTACTCCATAAGTGCATTTATACATTTTTAGTAACACATAAAATGATACAAAAAAAAAGAAGAACTTAGCTTTAGCTCTAACGCTCAGTTATCAGTAAAGGGACAGGTCTTTTAGGAATTTATTATATCCATTCAATTATTGTACACTGATTAGGTCTGAGACCTGATGTAAATAAATTCAGATCTAAGATATTAAGAGTATAATAATAATAATAAGGTTAATGACAACACGAGGAGCATGGTTCAGAGCGCAGCCAAGAATGACTTTCAACTCAAATCAGGAAAGCAGCTTGATCTTAACACGTCAATGCCCCGATCCATGAAAGAAAAATGCTCGTGATCTGCTCGCCTTTTTTTATGGTGTTCTGATGTATCCCCATCACTGCCATCACCATAAGGGGTAACGCCACTGTAACGTCTAAAAAAAAAGGTTTTTTCACGAATTTTTTTCTCGCGAAATTAAGGGTGTTTGAAAAAACCTTTTAAGGGTATTATCGGGCAAACATTGAGTTTTATTGATAAATTTTTTGACAGCGAAAAAAAACAAAATAGCGGCTCCACAGCCATCTTCCCTGGACATGTTTTGCTTGCAGGGCTCCGCGGCACGCAGCACCACTGGTGCACATTTGAATTTAGACCAAAACCAAAAAAAAAAAACATTAATTTAGAGGCTTATAGCTAGAGAATGCCGTACGGATTTTTAAAAATATTTATTTTTGTAGATTTGGCGCGCGTTTGATAAATAACTTTGATTTTTGACGAAAAAAACGGCAGGTTTTTTGTTAATAAAAAATCAACAAATAAAGTTATTGAAAATCCCGCACGGGATTCTTTAGATAATGTTAATGTTCATATCTGATCAAAATTTCAAGTCGAAAATATGAAAATTGTTCGAGTTATGCTGCGTGCCATTTTGAAAAACCGTGTTTCGAGAAAAACGCGTTTAAAGTTTTGAGAATAGTTTTTTATTGGAAAAAAAAATGAAGGTAAAAGATAAAAGTTTTTCGATAAACAAGTTAAAGTTGCAAATGTCAAAAAGGTCAGTTGTGTTCAATTCGGCTTTTTCTGTCAGCTTTAGAACAAAGCTGGAGATAAAGCTGGCTGAAAAGCTCCAATTATGTTTCAGGCTTCAGGTAGTCGTTTCGGAGCAAGTTTGACGCGCTTGGTGGCGACCTCCATTTTCAAAGGAAATTTTTTTTTCTAGCATGGGACCTTTTTTTCTTATTCTAGAGGGTTTAAACTATTTTTTAAGCCAATAAAAACAAAATCGATTTTTTAAAAAATTTACGTGGCGTTACCCCGTCAAATCCAAATTCTGAGTTCAGTCTGAAATTGTGGCGATGTTTTTAGCTCAATACTGCTGCTGGCGATGTTTTGTTGTAGATCGATGTTGGTGAATTGTCTGTGGATAAGTTGGTGATTTAGATAAATATCAGCAGAAAACATCTCAGATATTTGACTTTGCACTTTTTATTTTTTTTTTTTTTTAAAGCCTGGGGACGGGAGATTCGAAGCACGGAGGCCAAGCCGTCCATTCTACTGTTCTGCTAGAAGCCCTATCACTAAAACCTTCCTGTCCTCTTAATGAAGCGCTCAGGTCTTGGTGAGGAAGATTTTCAACTCCTCTACGGATATGAGGGCAGAACTTAGAGGAGCCAGCCTACTCGGGGGCGATGGCAGGACAAGCACACAAAAAGCGTTCGGTTGTCTCAGGCTCTCCTTTCAGGCAGTACAGACACTCTTTAGCGTAGAAACTTATTCAAGAAGGCAATTTTTGTATTCTCTGGTGCAGCAGCAAAAGTGAAAGAATTTTTGTTTATTTGTTGTTCCATCACAACACAATTTACTGACTTAAGGTGACAAGTTTCAAGTCTTGCTTTTCATTCATCAAAAGGTCCCAAATAACAAAATTGGGCTGAAGAACAGCCCATTACGGGCTTATACAATCTTAATTCGTTCCGAATTAATCTGTTTTCAACTTTTTCCAGTAAACAATGTTTTCTATTTTTTTCTCAAATTATTATTCCATTTATTCATTCCTTTCCATTTTGCTATTATTATTTGTTTTTCTCAAGTCACTCAATTTTTGGGGTTTGTTTTTAACTCAAAACCAAGCCTTAATACTTGCTATCCAAAATCAATAAGTTGTGTTATGATGAAACAATAAATAAAGAAAAGTTTTGTTGCTTTTGCTACTGTACCGAAGAATCCAAAAATAACCTTCTTGAGCAAATATAAAGTTTATCTACCCGATAATAAATCAAAGTAGTCTTGTTAGTGAAGAAAGTAAACATATAGAAATTATTTAGATTTGAATTATCAATTATTCAATGTTCGAGAACATGCAGATCACTGAATCGTTACTGCAGATAAGTACAGATTCTTTACTTTATTTGAGTACGGAAACAGTACTAAATATGTGTAAAAATCTAGTACTAGGCTACATAGCAACAAAAAAATTTTGCACATTGTTTACAAATGCCATTATTCTTCTTTATTTGCATATATCATCACAAATATTGATCAAACTGTTCTCTATATGTCAAAAATTTTAGTGTTGAAGTTTACGTTCTGTGAAGGGTTTCAATTAAATATTTATTCAGAAATTAAAGATAAATAATATTTCAATCTAAATATGCCTCGAGCGGTGAAGATTGCAAAAAACAAGTAAAACTATTTCTTCAAAAGTTAGAACAAATATCGAAATCTTGCGAGATCACACGTATTTCAATGATGGAATTAAAAACTTAAAAAGAAAGATTAGCCATGAAGGTGCAATTGTATAAAGAAAAGTTAAGTGTTTATTGAATATCTTTATTTTCAGGTTTTAATATGCATGAAGAAGAATTCTAGAAGTGATTCAAGATCAATGTCTTAAAGTGATTGAGGAACCAGCGCCATATGCAGGCAATTCAATAATACTTGCGGAGACTTATAACGAAGAAATAATTCAGCATGATGAACAATATATGCGCGAAAGATCTTTTTTACATACAATTCAAACGTGGGCTACCTACTTCATTTAATAGAAATCAAATACATTTGACAAAGTTGCTGAAAATATTGAAGGAAGAAGATTATTGGAGTAATAGTATGGATGCTAGAAATATATTGTGTGCACCCACTTAGTCTAAAACTAAATACATCAAAGAAATGTTAAATGGTCAGTATCTTCATTTTGGGGTTGAAAAGTCCTTAAAGTCGTTACTGGATTCATACAAGGAAAACACAATCGAAGAACTTAATAATTTAGAAACGTCTTTTTGTGTCAGCAAGTGGAGGAAAGAGTTTTTGGGTTATTCTTGGCTGCGTTAATAATTTGCAACTAAAAGTATTTCCTGTCGGTATTTTCTATGGATCCGGAAAACCAGACAACTTGAATACATTTTTAATGACATTTGTGGATGAAATGATTGATTTACTTAATAATGGAATGATTAATAATTCAAAGCATTACACAATTGTTCTTCATTTCTTTGCATCTGACGCAGCAGCAATGGTTTTGATAAAGCAAATTAAATCACATGGAGCTTTTTTTTGTTGTCAAAAATGCTTTACGAAAGGTGAAAAATTGTTCGTTAAAGGTGGTAAAATCAAAATAGTTTATCCAGAGATAAATGCTCCGCTACGTTCTAATGCAGACTTTAGCGAAAGGATTAGTTTTTCGGGTACAGAGGATGAGAATCATCATAAAAGATATAGCTCGATACTTGAACTACTTGAAGCTACTTCAAATATGGTTCGGAAAACCAAGTTCTCGTAAGTTTAGTGTTACTATGGTTCAGCTATTAAATCAATTTCTGGAATGTTGTTACAAGTACTCATGTTCTGAGTTCCAACGGAAATCAAGAAGTGCAAAGTTCCTCTCCTACATAAAAGCTTCAGAATTCAGAGTTTTTCTTTTATACATAGGCCCGATCGTACTTAAAAGAATATATCGGTATATAAACACTTTTTATGCTTAAGTTTAGCAGTGCGAATTTTAACATCACCCTTATATTACCGGAAGTATTACGAATATATAGCAGACTTGTTAAGATATTTTGTTAAGCACTTTCGTAAATTATATGGAACTAATAATATGACCTACAATGTTCATTGTATTATACATCTGGCAAAGGACGCATACAATTTAGGTCCACTTGACGAAAATTCGTGTTCTAAATTTGAATCTTATATAAAAACAATAAAATCATTTATACACACTTCTAATAGACCTTTAGAACAATGTTTCAATAGAATTGCTGAACAACAAAATGTAAGTTATGTAAGGTATACAGCTAATATTAAATGTGTAGATAAGCTAGATAATTTTAAACTGGAACACCCTATAAAAACGATGAAATGAGTCTTATTAACATTTGTTATGATTTGGCAAGGTCAACCACAATAATTAATTTTCAATTAATTAAAATTGCTCACCATTATATAAATTTTTGATAATTAATGATAGTTAACGACATGACAGAAAATTTTGACTATGTACTATAATAAAATTTAATTATTTAAATAATTCTGATTACTCAAGACTAACAGAATTAAGGTTCCATAGGTACTCGTAGCTAAATGCTGAAATGGAATAGATAAGTGATGACTCAACAAAATCTTTTATTTATTATAATCAATTTCAAAAATGTAAACAAAACTGAATTTCTCTCTTTCTCTCTCTGTTCTACTAAAAATCGCTTACATCATTTAATTTTAGAACTGATAACCTGAAATTTGATAACACAACTTTAACCCGTTCTTACTTGCCTTCACCTCTCTTCTGAAGGTGTCGTGTATCATTGTTCAAAATAAAACTGCTTAATTAACAAAATTACTTAATGTGTGATTAGGGAAAGATGTACAAAGTATGAGGAAAAGTACGCGAATGCTTTTACTGCAACTTCGTTAAAAACAAGAAGAAGAATCAGGATTTAAACAGTAATTAAAAACTTGCATAAAAGCATCTCTGTTTTTTGATTTTATTTACCTTGTTACACACTTGCAAAAGTCCCTGGAGAACACTGAATGGTCCAGCTTCATTCGGACGATTTGATTGTGTTTAAAAAACTTTTAAGAAAATTAAAAAATTGAGAAAATGTTCCTATGACAGGTGTTAATTTTCCTACCACAAAATTGTGCAGTAACAAAAAACTTTGGATAAATTCATGCAAGAGGGGAAACTGTGACATATGAGAAAAGTTCTTGCAGGAGAAAGTGTAAATGAATGGAAAATATGTAAATGTTGGTACAAATGCATTGCAATCAGTCAGTGTTGGGCGTAATCAACTACATTTATAATTTATAATTAGATTAATAATCATAATTACATCGAGTAATCTCAGGAAAATGTAACCATAATCATGTCACAAATCGTTTGTTCTCACACAGGAATTACAACAATATTGATCATGGTAGTCTTTCAGAGGAATGCATGAATTTTATTCCTGAATTTGCGCGTTTATCCGCTCCAATTGCTGACCGTCTGGCAATCTTTGAAGGTTTCATGAACTACATTTTAGATAAATATGCACCTGTAAGAAATAAATGCTTAAGATCCACCAGTAATCCATGGTTCTCCAGAGAAATTCACTCTCTGATAGAGGAGAGGGTCTATTTTTACCTTATTTATAGGAGATCACGTGACACTTTTATGCGTAATATGTATCGAAGAGCACGGAATAGGGTAACGTCTGCTATCCTCAAAGGGAAGCGCTAATACTTTCATTCCAGATTTGATATTAACTTGGGCCCAAGGCTTCTGTGGAGTAACTTAAAAAAGTACGGGCTATGCAATAATGAGAAGGCTTGCTGCAATCTTCATCCTGATGAACTAAATCAATATTTTACCACTAGCATAGTTTCTGCGACGAGGCCACAATCATTGGCAGGGGCCCCAGTCGAAAGTTTGGCGGACTCATTAGTAAACTTCTTTCAGGTACGTTGATTGTGATGAATTGTCCATGGCCATTTTTTCTATAAAGTCCGATGCTGTTGGACCAGACGGCTTACCACCATGCTTTCATAAAAGTATTTTTCCTAACATCCAAAATTCAATCCTGCTCCTATTCAATGCATGCCTTACAACATCTACGATTCCCTCCTCGTGGAAAGTGGCCACTGTCATCCCAATTGCCAAAAATAACTCACCTACCACTGTTTCTGATTACCGCCCGGTAAGTGTGTTATGCTATCTGGAAAAAGCCCTTGAAAAGCTCATGTACTGGCAATTGAATTTTTTTTTAGAGGAAAATCGTATGATATCGCCATTGCAGTCGAGATTTCGCTCCCTTCACAGTTGCGAAACTGCTTTATTATGCGTTACCTCCGATTTGCGTGCGACTCTTGACAACGATGAGCTTGCAATAGTGATATTGCTGGACTTTTCCAAGGCCTTCGATAGCGTAAACCATTTTAAATTTATATCCAAACTAAAAAATATTTTCAATTTTTCTAGTTCAGCCTGTAGGTTTGTGATGAGCTTGCTGTCAAATCGAAAGCAACGAGTAAACGTGGATGATGAGTTTTCTGGTCTACAATCACTGTGTAGAGGTGTTCCACAAGGTTCTATTCTTGGACCACTTCTGTTATCTCTATTTATAAATGATCTGCCACAGATAATTCAATTCGCTAAGGTTCACTTGTATGCGGATGACGTGCAGATTTACCATAGTAGTTCTTTCGGCCTTATGGAAAACTGTTTGAGGTGCATTAACGAGGATCTAGTAAACCTATCTGAGTGGGCTCGTGATAATGATATAAGGCTAAACCCTGCGAAATGCTCTGCAATCCCAATACACAAACCAGGCTTTGACCCCGAGCAGCTTCCACCAGTATGTATCGACTGTGTTACCCTTCCGTATGTAGATAAGGTTAAGAGCCTCGGAGTTATGATAAATTCCAATTTAAAGTGCACAGATTATATTAGCGCACAATTGAGGAAAATTTATTCTGGTCTGCGGATTTTGTGGCTGATATACTACCACTCCGCACTCGTGAAAGACTTGTCAAGGTTCTTCTGTTGCCTCACTTCTGCTTTGGAAACTTTGTTTACCCTAAACTAGATACTACAGTGAACGTAGAATGGATGTAGCCTTTAACGACTGCCTTTGGTTTATCATGGACTGCGACGTTATGATCACCTCATACCCTATAGAACATCGTTGTTATACATTCCATTGCAGACATACTTGCATCGCAGAGGGTTGATCTTCCTCTCAGTAACGCACTCAGGATTTGGCTTTGGGGGGGACCATGTGTGTCCCAAGTCCAAAGGAGTCGGAAAAATAGGACTCAAAAGTCGCATCCTGCACCCATCTGAGCACTTAAGTACTGCTATTGTATATTTAAATGTTTTATTTTATTTTATGGGACTTTTTAATTACATTTTATATATAATTTGTAAATTATGTTCAAAAAACTGACTTTCTGGGAGGGGACCGGTCCCGTTCGTCCCCCTCCTCGGTGCGCTACTGCTTCCTCTTCGGCCTTATTACCTCACGCAAACCTGGATATCTTTTTGATCGCTTACAATCTCTGCGTTCAGCAAGACACCGAAAAATTCTTATTCCCAGATTCTCTAAACGAATCATGGAGGGTTCTTTGTCCTTGTTCGGTTGATTCGTCTTTGGAATAATTTACCCACACATATTCAGGGGGCGTAAAGCATTCGTACTTTTAGAAGGTTACTCCGGTCACATAATCTTTAGTCTTTTATTATTCCTTTAAGTTTTTTTTATTTTTTTTTTATTTTTTTATATTTTGATAATTCTTTGTTTTCGTTTGCTAAATTTTCTTTTCTTTTTTTTTTTCTTTTTCTCTTCTATCTTTGCTTATATGATTTTTTCTTTTAAATTGAACTAAATTGAATTGAATTACATTTATGAAGTGAATTAAATTTATTAATTTAGTCTGTAAGTAGTTCAATCATAATTAATTTTAGATTTTTTTTTTATTAATTTATAAGAAAGCACTGTATAAGATATGTATATCTTGTGTACAATTTTTTTAATAAATATGAATATGATTACATAGAGTAATCTTAGGGAAATGTTATCATAATTACATTGAGTACAAATTAAACTTTTCAAGAGATTTTAAAATTTATTTCTAAGAAAACAAACAATCTGTGATCGTAAGAATTTTTTTATTGTAGAAAATGCCAAGACTCTGTTTAATTATGTATTGATTAGAGTCAGTGTAAGGAATCTTCGATTGATACAGACTAGCACATATCTGATCAACTTAAAGGATCTTGATTATGTGTGAAAAAAGATAGCGAAAATGATTAGATTTCTGGAGCGTATAAGAAAGTCTTTGAGCACGGAAAATGCAGTAATGCTTTTCAACGCTTTGATTTTGGCATAGTTTTCATATTTCTCCACAATATTAAATGCTAGTTCGAATGAATCCAAGGGCAGAATGCAATTGCTGTGTAAAGGCAACGTGAGTTATTCTGAAATGCAGCATATATGCAAGCAAGCATGCTCGAAGCGCTGCAATGCAATGGGTAAATATTGCTGACATGACAGCAAAAGTGAGGATAAAAGATTAGATTTACTAACTACTACTTCCTAACAAAACAGTATGTACAGTATTGTTTTTTCTTAATTGCTAATAATTAAAAATCCACAGATATCAGATATTCAATTACCATCCCACTCACTACAGATATGCGTGCTTACAAACATTAGTTTATGTGTCACTATACCGATTTCGGAATGGAAATACAACAATGTTTGTTTTCTTTTAACTAAAATTTTGAAACTCTTGCAAATTTGCAATCAAAAAATATAATGATGGTAATCATGATTATGCATATTACAGATTGTAATCGTCATCATTAATTATCAATCAGAATGCATTTTGCTCAACACTGATTGCAATGCATTGTCGCAAAAATTATTATACACGAACAGACCTACTATAATATTTTTTTTAGTTTATTTTTTTAATATTTATAAATACCACGAGGATTATATCCAATTTGAAGAGAATTTCCAAGAAGAGGTAACGCTATTGGCCCGGATAAATTTCGCACAGTTTTCCATAACTTCAGCTGTTTTGATAGTTTAATGGCAACCGCACTGATAATCACCAAACCAATTGCTAAAAGTACTATCGACATTTCGCGGCTAACTGATTCGCATGCGTTCAATAATCACAAAATAAACCGTCTGAGTTCAGGCAGAGCGTAAAAAATACCTGCATAACCAGTTTTGTTTGTTGTTGTTGTTGTTGTTTTTTTTAATGAGATATTCTAAGTAGTCGCACGTAGTCCCACAGTGATGTGATAATAGTTAATCGGTGAAAACTGTTGAATGATTCAAATGAGCCTCGCAAACTGGTAGACCTTGCACTCGTCACAGACACGACAAGTTTTTCTTGATTCTTATTATAGAACTAATCAACTTTGTTATCGGACTGGAGTATATAGACTTTCGAACATTACGTCAGTTTGCCTGAAATGAAGTGATATGAAATGAAATGAAATGAAATTAAAACAAAACAAAACAAGATGCATTTAATCGCCGTCACAACATTTCGAGTAGCGTGTGCAATTTAGAGCGCAGTTTAAACAAGTTTCTAGAAATCTATTGGTGGTAAACTAAAGAAAACATTCTTGGCGCTATTATTAATGTTAATGACAAACATAAACATGTTTTCTATTCATAACTTTTAATTACTATCAACGATTAGGCAAGTTTGTAAAATTGTAATGATTTTTTTGTGGTATTTTGACTCTTATAGGGTGGTCCGAATATATAGAATGTTCTTCCGATTTGGTACAAGCATAGATGGCACAAGAACTAAATGTCGCATACCATACTAGAGTAGAGATACAGATTGTGAAATGGGTAGTGCATTCTGAAATGCACCATAACATATTTGAGAGCGTACCGAAAGCAAATGTTTTTATAATAGCAGTTTTGTATACATTTGATTGACTTCCTCAACACTTCAGATATGAAAAAATATGAATCACTCGATGTTTACATCATTTCAATTCGAAATGGACCACACAGCCATAAAATTTGGTATACTTTTTTGGTACTGCGTGCGACATCTATGGTGCAAGATACGGATAGAAAAAAATTTCATTTAGTTTAACAAAAATTAACTAATTATAAGTTAATTACAAACACCTTCATTAAAGTTGTTGACTCAACGAAATGACAAGTTCCGCAGTCACTCTCACTTCATTTCACTTTTCGTATTGTCGTTGTCGAAAGGTGTGACGTGACATTTCCCAGTTGTCACGTAAAGTGGCAGATAGCATCAGGGCATGCGTTAGGGTATGAATTACATTTGTAGACAAAAGTGAGATTTGTCGTTTGTCTCATTTCGTGGTATTGTTGTTATTTGTGAAAGTGTTTAAAAGAAAAAAAAATCATACACGCGATGTATTTCAGCCTTTTAGCTATAAAAGGATGCTTCACCATAAAATCGATAATGACTTCAAATTGTTTTTTTGTTGTAATTTTTACATTAAAAATACAAGAAAAAATTAGAAAAATTAGAAGATTTTTTTTGTTTTAATGAACAATTTAAAAAGCCATCATAAAATTTATCTTTTTCCGGTTGAATTTTCCTTTTCCTTACACACATCTAACACCTGTCACTTATAAAACCAAGTGAGTGAAATTTTCACTTAATTATCACTTACATCGACATTTGGCTACTTAATACCAAAACAGTAATACGTTCAAGGTCGTATGTGTCGTAGCGCCATTTCTCACTTAAAGTGACAACGATATTAAGGGTAATTAACTCTTGTGGCTGGTTTCAACGCACCTCCTAAATTTCAGGAATTTCTTTCAGATGGTGGCATCCCGATGGGCCATATATGGTCTAAGTGAGGCTGATCGGATACTGGGGGACCTGGTAAGGTTCATTAAACCCCTGCTCGCGACGTGCAATATTTTAATGACGTTCTGCTCTTCCAATAGATCTATCTCTATTTGCGACTGGTTTTTATCGCGCGATACGCTCACAAGGTTGACAGCGGCTACAACTTAATTTGTTTAGATTTGTATTAGTTAGCAAGGAGATATTAATGTGAAATTTACAGAAATTTATGTTTTTATATTTATATATTTACATATTATAGCATATTTATCATCCGATTACAAACAAACATAAATGTTGAGGTTAAGGTGGAAATCGTATAATTAAGAGAATTGCTGCGATAAATTTTTGTATCGCACGAAACGTAGTAATAGTAAGGATGTTCAGCGACAACAACATTGCTGCAGCTAATCAGAGCTTTGTAGCATGCGATAAATCGCGCTTGTGAACAACCCTTATGCCGAATTCACAATGCAGAGTGTAGTAGAGTGGCATAGAGTGGCAACTGGTATTCTTTTTTTGCACGGAGTAGTACCATATGGCTATTTCTGTATGCCTTAGAGTAGAGCATAGTGGAGCTGCATAAAAATAAATTCTATTCTATATTCACGCCGGCATTTTCGAAAGCTTACAAACTAGAATTTCGAACTACTAGCATGTAGATGGCGTGGAAAAAGCTCCATATTTCTTTTTATCATAACTAATATATTTTAATGTTATTTTCCGATTTAATACTTTGTATCAATGCTAATAAAAAACCAGAGGTATTTTTTTGCAAACTTAATGATTTAATAAAAACCAAAAAAAGTACGTTAATTTTACCTATTTTCAAAGCAATCTGATGATGCCAACCACTGACTTAAATAACATGGACTGCCTGATTTTCTATTTCATATGGGTCAGCTTTTGATGGCAGGGGTGTGAAAATTATCTTAATTTCAAGTTTTACTTTCGCTTTAATATTCATTTAAAAGCGCAACATATTACAGATGCATTTGAAATTATTTCTATTCTTGGAAGTTTATCTCCTAAAACATCAAATATTTTTTAAACAGGATTTTTAGATTCTATACTTATCAGAAACTTCCTGTGGTATACTCAGCGCTGAAGAATTGATGTAGCTGATCCCAGTGCCCGTATTTAATCTAAATCTGGACTATGCGTTAATCGAGCATATTGAACCCCTGAAAATATCCCAAAATATTCAATGCCAATCTGTTCCCTATTTACTCCTGCATTCCAAACCAAATCAGCAATCAACCTCTCAAAAATATCCCAAAAGATTTTACCGTCGATCTAGCCGAGACATCAACTGGGATTTCTATACAGTATGGAAATTGTCCAATACTATTTGTTTCCTGATGGTTGAACAGAGCTCTCTACAATACTTGGATATGCCCCTAAATGAAATATTATGTGAAACCTATTTCAACGTCAGTTAATTGGATTTCTATCTCCCTAATTAACTTGTTAAATGGTAATTTTTGTTAAATCAAAATGAGGAGACAAACAGACAGATTCTAGAATTTTATTCTTAGCCTGGTAATATCCCAAAGCTTTGAATATATTCCAAATCTCAGTATAATTTTTTATTATGTTAACGTAAAAGAAAAAAGTTTTTCGGTAATATCGCAAAAATAAAAATCTTTTCCTTTCAGTACTTTTGCTTACCTTGCAAATTTAACAATTTTATTTGTGGGAATAACCCTACAAATTTTATTGAGATGAGAACAAAAAAGCCTAGTGGAACAGATCCGACTAGTTGACCTTTACTGGTGAAATACCGAGTAACAAGTGATTTTCTGCTTAAATTGCCCAGATATGCTTCTGGGCCCCATTTTATAAAACTATTAGTCTAATATTAATAATTCCCAAGTTATTAGCTCCAATATAAATTATAGACTAATATTATAGTGTTTCATAAAAATGTTCTCGACTGTCATGGGAATTATTTGTGCAGCTTGAAATTATTAGTGTAGACTTGCTGACCAATAATTATCAATCTACGGCTGCGATAATAATTATTAGTCATTATTTCGTGGGCAATTATTTATTTCCAAACTTTTGCAAAATTGTTTACAAACAATTAAACATTTATATTCAATTTTACTGGTTTTGAATTCTTATTGTTTCAGATTTCAAATTGTTCAGACTCAGAGAAGAAAGTGTTCTGACTTAATTTTGTTACAAAAATACCTAATTCAGAAATTTGATTGAAAATATTTTTAAAAAAAGAGAAACTAAATTTATTTTGCTTAATTTGAATTTCAAAGCACAATAAAAGTGATGCTTGGAAGGAAATCCATCAAGAGGCTAGGTGTACTTCCAGATAAGCCATCGGGATATACTCGTATACGTGATCGATTTTAGCCGATCATTAAAAAGTGGTTGGTGAGTATCAAATTCAAACAGAATTCTTGCGCTAATTTTAAATCAAACTTAAATATAGATGAAAGTTGACAATGCAAAAAAAAACAGGGTCAGGGGAGGAAATCGTACTGTAGAGGAATTTTAAATAAATAATAATATTATTATTTGTTCAGAAAGGTATTTTTTTGTAAATTCTCCATCACACAACTCATTTGATTTTGGGTGACAAGTTTCAAGTCTTGGTTTTGATTCATCAACAAGTACCAACTAGCGACATTGAAACAACAAATGATAGAAAAATGGAAAGAACTAAAGGGATAAAAAATTAAAAAAAAAATAGAAAAACCATTTTTTTTTAAAAAAAATTTAAAAAATTTAAATCAGATTAATTCGAATTGAATTTAATTTGCGTACACCCACAGTGGGCTGAAATAAAAAAGAAAAAGAAAAAATAAGCGTTTCGTATTAGCAGAAATCCTTATACTCATCGGTACGGCTTGGTTTTCTGCCTGCCATAAATGCTTGAAACAGATCAAATTGATCTCATCTCATATAAACTCAGAATAAATTCTGTGTTTGATTTATATGACGGGAAAAAAATAATATTATTATTCACTAATCACAGCTTCTTTGTTTTATTCTCTAAACGAATTAAGTAGTTTCTGCTGCCAAAATATGTCTGCTGTTGATGGTGTTGTTTTATCAACCTTCCGTAGCTACCTCTGTATTTGAAAGATTTGAAAGATCATGTACGCAATATATAAAATTACTAAGTGTAACATATGTTTTTATTATATGTCAGGTGTAAATTTCCTGCCCCTTAAAGAATTCAGGCAAGGAAAGTTTTCCTTTAAAACACTGATGCTATTTTCAATTAAAACACCGTGTATGCTTATGTGCTCTATTGAAAATTTACGTAGCAGGATCTTTTAGCTAGATTACTATTTTTAAGGGTAATCAACCATTCTTTAAGCGGATTACCCGAATAGAATAAATGTATTGACCGTGGGTATGGGCGCCAGTAGTTTTCATTTTTTCTATATAGTGTACACGAGAATCATGCACTTTAGCTGCAATAATAAAGCTATCGACCAGACCGACAAACTAATTTATACAGTTAATGGAATATTTGTCGTGGTGATCAATAAAACGGTCTTCATTCATCCCTGGTGCATCAATTCCGATAAGGTTACCATCAATACAACCAATCAAATCGCAAGCATGCGCTTCAATAGATAAAATTGTCTAACAAAATTGTCGATAGCGTCCGGCCATTTTACTACTAGTGGAACATTTTTTTCGTTAATTAAACTAACCACAGTATTGACTACACAGCAAACAGTGGCGTTTGAGATTATCGCGCAAACCTGCTATTCCGTGGTACTGTGACCTCCGTTCCATGATCAGTAGAGGACATAAGCTTCGCTTGATGATAGAGCACAGCTTCGATTTGTTGGAGTTTCAACATGGGGTCGAATTCATCGCAACAAATATTCAAGACGTTCACTACCAATACGGAATTTGTTATTCGATTCGTAGCTTGTAGTTAGTCTACAATTAATCCTCTGCTTGAAAACCCGACGTCGACATATCCTCACAAGTGCATCATCGTTAAACTCGTCATCACTTCCCGATAACATTGTCAAATGATTCAGAATAAATAAAAAATGTTTGTTAAAAAATTTCACAGTTAAGGCGCGAACATTCCCCCAATGTGTGACAAACATTTGTCACATATTTGCCAAACATTTATCAAATATTTTTACATAGAATGTTTGATGTATGTGTGTGTGTGTGTGCCTATGTTGATGCAAAATTTACATTATTGGATGTTTAAAAAAGTTCCAATGTAATCCAAATGAAATGAAAAACATCAGATGTTTGTTAAAGTTTGGACAGTAATTTCAGTCAGTTTTCAACAACTGTGGATAGTGAAAGTTCGTTTTAGAATTTTTTAATAAATAGATCTTATTCATGAATGAGAAATGGGACAAGATAAATATAAAAACTTAATAGAATTATTAGACTCTTGCGAAATTTCGAAAATCGGGAAGATCGTCAATTTATCATTCATAATAAATCACGACCACTGTACTATAATCTTCTATCTAAAAATTTTCTGTTCCATTATTTCCTTTTCTGAAAATTTTGTTCAAACGCTGAGGCAAGAACGGCGAAATATGCTGCAATGCACGTTACTTCACTCAGAGAATACATAATTAAACCGTAAACATTTGGAAAACATTTTTCACACAAACTTCCTATCAGATGTTTGGTCAAATATTTTATAAAGAGTTGATAAATATATGACACACATTTGTCAAACATTTGTCAATTGCCTATAAATTATTTGTCAAATGTTTGCAACATGTTTTTTTCTCAATGTTTATTATGTGTGGATGCACCTTTACGACTAAACATATAATTTTTAATTCTTCACGAATAAACAATCTCATCTGACTAAGTAACTAGTAAGGACACTATGCGTTACTAGCCCACTTTTAACCACCTAATTGAATTAATAAAAAAATTGTATTAGTTATTAGTACAGCCGTGCACAGTAAAAGCGCTTTTATGAAACAAAATCTTATTGCACTAATAATTTCTCACTAATATTTATTTGCATATTTACGGTGAAGTAATAACTTATTACTATGCGTAAAAAAGTAGGTACTTATGACACTCAATTGGAATAATAATTTGGAAAATATTGGTAAAGAATAATCCCCATTTTAGGCACGACACCTCCAGACATGAGAGATGTCTTAAACGATCCATTATGATACTCTGAACATTTTTTATTAATATTGTCTATTTTTATCTAGCGGGGGAAAGGTGGGGGTGGGAGGTCAAAGTTTCATCTAGTACATTTTGAAAATTCTAGTACAGAACCGGATGCATTAGGTCTTGAGAAGAAGTTTGAGCACCCACATTCCTATACTCGGATGCTTAAATAGCTATTTATAGTCATCCCCACACTCACTATTTTAGTATTTCCCTCTTTTTTATTCGAACTGAGGTACTAGATATTTCGCACTTTAGATCAGCTCTAACTCGGTAGAGCTATGCCAGATCGTAAAACTGGTTTCACTGTTCACCTCACCTCATTAACAGCTACAATTCGTAGAAGAAAGCTTTTTCTCTGCACTCTTCTAGGATAGGGGTTGGAACCCCCGTCAGGGAGGGGGGGGGCGATGGTTCCAATATATCATGTTGCATATCGAATTAAAGGTCTCTCCAAGTACTATCGGGTGGTGTATATTTTTCCTGATTCCAAAAACTTTCTCGGGACGTTTTTGCAGCCGGAAAACCCATTGTCATGGACTTGGGTCACATACACCCCAGCTACTACATTTCGCATTCATTTTTGCAGTTCTTTCTTCTATTGTGAACATTTTCCTAATAGGAAGTTATTTTCCAGGACGCACCAATTCTACGCAACCACTTTTTCACCCAAGAAAATCGCTCATCCGATCGCCAAGTCTATCCCCCGCTTAACTGAAATAAACATTGTTAATAAAATATGTTCAGAGTATCAGAATGCATCGTTGAAGTCATATCCCATGTCTGGAGATGTCGCGCCTGAAGTTGTAGGAAAAGTGCGCATTTCCCTTTGCTAATAATTATTAGACTAATAGTTTTATGAAATAGGCCCCTGGGATGCAAAAATAACTGAAGATCTTCTTGTTTTTTTAATAAATTAAATTAAGTCTATTTTAGGTTCATGTTTATTCTCAATTGTAATTCAATTTGTATTTATTTTGTTTATTTATTTATTTAAATTTAGTCATGATTTTATCATTACAAATGAATTTTTGGTGTCTATAAAAAATTGGAATGTCTCTCAATGGACCGAAAATAACTGGTATTTTGAAAACTTTAAACAAAAAAAGCTGGGATAAATCATGATCGTGGAATTTTGTGGAATATACCAAAAGATGTCTCGTGAAACCCGTTTCGATTCTTGCAAAGCTTTTGAAAAATCAACTTTTTATTAAAAAAAGCTAAAAAAACCAAGCTGGAATGGCTTTTTATTTTTTCTGGCAAAAATATAAAACCTGGGGGTGATTCTGATCTGTTTGTCGTAGCTTAAGCGTATATTTTAGTCACATATTTTGACATTTCACCTTAAATTTGTCGTACTTTTATATTCACCATATTCATTTTGATTTATCCTTTTCATCAACCACAAAATAAACTAAAATAAATTTGCATGAATTAATGTCAGAATACACGCCTAAAAGTACGACAAATTAGTCAACTGCTTCCGATGTTGTGACAAAAATTTTATACTGTAGTAAATGGATATCCTACAGCTCATTAGAGCAATACAAGTGCTTAAATTCGAAATAATATTTTGAATTTGTAATGTGAACTATTATTTTTAGTTCATTCTATGTAAGGCAAGGCTTGCTGAACTGAATAAAACACGAAAAAATCAGTAGAAAAGTTCATTTCATTTAGACGTATATTTTGATATAAAAGTACGACAAAAGATCAGAATCACCCCCAGCTTGGCTTTCAAATTTTTCCATCAAAAATAAAAAGCCAGCTTGACTTTTTATTTTTTCGAGCTGGAATTAACAGATTTCGAAGCCGGAAGTATAAGATGCCAAGCTGGTTTCTTATTTTCAGGGTCCGGACCAGTTATGAATTTTTTTCTTTCTTATCGGTATCCGGTAATAAATGTGTAGTTAAGTATTATCAATAATAATAACTAAAGGAAGGTATGAGTTTACGATGTGCTCTGCATCAGACTTATTTTAGGTTGTCGTCATTAACTAACCGAAAAGCCGGAGTTCTTAAAACTTTAACAACTACACGAGCACGGCTTATCGTTGTCGGCTGCTTCCTATCTATCTTTTTTTATGTTATTCTTGCTGTTGCCGCGATGCAGTGCCGACAAATTATTTGAAAAGCGATTAAGGTTCCCATATCCAAATTATTTTTAATGGAAAGGAAATTTAAAAATTTAAAATGATACTCGGCTAGAAAAAGTAAGAAACAAGCTTGGATTTTCATACTTCCTCAAAAAAATAACCAGCTTCAAAACCTGTTACTTCCAGCCAGAAAAAATAGAAAGCCCAGCTGGATTTATATTTTTGCCAGATAAAATAAAAAGCCTTTCCAGCTTGGCTTTTTTAGCTTCAAATTATTATCGGTCAGCAATAACAGTTGGCTTTTTTCGTAAAAACTCATAACTGATTCGATCCCTCAAAACTCGAAGTTTAAAAAATAATTTGTCTCACTTTTATCACAAAATTGCAGTTGCGACTTCCATTTTTATTAGCACTACTTTTTTCTCACTGATGCGCTGAATTTTTTATTGTCGCTTTTTTATATGTAAGTGAAATGCTTCAAATATCTTTTGTTAACTACAAAGAAATTGAAAAGAATTTTAGTTTTTGTATGTAGACACGATCTATGTATATTGCAATTCCTCTACTTGCAGGCTTCCTCACAAAGTGTAAATTAATTTCTTCTCTCAGGAAAGTTTCGTTATTTAATAAAAATAGTTTGAAGAAAATTTTGAAATATTAATGCAATTTCCTGGATGCATTCGAAAATAAAATTTCAATTAAGTTGGACCTTTAGCTTGAATGAAATTTTCTCTGATACTTGTTAGCTTATTTCAGGTTCAAGTACTTTAAAATAACCCTATTTCCGCACACATTCATTAAATATTGGCAGTACATTGAGGAACATGAAAAACGTTTTATCCGGGAAAATTTTTTGTAGATATTAAAAATTTGTATCGCCGCGTACATTTGTGTTTATCATGTGTGTTTATTTACAGGAAATAAGTACATAAAAGATTAGTCAGAGTTATGGACTTGCTACTTAGGTTGGGAGTATAATACCACATAGAATTCCTTAACTGTAGTAAGTAGGAGCTAAAGAAATCATTGCACTGTTTGATAGTTATATTTGGGGTAAATCCAGTTGGGATTTATGGTTTGCCAAACTCGTAGTAGTATGGATCAATGTACATAGGCTCTAACTTCATCGGGACGCAGCAATCGCAAAGAATTGCGCTGACAAGAGAAGAGTTACTAAAGATCCATTGAAAAGTTGTTGTATAAGTAAAAATTGTCATTTAGTATTTAGAGCCTAGCTAAAATGTTACATTAAATTACAGATGTTGTTGAGAAATCTGCATATACATATTTTTCACTAGACTAGAATTCAATGAGAATAAAAATGGTTATTCTCTTATAGCCTACCATGCGACAAATGGTTAACCTCAGTCAGTACCCCCTTGGTAATTCAGACCACTGTTTAATCACGGCTCAGTTACCCATCTCCAACCTATGCCGCCTTACCTTTCCACCAACAAGTAGAGCTCTCTGGCACTATAGAAATACTGATTGGTAAAGTCTCAATCAGTATCCAAAGGAGTTTGATTGGTCTGTTTTGCTAAGGGGGATGTCGATAAATGCACTCTGGAGCTTAGTAATATTCTTAGTCTTGGTTTACGTGAATACAGATATAAGCAACAGCAAAATCGCTCTTGATTTAATAATAAGTGCAACTAAGCTGTAAGAGCTAAGAGATCTGCTTTTCGTGCTTTCCAATTACATCCTTGTCCAGAGCTGAAACGAGTCTACAAGACTGCAGAGAACACCTGCAAGTCTTCTATCCAGAGAGAGAAATTTCTTTTTGACCAGAATATTATACAAAGAATCTTGGCAAGCGGCAAAGGTGGCAAAGGTTTCGGAAAAAATGTCTCCCTGGAAAAGTATAATATTCTGCCTGCTAAGTTCACTTCAAATTCTCAGCTTCCACCAACTTCACAGATACCTGCTTTGCATCTCCCATGTGAATGTGTACAAGAGCAAATACATATCCGCACGAGAGATGCAATCAAGGTAGGGGATCGACTATCCAAAGCTGCGGGTCATGATGGGTTGTCACTTCTGTTAATTCAAAGCTACGGCTCATCTGGGGCTAAACCTCTGCGCAAACTATTCTACTTGTCCTATTAGAGGGGAATCTTTCCAACTGTTTGGAAAGTAGCTCACGTTCAACCTATTCCCAAAAAAGGAGAGGGTAGCGATCCTCACATTATCGAACAATTGCAATCCCATCGACGCTTTCGAAGATTTTTGATTCTATCAATTATGACAACCTAATGAAGTGTCTAGAAACTAATCAACTCATTAATGATCGTCAATATGGTTCCGTACTGGACGCTCATCTGGAGACTTCCTGACTTTTCTCACGGAACGTTGGAACCATAATCCTCACAATTTTGGTGAGTCTAAAATCGTTGCTTTGGATATTTCAAAGGGCTTTGTTAGAATCTGGCATCCTCCGACTTTAGCCAAACTTGAAGCACATAGAGACCATCACCGTCATCTTCTATTATGGATTGAAAGTTTTCTATCTGGTTAACTAATTCGTTTTGTATTAGATGGCGTTACATTTGAACCTCGCCCTATAAATGCCGGTATGCCTCAGGGATCTGTTATCTCTCCGTCTCTCTTCCTAATTTCCATTAATGATCTACTTACTTAGATTAAATCACATCCATAGCCTTGCCGATTACAGTACCCTTGATTTCGTTTACTCCTCTTATACTCTTGCGGACTCCAGAGGGAATGCTGCATATGTTAAACGTGGTTGCATAACTAGATCATTGAATTATGATCTTATATTACCCAGCGAATCGCGTCGAATTAATGTATCTTAGACTCAAAGCTGTTTCATCTCTTTAAAACAAGATCAGAATTTAACCACTCCCTATCATTTGATAAAGCTTTAGTTTCAGATTCATCGTCACTAAGCATCCTCACTTGACATTAAGATTTCCAGTAAATTAAGCTGGACAGATCACACTTTCTCTGTTGTCAAAGATACATCGAAATGTCTTGGATTTCTGAAAAGGTGTAAGAAATATTTCAGCTCATCAATTCTAGCGCTCCTCTACAAGTCCTATATCAGATTACAGACCTTGCATATTGTCAAAAACAGAACCTTCAAGCTCACGGGCGATTTGGCAATTACTTGTCATATCGACTCGCTCGAACACCGCCGCAATGTTGAATGTGTTTCGCTCCTTTATTGCTGCATGCATGATCAATGTTCCCTTGTAGATTAATTCCTGCACGCAATACTTGCGCTGTAAGCCGTGCACATATTCTCACCATTCAAAATACTTTCGGCCGTACAGTAAAATTCCGTGATGCTTTTTTATCCCGACCTGTGCGAATGTGGAACAGTCTACCATCTTCTACCTTTCCTCCAACATCAATCTGTGGAAGTTTAGGGGCGACATACATTGGCCCCTCCGCCACTCTCCTCATATCCCCTTACCCTTTATCTCCGTCCTGCCATGCTGTGCTTTTCATCATAGGGTATCCCCTGAGCTTGGTTTAATAATATAAAAAAAAAGCTCAAAGTTGGAGATCATCCGATTACCCGTACATTGTGTATGACGAACACATGCCCTGTTTCAATTTTTCTTTTTTTCTGGAGTCCTAAGAGTAATTTCGCGATCCTGCGGCACCTGTTCTGCAGTCAAGGAAACTGCAGGGAATACTTACATTGATTTCAGATCTAAAAGAAATATTAATTATGAAAGAGATATATCGAAATTGGTAAATATCTGCTTGTGAAGCTCTAATGAGTTTAGCTGCAATGTAGCTTTATTAAAAACTCCATCCTCTACACCAATTTTGTGCAGAAAGTCTTCGTTTCTTTCCGCCTGAGTCTTATCAACATCTGGAATAGGTATAAACGGAGGCTGTTTGGTGGAGGGTACCAATTGAGAGAAAGGGTACTCCACCAATACAATAAATTAATGATTTCGGGATATATTTCTGGTAGTATAAACACGTGAGTTCGAAGCACTTTGAGAGCAAGGTCGCGCTGGATTCGGATCAAAACTATCCGGATAGTTCGGATTTGGATCCGGATAGTTTGGATTTAGATCCGGATAGTTCGAATCTGGACCCGGATAGTTTGGATAGTTCGGATTCGGATCCGGACAGCTCGAATTCGGATCCGGATATTTCGGATTCAGATCGGGATAGTTCGGATTCGGATTATCTGGATACTAGGATACCCTGATCTCAGGAATTGGATCCCAATTATTCCGGATAGCAAATTATCTGGATACTTTCAGCTCTAGGCTTATACATATATTTGTGTGCATGTGTAAATTTTCAAATTTTGGCTAAATTACAGCAATAGTGTGTAAAATAAAAAAAACATCTTTCTCTTAGCTCCGTTTGTGTATATTATCTATATCATAGCGTACCAGAAGACGATGAGGTTCCACTCTAAAAATACGCGTTGGTGGTAGTACCATCTACCACCGATCCAATTATGTATATTATCGAAAACTTTATGTAAATGAAACAAATTAGCAGACATGAGACTTATTGGAAAACGTTCATTAGAAATTGGCATTCAAATAGGCACCTTACAATCTCTGTTGGAAATTTTCTTGAAGAAAATCCTTTCCAAGTAATATACATAAATATATGTATGTAGGTCGGTTTTTTTGCAATTGCTGATTAGAAAAAAATAGATTTCGCGTCCCAGGAAACCTAAATTTATTGTAGAATATTGTGGTCAACAAAATTAATTCTATACACCCCCATCTATGATCACGGTATACCACTTCTCCGCCGGGAAAGCACAACAACAATAAATATCAATATCTCTAAAATGACACAATCCTTACCAATGTAGATTTTCTTTTGGTCTCCAAAATACAAGATATATTCCGAGACAACTAATACAACTAACCATAATATAGTTAAAATAAAATTATTCTCCGCTTAGTTCGTCCATAGTACGCTTATCATGACGATTCCTTCCAAAAACCCGGAACATAAGAGGATTCGTACAAATATGATATGAAACAAAATTACCACAAATGATAGAGTCCCCCGCATAGTCGCAATCTTTCTCCGCAGAACACCATTAAAACTGTGTCTAGGGTGATGCCGCCTTGGGTGATGATGCCCCTTTTGCAAAGGATAACATTTTTGGCCCCCCAAACCATCCGGGCTTGTCGTCGTATTCTGTTTAACCGCAGCTCAACAACTTTTTATCAGCACTCCATAAATGTTTATGGTAATAATCCGCCTCGTACCGAAACACTCCAGATTTAACGTCTCCGTAAAAGTTCTCGCTCTGGATGAGATGATTATGCTAATGACAATTGTGATGAAGGTATTAAGTTGAAAATTGCCTCGAAGATGTGGGTATTATTTGTCGGCTGGTCAAAACCACCACATTTCGTATACCTACGGCTTTTCGTTGGGATTGTGCTTTCTATTCAAAACCCTTTCTGAAAGGGGATTTAAAAGGCTCCTCACAAGATACATAGATACCGTCCCAAAGCAAACATTAATTGGATTCTGAAATTAGAGTAGATGCATGACCAGGTTTAGATTAGATTATCCCAGGTAGTATAACCCTTCTGAATTATTCTGGGGGTTAGTTTTTCCGTCTGTCTTCTGTCCATGTTGATCAATGGCTGTCGTCCAGTTTGGAATGCGATTCCATTTGGGATCACTTCGATGAGTCTAATGCTTTGGACATGACATTTTATTCTAAACGAATGAATTCATTCTATCTACAGCATTAAGGGAAATTCAATGATGTCACGTATCAGGCAATTGGGGGTAATTGCAATTCGAGTTTGATTATTCCAAATTGAAATCTAACACTCGTTTGATATCATACAGTAATTAATTTTCGAGCATCATCTGTTGAAAGGGTATAGGAGGTTTGATTGGTTAACTAGCGTAGTTTTGATTTGAGGATTTTTACTGAATTGGTATACATTGATTTTTCACCTTTGATTAATTTAAGGTGTTTGAAGTATATTTTGTAGGGTAATTAATGTTAGTAATTCAATTCAATTCAATTTATTTATTTTCTGTGGGTATGCTAACAACTCTTGAGGTATTCTTCTCGTTAGATAACAATCTATCATTTATTCCATTTATTCCCAGCAGTCGATACTTATCCAGTTTTTGATTAGTCAGTCTTTGTTTTAATATTTCATGCTTGGTCTGCATGGGAATATTCGGAAGCATTAACCTGGCCTACATTTAGACGGAACTTCCAGAAAATACTGATCCCTTGGGACTATTTATATAGCTGCCTGGACTTTATAAAATATTTCTCCACATATGTATAACTTGAGGCTGTGTGGTCGAAAATCCCGGAATACATAATTCCAAATAACATTGAAATCCCGGAAAAATTCAAATTGCTTTGGGTTGAGTAATGCACCTTCAATTGAAAATCCAAAATCCAAAATCTAATAATATAAAATTCTAGATTTCAAAATCTCAGATTTGAGAATTCCGCAACGAATTTATATACATTTGTATGAAGGTTTTACGAAATTCCAGATTTTAAAATCTTAAAAGTTAAAAATAAGAAATAAGTTTTAGTAAAAAAAAAATCCTTATTATCAAATAAAATTGTTCTCATGGGTTTGTATATACATATCTTGTATTCCAAAATCCCGGAGAATTTGGAATTGAAAATCTCGGGGCATAACATTCCGTTATGCAACATTTAAAAAAAATACTAAAATACCGCGGAATAATGCGGTACGAATTTTTTACACGTTCGTTCGAAGAAATTAAATTTTTTGATAATCAGGAATTTTGGTTTTCCGAAATTTTGCTTGCCATTTAGTTTCAAAATTCAGAGATGAGATATTGTTTTCAAGAAGAATTTTTTGTAATTACATGTTTAGATCGCCACGAAAATAGAAGTTTTCGATGGATGAAGGAGTTTTCGCTGAAAATACCAACGAAAACATACAATTCCAAAACAGCTTGAGAAGTAGTTTTCGGCAAAAACGAACTCCAAAATACGAAAAGCAGAGACCACAACCTAATTCAGCCAGACATATATAACAAGGCAATGACACTACTCATGTGTTCTATGTTACAATGCATTTAGAAAGCTCAAGAAGAAGAAGAAGAAAAAATTGTTTTCATGTACCAAAAGTAAAACAGTTTTCTTGAGTTGTTCCGGTTAGAGGTCAGCGCACGAAAAAGGTTGTATTTAATCAATTCAGAAAATGAAGCAAAATAACCCGAAAAAGAGGGGTTTTAAAAGCAATAATATAGAATTATTGATGGGAGATAGCATTATGGAAGGTAAACAAACGAACGAATTTCAGATAAATAAAAAAAATTATTCAAAATGTTATTTTTAACAGGTAATCATTTACCACCATCCACTTCACACCTGGAAAGTTTGCCGACATTTCTTCGCAATCCCTTTCTGAGATCGAATTTGCTTCAGAGACGCTCAACATATCCATAGGAAGTTCAGAATCGTTGACTTTGGAAGACCCAGACCTTGCTCGCTCATCAAATTCTAAATCACTACCTGTGGAAACTATACCACATAAACGTCAGAAGATGAACAATCTTCAGATTCAAGTTTTAAAAGAAATTCAACAAAATAATGAAAAAACTCAACATGCATTTTGAACAGTCGAAAGCAAACGATGGAAAACTTATTGCATTGGAAGGGAAACTTGTGGACATAGAGGAGCAGAGAAATGTTCTTTTAGAAAAAATGATAGAAAATTCCCAAACGTTTCAAGATTTTATGTTAAATTTATTGAACTCTAATTAATGGTGAATTTTTTTCTTAGCTCTGGTGTAAACACTACCACAAAATCTGGTTCCGTGGTATCAGTGCAAAAAAAATGTCATCAAATCAAAAATCATATTTGAATACATTAATGTCGTTTAAATAAAAACATAAAAATATACCCAAATATTCAGATATTGCTTCCCGGATTTCATTCGCAGATGTATCATGGTCGTTAAAAATATCTGTTTATTCTCTACGCAATTCATTTCTCGATTTATCTGGTTTATCCTAAGCTAGTATCCAGGTTTCGTTAATTTTATCATTCTCCGAATTTAGAAAATTGTGCAGCACGCAACAACATTTAATTATAATTGGAGCGTTTTCGATACTGTTATCGAGTCCTTTTCCAAGACGTCGAAAACGCGCCTTTATGTGCCCAAATGCATTTTCGACGACTCTACGACAACCCGACAATGAAGTGTTAAACGTTTTTTCACGAGAGTTTCTGGTTATATTAAACGGATACGGCTTCATTAGAGTTGAAAAAAAGCGAAATGTGGAATCTCGTATTTTCAGAACTGGGACTTGCTTTTCAGTTATGTTTCTTGAAAATTCTTGTAGAATAAGGTTTTCCAATTGCTGTTTCAAATTTGATTTCTCGAAAATGGTGGAATCTATGTGGTTGAATTTCTATGTGGCAGCCATCTGCAATTAAAAAGGCTGAATAAATTTACTTTGTTTATTTATAAGACTGACTGAAATACTTACCAATTGCGCTAAGACATTGTGGAAACCCTAATTTTTCAAATCCGCGTAAACATCCTTGGACTTGTTCGCGTTGTAATGGAAAAAAATTCAAGTATTCTGTCCTCATTACGTTCCAGACTTCAATGCAAAATTCCATCAGAAGAATGTGAACAGTAGCTTTTCCAACACCAAATAACTTGAAAACTGTTCTGTATTCTGAAAATGATGCCAAAGTATATAGTGCTACTGCGACTCGTTTTTCCAAACTACTACATTTCCTAAATGGTGTATTAACCCTTTCTAGATTTACGAGTTTGCTGCACAAAAGGTCAAATGTTCTTCTCGTCATTCTGAAACTTTCTTTAACCCTTATATGCATAATGATTCATATATGAATCAAAGTAAATATTTCGTTCTGCTCCCCTAGCAGTGCATTGTTTGTTTACGGCTGCACTGGTATTCTTATTAGAATCATTCTCCCTTATATTCCTAGAAATCCTTTTATTCATACAGTGGTTCAGCTTCAATTTTACATAAGTAAAGCACGTGAGAAGTGTGTACTGTGAAAATTTCAGATGGAACGCTATTATGAAAAAAGAAGTGTTTGCTTTTATTAAGAAAACCATTATGGCTAGAAAGTAGTATGATTCATATATGGTACAGTATGCGTTAGTACTTCATTTGTTAGAGTTTTTCGTTTTTACTAATTGCACACATTTAAACGTCTGGTACTATAATTTCATACTGTATGATTCTCTTCTTTTTTCATGTTAAAAAATTATTTACCTATTAGTCATTATCAGCTTTCCATTAAAATATATTTTGGCTTTTAGACTATGTGTGCTTCAAGTTCAAGAAAACGTTTTACTGACGAGGACATTATTCTCATATTACAAGTTATTCCAAATTGAAGTGAAGATGAAGATTATGATTCTGAGGAAGAAGGAGATTTTGAATGTACAGAGTTCTCCGCAGATCCGCTGCTTTCTAACGTCGAGGAATAAATTCCTGTAAATGAGGAGGAGCTGCAAGATATTTTGGGTGAAAATGAATTCCTAGCATTAGTTACAGCTGAAGATGAAAACATAAACGAAATTCCTAATGTCTTATCAGATTCTGCAGAAACTGCAAGATTGGATATTTAAAAAAAAATATATTATGGAAAAACATTTCCCTACAACTTCCAAATGAGCAAATGGAGTTTAAAGGAACGAATAGTTTACCGGAAGCCATTATGGAACTGGATACACCATTCCAGTTTTTTAAATACTTTTTCGATAATGAGCTTTTGGATAAAATATTGGAAGAAACAATCTTATACAGTGTTTCGAATAATCCAGAGAAACCAATAAAGATTACTCGAACTGATTTAGAAAGATATTTGGGCATAATTATTTTTACAACTATAGTAAAATACTCAAATTTGCTATCATATTGGGACAGTTCTATCGGTGTGAGTTTAGTAAAAAATGCTATGCCTGTAAACCTCTTTGAAAAGATAAAGTCGACTTTGCATTTTAACAATAATTCTACGCAAATCGCTCGATCAAAATTTTGACAAACTATATAAGGTGCGTCCGGTGATTGACTCCTTATCAAAAAAATTTATTTCTGTACCTATAGAAGAGCGACATTCGGTAGATGAGCAAATTTGTGCAACAAAAAAGCGTCATCATTTGAAGCAGTATCTCCCTCTAAAACCCCACAAATGGGGATACAAATTCTTCGTATTATTACGAGCGTGGCCTTAGTTCGTTATTTAAAACACAATATTTCAGATATAATTCAAAAGTTCTTTCTTTATTTAACTTTACCGTTTACTCTCACAAATTCACAAATAATTATCAAATCAACTCTTTATTTATCGCTAGTACTGTACTTCTAATTATCGCAATCCCAATAGTTTACTTCGTTCACTTCGCTGTCTGAAATAATACTCCTCCTCCTAGCTGTCAGAGCGCCGTATTTATACTCTACGAATTATCCTAGAACCTTCCTGAATATTCCGCTCTCCGAACCCAAAGTTTACTAAGATGACACTAACCTAAAGTTGCTGCCATTCCTAACAGATGTCGCTTGATTCACTTTGTGGCACGTAACAGTATTATGTGGTGTGTCGTGCTTTGCATATAAATTCGAAATGTATACCGGTCTTGAGAATAATGCGAGCAAACGGCTTCTGCACGAACCAGATTTGGGTGCCTGTAGCAATATTGTCGTTCGTTTGTGCAGAGAAATACCTCACGGTGTTTTTCACAGAGTTTATTTCGACAATTATTACACGTCTATTCCTCTACTGAGCTATTTGGCAAAGCAGGGTATACATTGCCTTGGAACAGTTAGGCGAAACAGAATACCAAATTGTAAATTGCCCACTGAATATGATTTAAAAAAAGAAGATAGAGGAAAGTCTGTCGAATTTGTAGCTAACTTTGATGGAACGGACATATCCAGTTTGGTATGGAAAGACAACAAATGTGTCACTCTTTTGTCAACGTTTTTGGGAAAGGATCCTGAAAATAAGGTTACAAGATATGACAGGAGACTGAAATTGCATATCAAGATAAATTGTCCTGCTATAGTGCAGGAATATAATAAGCATATGGGAGGAGTAGATCTCCTTGATAGCTTTATTGGAAGAAATAGAGTAAAAATAAAATCACGAAAATGGTATATGAGAGTATTTTACCACCTTCTTGATTTGACGATAATCAACTCTTGGCTATTATATAAAAGAGTATATTTAGCAAAAGGAATTGCGACAAAAACTCTTGCAGACTTTCGTCTTGAGATTGCAACATTGTTGTGTTCAAAAAGCGCTACAACAACACCGAAAAGAGGAAGACCTTCTAGCAGTGCCGCGAATTCAGTTCAATCCATGCATAATGATAAGAGGAGGAGGGGACCAACAGCACCAATACCACCGGTTGACGTTCGGACAGATGGAATAGATCATTTTCCGTTCTGGAACGAAAATAGATTTAGATGCAAATTGCCAAGTTGTCATGCACAAACATATGTGTTATGTAAAAAATGCAGTACTGCAATATGTTTCAATAAAGATTAGAACTGTTTCTTCGAATTCCATAAAGCTTAAAAAGTGAGCTTTATAAGTGTCATGTAGGCCCTATGCTGCATCTCATTGTAATTTTTATTTTCTTTATTTTGAATCAATACTTTTGTCATAATTTAATATTTTTACAATGAACTTATTTATTTATTTATAATCTAATAAATCTTTGAATTGCAATTTTTGTTTTCTACTAAAAACCATTTGCTGATAATATACTAATGCATAATGATTCGAATATGAATCAATCCTATTATTAGCAAATTAATGGAAATTGAAATACTTGCGAATATTTCTCGGTTCGTTTTTGGATTTAGGAAGTAATTTTAAACTTATATGATTTTTTTAGCAATATATAAAAATTCATGCATTTAAGGGTTAAAGTCATTGTCATTGAAGTTACAGACACCTACATCCCAAAAGCTACTTGTACGTTTCTAAAGTAGCAAAATGTAAGTTGTTTATAGCGTATAGCTTACAGCAATATATATATATATATACATATGTATATAATACCTTTACCCATTCTTTTCTTGGCCTTCTCCACCCTGTTATCAAGCTCATCAACGTGTTATTATTAATTTGCATTGTCAATATTATTTCTGCTAACTTTCATTTTTTCCTCATTAACCGGCTTAGCAAAATCTTTTGGCGTGTTATATTATAATTGACACATTTTATTTCATCAATAATTTGTTTCTGGTGAAAATAAAAACACATAAACTCCACATAATCCATTTCCTCAATCATTTCATCCAATTGTCAGACGAAAACAGGAAGAAACGATGTAAACACTACACTTGTTTTTCGAAAACGACTTCACGAAAACGCTTATTTTCATAACGGTGTAAACATGTTATAAGAAATTTTAGACTCTAAAGAATAAAATCATGAACAACATTATTAATTTAATACCTTTTTATCTTTTAATTGCAATTTTGCACATCATTCCGAATCGTTCAACAAGGCTTGTCGGGGATTGCTTCCTTCGGGATTTTGTATTCCAGAAGATGCCGTTCTGTGCAGGACTTAGCCCAACGGATTTGTAATTAATAATAATAAGGAATTCGGTATTTCAAGATTATCAATTCAGGACTTAATTACTTACCATTATTATTGATCATCACCTTATCCTTTAATGTCTAATTATATTTCCTATTATTATTATTAATGGCCACACTCAGCATGTAAACGCGATTACCGTGATGGATCGATTCGGCGCCGTACCAAGCTGTTGAGCAGGTACCGTAAGGTACAACTTGGCATATTTTGCGTAAGGATCTACATCTCAAAGCATACTAATTTCAATTCGTACAAGATTTGAAGCAAGCCGACCTTCCGAATCGTCACCGTTTCAGTCTTTTGGCTCTTTTTCAGAGATGAAGCCTATTTTTGGTTTAATGGCTACGTAAATAAGAGAAATGCTGAAGAGCATCGCGAAGACATACATTACATTCAGACAAAACAACGGTTTGGTGTATTTGAGGCCGACCGGAACGTAATTATGAATGGCGCTCATGGTAACGGCCTATTAGCTGCCCGTGAGGAAAACCATATTTGGTTCCAACAGAATGGCGCTACTCAACGCCGTGCTAGCCCTTGGGCCACCAGGGACAAGTTGAGCGAACCCGCCTTTTCCGGTACTTATTTTAATACAGAAATAAAAAACAATTAAAAAGTAATTGATAGTGGAACCGGTAGTTCATCCATCTCACCGTATTTATTGGCTACAAACCACTGTAATTTTCATTTATCATTTTTTCATGTTTTTACTTTTGAAAAGTCTCCAAAAGCTCCTGATAGTCGATGCGATCACATAATTCGCTTTCAATAGATATGGTGGTCAACCCTACTAAGCGTTCTTAATTAATTATCGATCGCAGATATTTTTTAATAATTTTCAGTTTCGAGAAACTCCGCTCACCTGGCGCAATTGAAACGGGTAGACTTAACAATATCCGCATGGCAATGACAATGTTGGGTACAATCGACGGCATATCATTTTTTACGATGAAATTCAAAACTTTAATTGGAGATTGATCAGCAGGCAAGATCACAGCCAGATTCATAATTTCGTCACACAGATCAATGCCATCAATATCCGTGCTCTCCCCATATATTCTATCCTATGCAAATATTTGCAGCTCTTCAGTTTTATACCTTAGATGAAATCTAAAGGGTATGCTAAGTCTGTCATTCCGTTTTGTATCACCTCGAAATAATGATGGTAGAGCAAAATGGATTGGACACCCACACATAATAAGGGGTATTCCATTAAGAGCGCTCAAGCTTTGAACTGAAATAAAACAACAGTTATATACAATTTGAATGAGTTTTTTAATTTAATGTATACTGGATACCATTAAATGTGGAACATGGATTGCTCGGACCTAATTTTCGACGATTCTCTCAAAGAAATCAGGATGTATTTCAGCGATAACATGTTAAATATTGTGTTAAGCATAAGTGTTTGTGGTTTGTTGGCACAACACATTGACTTTACATAACCTCATAAGAAAAAGTCCAGATCCATGATCTTGTAGGCCAATTGGCTGGTCCTTTTTTCGAAATAATGGATTCATCAAACTTTTCCTTTAGCGAAATAATTGTTTCATTAACTGTGTGACATGTACGACTGTTTTGTTGAAAACATTTGTCGTCTGGATCGATATCATCAATTTTTAGAAATGAAAATTGATTGAGCATTGGTCTATAACGAAATCCATTGACAGTAACTGTGGCCCCTGCATCATTTTTGAAGAAAATTGGACCAATGATGCCACCCAGACCATAAAGTAAACAGTCAATATTTCTGGTTGCATTGCTAATTATTGAATTTGTTGTGGATTGCTTACACACCAAATTCTGCAATTCTGATGGTTAACAAAACCATTCAATCACAAATGTGCTTCGTCACTGCAGATCATCTTTTTTCCAAAATGAAGATCAATTTCAAGTTGCTCTAAAGCCCGATTAGCGAATCTGCGATGCAATGCATAATCATTAGGCTTTAGTTCTTGAGTCAACTGAATCTTATATGAATGTAATCCCAAATCCTGACGAAAAATACGTCATTTTGTTGTTTAAGAAATGCCTAATTCCTGAGATCGGCGAGGAATTGACAAATTTGAGTTCTAATGTACACTTTCACTGACAGCAGCAATATTGTCTTCAATGATAGCATCGGCCATAGGTATTGAGCCAATAACCGTCAAAATTAAACCGCGCGTATGGTAATGATGCTTGACTCAATGGGAGCATTGGTATTGGCTGATTCTTTCGCAGATGCTCGGCATCAGTTGATATATGATATTCTAGGCGGCATCAAGCATCATGTAGTAGTTGACATATCATTTCCAGAAATGTTGGTGGAATTTGTGCGGGCAAATCCGTGCCACTTTTTGTCGATTTTTAATGTTTTTTTCCACAATAAATTTCAGCCCTTCACTAAAATCTTTCTTTTTGACAGTTCAGGTACCTTTTAATGTTGTATTTCATGATGCTGCCATTGTGCTATAGGTGAGACAACTTACAACTAGATAAGAAAATCGCTATATAAACCCGGATTACTTTTTGAAAGCTCTATAATTTTTTATTCAACCAAAAAAGCTATCAATGCGAAGAAGTTATATGGCATAATACAGCAAGAGAGAGAGAGAGAGAGAGAGAGAGAGAGAGAGAGAGAGAGAGAGAGAGAGAGAGAGAGAGAGAGAGAGAGAGAGAGATAGAGAGAGAGAGAGAGCTTTCTATTAGAGGGCCATTAGCTCATTTTAATTCGACCGTTTTTTTGTGAGTTTTTCATATCTATACATAGATTTAAGTTCTCTCAGGTTATAGTAAGCATCAATGCCGATGTGGGGACAAATTTAATGTCGATACCGATGTTCGATGCCACCATTGTGTTTCGGCCTTTAACCAGCTACAATTTAGAAGCCAAAACTACTGTCCTCCTTGCCAAATGATGGGAACTTCAGAATGGACAATGTTAGCCGCACTTACGGCCAATATTTGACAGAAATAATCTTAAAAAAAATAAATGTAAAGAATGTGGTTCTTTTGTATGATAGCAAAGATTACCCAATAAAATTGAATTTTTTTATTAACTTTTTTTTATATTTTTGAAAAAAGTATCTCTAAACGAATCACTCGATAGTTAGGGATTTCAATACAATCATAATTTAGATGCCTTTAACATAAAAGTGCAACTCGATTTTCTCGCAATTAACTATTTTCCTGGATATATTTTCTAAGATTTTGTTTTCCTGAGTTTGTTTGTTCGATTTCCGGGTAGCTATTATAAAAAACGTAGAACGAAGAATTTGGATTCAGATAGCCACATTTTATCCATCGGCAGAAAGGAGTCAGACATTAATTAACAAAAACTCCTGTCGTATTATAGAAATTGAGAAATTGGATCCCTCCCTCCCCCTGCAACATTAAATAATTGAAAGTTGCCATAATGAAAACTTTCTAATAATTTCGCCAATGTTCGGTGTAGGTACGTTTAGAGCTAAATTTCTCATAGATAAGAAGACTTATCACTAAAAACCAAAAGGATCCACATAAATGAAATCAAGTAATGAGCAAATGAGAAGCTTTTGCTCATCCAAATTAAGCACCAAGCTGGAAAAGTTTTCCCCATTGAATTTGTATGCTTATTTCCGTCGTTCACCTGAATTCATGCAATCCATTTGCATAAAAAAATTAAACTTTACATGCAGAGCTCGTGTGTATAAACAGCAATGAAGGGACAACTTTAACAACGATCTCGTGATTTTCTATCTAAGCTTTTCTCTGGGAATTCTTCTATTACAGATATAAAGTTGGAAAATTCGCAATGACTATACGTACATAGATATACCTACATAGACTTTTACACTTAGGTATGTAGTCTACAATCAGGAGATACCATTAAAGGAAACATGGTTGCACAAAATATTCACATGAGTCGCAGTCGAGTGATGTGCAAAAACCCATGAGATTTTTTCACTGCTTTTATGACGCTGAATAATTTACCGCTTTACGTTCTTAGGGGACAAAATCTTTTCAAGAAAAAAAAAAAACATTCTCAGATATTTTGCAGGTTAATACGCCAACCATTATCGTAAATTGAGTAACGAAACCAATAAAAACGACATGAGAGTCTGCTTTAAAGGGATTGTCATATGGGGATACATTTGCTATGTACCTACTATGGGTAGAGGTGCCTTCATAAATTATAATAATAAAGTTGAAAATAAAATGGGAAAACGGTACCTAGTACTATAACGATCGTTGGAGAAGTGCATATAGGGCAGTTTCAATCAAATTTCACCCATTTTACTCACGTCATTTCTTGGTTGCCCAGGAGTGTTTTAGATGGGTACCTATATCTCCTTTGTGGACACTTAAAACCATTTTATCTTTTTCTATATAATTTACGATCCAGGTTTAATGACTGGTTTTGAAATTTTGTTGAGTTATTATCAATGCTTTTCTCTACCTTTGGTGATGGTGTCTTAATAAAGAAAATTACATAAAAGAAGGATTGGAGTGAGAACAAAATGTGACACTAAAATTGGGATTTATGTACTTCAAATCAAATCAAATTAATGACAATACATACAAGATCTACAATATTTTTTAAGTACAATATTTACGTATATTGGTTCTAGCGATAATTGAAATGAAGCAAATAGAAATGAAATATAAAATGAAATAATCTAAATCAATTTAGTAAGCTTCTTCTTAATATAATCGTTCAGCTCCAGTGCGAAGATAAATTTACTGTACAAATCTGTGGCTGGTTCATCTTCATCCTTAGAGCTAGTAGTTTTGGTAATAAGTGCATTGAAGCAGAGCCTAGTTTCGATGTTCCGCAGACCGATGCGCCGATAGGATATGAAAATACATCCTGCGTAACTGACAATCGAATATCGCTTCATGTGTGAATCCGACGTTATTGCCGATATATCCAAACGACTATGAGGTGCATAGTGTGCGAAATATTATGGAAATTGTTCCAGAGTTTGACCCATATGACGAGGAATCATTGACAGCTAAACAATTCACCGACCGTGTAACTTTGTTGAGATCTGCATATCGTTGGGATGATCGCCTGTTAATACATGCTGTGCAAGCAAAATTAAAAGGCGCTGCAAAATGCTGGAAAGACACTTTGCCGATTTACCTGAGCTGGTCAGATTTTGTTTCCATGTTACTGAGTGATTTTCCGACAACAGAAACTGCTGCCGACGTTCATATGATTCTTATGAAAATGGATCGGCGAAGTAATGAGAGCCCAGAAGAGTTTTTTCATGGAATATGCAGTAAAGGCCGAAAAGGTGGGTTAGCTGAAGAAGACATAATAAAATATTGTCTAAGAGGAATGCGTGAGCCGATAATGGTAAATGCTTTACTAGGAATGCCGTTTCCAACAAGAAATGATTTACTGGTTGCTGTCCGAAGGTTTACAGCACGTTCAAATAAGACGAAAGTCATTGAAACAAGAAATGGAAAATCAGAAATGAGAGGAAAACTGCTCAACATTCCGAATAATATTACAAATAACGACTATCGGGGGGAATAATGACGGAAAAGGGCCGATGTGTTTCAATTGCCGAGAAAGGGGTCACATATCGAGAAATTGTCCAAAGGAGTCTAGAAAGGAGAGATGCTTGAAATGCAACCGAACTTCGCACAGGACTGATCAATGTCCAGGGAGGACAAAAGATCAAAATTTAACTATGCTGGCCGTGGCTGCAGATGTTGAGAATATTCCAGCGGTGGTTACTAAAGACATATTCTTGAAAGGACAAGTTGTTCAAGCTCGCATTGACATTGGGAGTGAGAAGTCACTAATTTATCAAACGTTGGGAAATAAATTGGGAATAATCTCTACAGATAAACCTGTGATGTTAAAGGGATTTGCTGGAGGTACATTTATGGCGACTCAGCATATTGAAGTACCTATGACAATGGACGAATGTACTACGAACTGTCGATTGTATCTTGTGCCCGACGAGGTCTTATCACAAGAGGTACTATTGGGAGCTGACGTACTTTGTTCTAAATCAAATCGATTAATCATTGAGTCCCGAGAATGTCGCATGGAGTCAATAGACGACATTGACATCAATACCGGTACTATTAATGCAAAAGAACCAGATCAGTTGCGAGATTTGCTGAATGTTTACTGTGATCGATTCGCCGAACACTGGTCAGAATTAGGAAAGTGTACCGTGGCCGAATTGAAAATTCAATTAATTAAGGACGAGCCGATAAACATTCGACCTAATCGCATTCCTTTTGCGAAAAGAGAGAAAGTTAATGCGATTACGCAAACATTACTGAACCATGGCATAATCAGACCAAGTGCATCTCAGTATGCGTCACCAATTGTGCTTGTGAGCAGAGAAGGTAAAGATGATCGACTTTGCATTGATTACCGTGCAATAAACGCAATCACTAATAGTGAATTCTTTACTGAACTTGGAATCACACCCGCACCAGAGCTGTCAAATTAGGAATTGGCAATTCCGGTGTGTGTTCGGTGTAATTCTGTGCTGAGGTTTGAAAGAAGCAAATTACGACGCATTATGGAGACGAACAATTTTGACCAACTTTTAGGTAAATATATATTAATATAAGTCAAATTGGATTATTGATTTGTAATACATATAATCATATTGTTAATTGTTCTCTTTTTTATTTTATAGAAGTTGCACGTATGCTAGGTGAATCTGATTTGGCGACAAATGAGACTGCAGTGCTCTCACCTGTAGAAAATAAGACAATTGGTAAAGCGAATTTTTGCAATATTTTTAATTTTGTTAATTCATATTTGGCCTCATAGATTTCTGGACGGATGGCCAAAGTCGTTGGCTTCTCGATAAGTACGTAAATATATGGCACGAATTGGTCCGTGAAGAAAATTCAGAAATAAAAAGGCAATTTGGGTACACTTGGCTGAACAAATTAATGCCGAGTTAGGTGTAAAGAAAACTGCCGACCAATTGTGCAACCGCTATAAAACTATAATAAGAAAAAGAAAGCTGCAAATGGATAATAACAATAAAAGTGGAAACACCAGAGTCTCAGTGGATTTCGAGGAGGAGACTACAAAAATAATGGCTAGAGATGACTCCATCCAGCCAGAGGTCCTAAGGGTGTAACGTATCAATTTTGACACACACAAAATAATTAACAAAAATTGTGTATGTACTTATGCGCGTATATTATGTATATGAATACTTGTATAAAACTTTTAAATTCAAATTTAATCTCCAAATCCCACAACCAAAATAATTACCTTATAGACTTCAATTTATAGTCGACAAATAAAATGGTGGCCGGAGACTTCCGTTTGGAATTCGAGATAGCTACCAGGGAGTGAAGGAATACCCAGTACTTTTTCCGATAAGGGCAACGCCATTTTCTATGTGAAGTAAAATGTGACCTATTATATAGTATTGTATCGAGTACAGTGATATTTAAAATAAAACAAAAAGAAAAACAATTCTCACAAAGAAACAACTAAATCCGCGAGTGAATCAAGGAAATAAAATTCACGCAACAACAGGACAATTATACTTTAAAAAGAGTTACTTACATATAACCCTACGGGTAAGGAATATTTTATAGCTGTATACATGTGGGCAAATTCTATAAGTGTTAATTATAATTAAATCCAGGGTTAAAAGTCGTGGCCTAAAGACTTACAAAAAGAGTGCAGGCGCATGCCCAGCTTACTCAAGGTTGACCTCACACTAAATTGGGAGCCCTGTAGGGCGCAGCTAAGTCCTCTTTTATATATTGTATATTAAAGTAGGAAGTGATTTCGCCGTATATTGTTTAACTAGTTTATTACATTGTCTAGTTGTAGTATTTATTTATTCTTTGTTATTGCATGCGTGTTGATTTATTACATAGGACTCCGGAGGTAGTTAAGCAGAGATGTTTTCTTGAACGTATTTATTAATAATAAAAATATGAAATTATATGGGCTCGTAAAAAAAAAGCATTCTAGTAATTTGTTAGATTCCAAAGACCCTTGGTACTGTCGGCGTGTATAAAAAAAAATCAACAAACAGTAGAGAGGTACATGAACCGAATAAAAGAAAGTACATAGGTCAAGCTAAACACATATATAAAATTCGCATACATACGTACATATATATATATATATCTGTTAACTCGACGCTCAAACGGCCATTGAGAGACCTTAACGGACCCGATTTTCAATTTACGGCAGACAGAATATCTGTTGCTGATAAATGAGGAAAAAGTGTTACAAGGGGAGTAGGATTTGTTAAAAAAAAAAGACTCCTGGAGAACAGCTTGAAAGAACGGATGCAACAAAGGAAAAAAGGAAAATCCATCCAGGACGTAGTAAAAGAAACGCTTTTGGAGTTGGATGAGCGTAGAGTTGAAAGGGAAGAGGCAAGGGAAAGAAGAAAAGATGAAAGATTTAAGCAAAAAATGGATTTTTTGAGAAGTGCCTTTCTGCGAGAGTGATCGTTTTTTTTATATTTATTTAATAGATACTAATTTAAATGTAATATATGAATTTTTTATTTTTAGATTTTATTATGAAGTATATCTTACGTTATCTATGTTATATGACTGAATAAATTTTTATATTGTGTGAACTGTTGATGTGTTTTTTCCAGTAATTTGTTTTATCAGTAATGTTCAAGTGATTGTCTCCTGATTTTCACAGGTATGGTTGGTGATATAAGAATATCAACATTCGGAGTTACAACTCGGGTATTCTTGCTGCTGTGGTAAGAACTTATCTATGTATAAATTATAGGATTTTAATGCAGGTGTGCATTGCACGGAAAATTTCTGACTCAGCATTAAACAAGTAATGTTTTGCTATGGTTGTATTATGCGTCAGAGAAAGCTAAATAGGTTTCACTTCAGGAACAAAATTTGCCATAAAATTGATCACACTTGTAGGGACTGTTCTCGGCTTCTCTTCCCCGGAAAACAGATTTGTATACTGCATCAAGAATACTGTAAAACGGTCATATTCATTGCAACAAATGAACTGCAAGACGAAGTGTGCTTAATGCAGTAGACAGAGTCAAGTATGCGTGATAGTGCCTGGTTATCCTTGGGATATATTTACAAGCCTTTAAACAGGTACGCATACTAAAAAAACTGCAAATCAAAGCGATGTGACGATTCAATGAAATATATCTCACTGCAGTCGCGACATCTCTCGTAATGACCTAGTTACGGAGGTGAAACGTGCTAAAGTATTATTGCTGCAAGAACGATTTTAAATAAAATAAACAATTTCAATATAAATTTTTAATTCAATATAGTACATAAGTAATCTCTTTTTACTACTCCTCTTCTATGCACTTCTCTATCATTTGCATTGTCTGAAGAGCTTTGCACAGAATCTGCAATTGATGACAAATCCTGGTCTGATGAAATAAAAAGAAGAAGTGTACTTTCTTGGCAGACGAAATAACATTCTTAGGACAGCAAATAAGTAGACAGGGAATCAAGCTTGGGTCTCGAAAGACCGAAAGTATACGAGAGTTTCCAGTACCTGTTAATCAACATGACGTTCGCAGATTTCTCGGCTTGGCGGGATATTTTCGTAAATTTAATTAAAATTTAATTGGTGACTGACTGTGCTGCTATCCAAACGACTAAAGTGAGCAAGCCATTAAATCCAAGAATCAGTAGATGGTGGCTAAAGTTAATGGAATTTGACTTCGATGTTATCCATCGTTCGGCGGATCGACTTCGACATGCAGACGCTCTAAGTCGTGCTCCAGTGGGCGATGCTATCACACCGACGACAGTGATGCATGAGATTTTTCGTGTAGGAGTAAATGCGACAGATTGGCTAGCTACTTTACAGCAATCGGATTCCGAGATAGACGAAAATATCAAGATTTTAAAAGGTGAACTGGATTCACCTAAATCAGCCGAAGTTAAGAGAGGCTATTCGCTAGTGGGTGAGCGTTTATTCCGAGTAATCGACAGCGATTTAAAGTGGGTTGTACCAAAATCAGTCAGAGGGAAAATTGTGCAAACAGCACACGACGATTCCGAACATTTCGGAGAGGACAAAGTTATTCAAAAACTTCGAAAAAGTTTTTGGTTTCCACGTATGCAGCGTTACGTGAAAGCTTACATGAAGGCATGTTTGTAAAGGCATTACGAGAGTTGACGACATACTTCGGCTTGCCAAGGAAGATTGTTACCGACAGAGGAACCGCATTCACAGCGAAATCATTTAAAGATTTCTGTGCGAAGAATGGAATTCAACACGTTGTAAACGCGACACGCACACCTGGCGCTAATGGGGTTATTGAGCGTGCTAATCAATCTATTCTGCAATTTCTTAGAACAACTACAACGAATGAAACCGAATGGGATCAACGCATAAGAGAACTGTAGTGGGCTTTGAATTCACAACAGAATCAGACTACTGGTTGCAGTCCAAATGAGGATAATGTCGACGAAACTGTAAAGGAAACGACAGATTCTTCAGAAAACAGACGAGAGATACATTAAGAATTGAAGCCGAGCGAATACGCTGGAAAGCCAGATTTGATGAACGACATCGTACTCCAAAACGATATAAAAAAGGAGATCTGGTCGTAATTGAACATATTTCCCCAGCAATAGGAGAAGCCAGGAAACTGGAGCCTAAGTATCGAGGACCGTTTTATGTAGCTGACATCCTGGACCGTGACAGATACATAATCACTGATCCACCGGATATACAGAAATCTCAGAAGCCGTTCAAATCGTTGTATACTGCGGAACGAATGAAACCATGGGTAGCTACATCACCATAATTGGACGATATCGACATCGAGGATGCAGATGAAGAATCAGAGACGGATTCAGATCTGGATGGCCGAGCTGTCAACCCATAAGAAAAGGAAGAATATTTAGAAAAACGTAGAGTGCGAAAATTAATTAAGAAGTTTTGTTTGTAGAAAAAGCCTTGTCAAATGATGTTAGAATATATTATCCAAAGTTATCAGTCCATATTTTTTTAATTACGTCCTGACACATGTTAAATGAAAAAAATAGAAAGTTATTTTAAATGATTTTGAACTAACGTTTTGAATACACCGACAGTACATGCTCTTTGGATACGTAGGTGGATGATCTGAACAAGGTAAGAATTCTCCATGAATTCCATTATTCCATCATTGGAATGTTGTAAAAACAAAAACAAAAACAAACAAAAAACAACTCTTTAACATATTACAGCTTATTTGGCTGCAGTAGGTTATGCAACAAGATAATCGACCTGTGTTGTAGAAAATGCTTCAACGAACATCCTTGTAAATGTCGGTGTGCCCCAGGGCTCTGCTATCTCTCCACCTCTTTTCTTAATTTTTATCAATTATATGCTTTCTCTTAGTTTCAATCATATCCATAGTTTTGCTTTCGCCTACTCCTTTGGCACTATCATGGACTCCAGAGGGAATGCCACATCTGTCAAACGAGATTGCACTATTAGATCATTGATCGAGTTCAATGAATCTAAGTCCCAAAGCTCTTTCATCTCTTTAAAACATCATAATTTTTACACTCCCGTTTCTGTTGACAGAGCAATGATTTATGATACACCATCTTTATGCATTCTTGGCAATAATATTTCCAGTAAATGAAGCTGGATAGATCAAATCTCCACTGTTACCGAGGATGCATCGAAATGTCTTCGATTTTTGAAAAACTGTAAGAAATGCTTCAGTCCTTTCCTTTTTTCCGTATTGCCATGCTGTGCTTTGCATCATAGGGTATCCTCTGAGCTTGACGTAATAATATAAAAAAAAGGAAAAAAACGCATTCGAAAAGGGGATACAAGCCTAATAAATCGAATACAGTTATTAAATGCATTTTCTGATTTACGTCCACACATACTATCCAGTTTGGGAAATTGGGGCATTGGAAGAACAATGCTACCTGAAGTAAAATGAGGCAAAATCAACAATTTCACTAGCATTAAACGAATACTGCAAGATAAGATATTGGCAGAAAGTCAAAGCTTCGCAATCCAGAACACATTTTCCTAGTATCCCTAAATTGGTGACCTTACTAAGCATAGGTGGGAGGGAATCGTTTAACACTACTGATAGAACATCAAGCAAATCAAATTAATTGTTGAAGAACCTTATAAACTGTGACTTACTAAGGTTTAATTGTTGACTTATTATACGTAGATTTTGTCTAAATCAGAGTTAATACATGCTTTGCAGTCATCAATAAGCCCAATAGGACGGCCAAAGTACAATTGTACATCATTTGCATAAAAGTGAATGCACACATTGTGAACCATTAATGGCAAGTTATTAATGAAAAAGCTGAACAGAAATGGGTCCATGGTAGAGCCTTTAGGCACTCCACGCATTAGCAGTAGCGGAGTGAATATTTTATCATATTCAGTTTGACTTGTTGACTGTGATCTGACAAAAATTTACTGATCATCGATACTGCTGTACTACTAAATTTCAAAGAGGCATGACACAAGAGAATGCTTAATCAACAGTTTTAGTTTGAAAAATCCTGATCGATAGCACTACTTAAATCAGTGGATATGGATTAATATAGCGTCCTAAATCCTGATTGCCAATAGGTCAGTAAATTATTTTTGTCTGCATGTTCAAAAAATTGCCAGTACATTAGTTTTGCAACTACTTTAGATAGGAAGATTTCTTCAGAATTATAAAAATATAACCAACTTTCCAATTGGAAGGAAATGAGGATGATGACACGCATAAATTAATTAGTATATGAACAATAAATGTACAAATGATTGGAAGCCGTAATTTGATAAAGGGCATCAGGGCCAGTCGCATAAGATTTTATTGAATTAAGAGCCGAAATACGTTCATCCATGTTAACGCACCGGAAAGAAAATATGTCACTGGATCCATGCGATATATATATATATATATATGATGTGGAGCAGATATTTCATGTTATTAAGAATACGCAAAAATCCTAAATTATTGATACTATTCTAATTACTAGTATCGCAATAAATGTATCGATTCTATTACTTGTATGGACAAAAAAGTATCGAGTCCAAAATCAAGTATCGAGTACATTTTGTAATTAAAAAAAGGAAAAACTTCAGTACAAATATTATGGGACGGACCCTTAAAAAGCAATTGTTATCAAAAATCGAGAGCAACTGTCAAACTCAAAGTGTACTGGCTGTAGTCGACGTTTTCTAGTCCAGTTATTAAATGTATGCTGGCGGCGCGAAGAGAAATTGTGCAACTGTACTTGGACGACGCACGACGCAAACTGAAATTGGGTATAAAGTGCAGAAAGTGCCTACTGTACAGAGAGTATCAAGTAAAGTATCGATACCAGTAAAGTTTCGAATCAAAAGTAATCGAGTATACAACTATACTCAGTATCGAAAGCTAAGTTCGATGCTACTACAGTATCGATACTTTTTGCGTATCACTTTTTGTTATATTCAAGCTTAACACGTTCTCGCCTGCATATACCACTGGTGGTACATGGTGGACTGTCCTATGGGACGGCATGTACCACTGGTGGTACACTGTAATTTGTCCTATCGGACAGCATGTTCCACTGGTGGTACAAAGGAAGAAATCAATTTTATGTGTCTAGTTTGTAAATAGAGCTAACACGTATTTTTTCCCCCCTACAACGCCCCTCATCATCACCGCCACCAAAGGGTGTGTTACAGATTTCGAGATTTTATGAGAAAACGTCATTATCAAAAAATCATATCTCGAGAACGGAGCAAGCGATTTTCCTAATTCAAATCCATCAAAAATATAGCAGCACTGAACGAAAAAAAAAATTGTTCAAAATAGTTTTTCGTGCATTTAGGGTATTCAGTGACTTTAAAATGAATTTAAGAATTCATAAACAATAAATCTTTGCGTACGAGGGCTGTAGAGTAATGCCGTGTTTTTGATTGTATTTCTGGTTTTCCGGAGACAAAGGATAGGTAAAAAGAAAAATGTTGGCTTGCTGGTTCAGGGCATTAGGGGGTTGTACCTCACAACATAGGGGTTGTCTAAAATAGGTCGTATAGGATATAAAATTAAAAAGGAAAGAGAGTGTGATCGAGTTGAAGGGTTCTTTCTTTCACCCTGTAAATTGCATACGGCGTTTTTACCACTAAAAAAGGCTTTTTTGGCACTTGGGTCATATACACCCCCTTCCTTCATTTTGTTTATATTTTTGCCCCAGTCTCTCTTTCGTATGCATTAGCGGTCTGTTGTGAACGTGTTTTGTTTGGGTCCCAAATTTTGACGTCGTAACGTTTTTTCGCTCACACGATATTAAATTCACACCATTTTTTCACTCAAAGAACGGCCATTTGCCACTTTAAAAAGGACTAGTTTCTTTTCATTTCGAACTATCTTCGAAATTAATTATCGAATTTTAAAACCCTACAAACTATGAGAGTTCCATCCTAATCGGAGATGCTCGTTTCTCATAAATTGTTAATAATGTTTGTGGCGCCACTTTTCGTCCTAAAGTAAAAAATCATAACTATCCAATTTTATATGTTTAGGAAATTAAAGCCGTTTTTCTATAAACTTCAATTCAGATTGAACCGAAAATCCATTTAGTTCTAATTATTTTATAAATTAATTTAAATTAATTCAACACTAATGATTTATTCTACATGAGTCCACCACGTTTTCTAATTTATTGCATCGATGCCTGATCAGCGCTGTAGTGGGTAGAGGTACGCCTTTTTGTGAAATATAATAATTGAGCTGGCAGCAATTTCTCGTCTGAATTGTTTCGAAAATTGAATTCGCCAACAAATTGTTTCGAATGAATTAATCTGAACAAAATTGTAGAGAGAGTTTTTTTTTCGTTCCATTAAACGATTATTTTTCTTTTTTTTAGACCTATTAAGTGCTGAGTATTGATGGATTTAGTATAATTAATATGTAACAATTTTTATTTAGTATTGAGTTGGTATATAAATTGCAAAAATTTATCTGATGGAAGTGTGATTTTTTGTTAATAGTTTTTTTTATTTGAAATTCACAATCATAAAGAAAAATTCGTGAAAACTTTCGACACAGTTGTTTATAAGCAAAATTTGTTGTGTATGGCATGAATCTAAGGTTTATTTGAAATTAAATTTTGTGACCGTTATCCGGTTGAAAAATCAGTTATAAAATAAATTTTTCTTCATTTTAGTTCATTCGAACCTCTCAAGTTGGCAGTACAGTCAGATTTTGTTACAGGTTACGTCATATTTGTGTAAATTACTATTCCTTGTAAACGAAATTGTCAGTGTTTTTCTCCTATTTCATTCAAATAGCACAAATCCATACAGATGTGTAGCCGTTCGAGAAATATTATCAAGCATATTCTATTGATAATAAGTAAGTGATTAAAATAAGTCACACAGTTTGGTGTGAATTGTAATTCGTATTTAAATGAAGTTTTGTGAAAGTCATTGAACTTTAAGAAATGAGTATGCATTTCATTCCATCCCACAATATTCGTGTTATCTTTGGGTACGCTACATGATCTCGCACATGTATATAAAATGTATAACAAAAAGAACTCGCATATAAATTACGAAATAAAATTAAAATTTTGGGTTATGACGTCGTGACCCCAGGATGGATTATATATACATATGTGCATCTCGCAAGTACGTAAGACTAAATTTTTCTATGCTAATAAAAATCTTTAATGGCTCAGGACAGAAAACCGAATCAATTAAATTATTTTTTTAATTTTCTTGTCATAAAATTTCAAAAGAATAATTTTCAAGTAAATTTTTACGAAAAAAATGTGAATGCTTTTCTCTGCTGTTTTTAGATGACAATAGTCCAGCCAACCTCATCAAAAGTCTATAAAAATTGTAAAGAAAGCGTTTTAAATAAATTTTTAAGGAAAAACGGAATTTTGAGTGATATGCATATCGTGTCCTGTATGCTTTCATTTATTTTTTGCTCCTTCATGCAGTCATGTCATCAGAGGCCAAGAGTTTTATTTTAAAGGACAACAATAAAGAAGTTCCTTAACCACTCTACCTTATTGTGAATAGAGATCTATCTGAATATGTATGTCATGTGTGCTTTTGTGTTGTAATTGAAGTCCTGCGGTAGCATTGTGTGCATGAATATTTCTGTTATACATATATACTTACATAGTTATATCAGGATGAGGGGCATTTTTGTTTTTGTGATGTTGGCTCATCTTTTATCAATTGTGTTTTTTTTTCTGTCCTAGTCAGAAGAAGTGCAAAATGCATAAACTAGATACATATGTGTATTACTACTTATATTTTGAACATATCGCTCATCTAGTCTATGCACCTTTGCGGAATCTGGATTGATAGACATAATTTTTGGTTTGTTATGCTGTGTTTTATGTATGTAGACAAGTGATTAATATATATTTTTATTTCAAGTCATTTGGGTCATAGAGATTTCTGGAAAAGTAAGCTTAAATTTGTTATGTAAGTAAGTACATTCTCGTATAAGGATGAGATAAGTCCATTAATATATCTTCAATACTTAAAATAAACTAGAAATATGTTTATATAGTTGACTTTCTCCCTATGCAGGGTGTTTCTGGTTAGAGGTCCAAACTAGTAGTGGTACTCACCTATTAGCACTCACCCAGCCACTGATGAAACTATGCTTTTCACAAGACGCCATGTTTATTAAAAACTACAGAGTGTACGGTCAGCGTTAAGACCCCACTATGCGTAGATCCTCATTGCCTTTTCATCAACTGCTCAACTAGCCCTGTACTCCCCTCATCTATCCGGGGATATACTGCTCTAAAGTAAACATTTTGGACTTTTTGCCTTCTTTATTACTTTGGCTTTTTTTTAAAATTAAAATTAAAAATTAAAATTAATTAAAATTAATTATTAACATACCTTTTTTTTTACAAAAACTGTAAACTGATCTATGACAAATTATAGAAAAGAGTCCAAAGTTTAGTGTTTTTGAAAAAAAGAAGAAGTTATGGTAATAAGTTAAAAAAAAAATTCAAAGTAACAAAAAAAAGTAAAATAATCAAAATATTTATTTAAGAGCGCCATAACTACGGAGAGAAGCGGAATTCAGTAGTTTTTAGGATGCTAAAACTAGCATATTTTAATAATCATACTATAACTGCACGAAACGATTGAGATGCCTGCCCACTGCCATACAAATTAGGTGAGTACTATCACCCTCTTCCCTTTGGACATCTCACCAAAAACACCCTGCCATTTTATGCTTCTTGTTTAAAATATTGAAAATGTTAATGAATGATGATTGTCTATCTTAGAGAATTGGATTGCTCAGCAGTAATTTAGTTTTAGACGCTTCCAGAATTGTAAGACTGCGATATTAAGGGATAGAAATATACTATTATCCTTGGAACATATAAATGTGATAACTTTAGTACTGATAGATTTCACAAAAATATTTTAATTTTCTTCTCCAATTATAAATCTTGGGTTCGCCATAGTTTACATCTTTCATTTCATTTATTATATAAGCAACACGTCACCACATGTAAGAATAAATTCATTAAATTATGTGTAGGAAATACAACGTATAATTCATTATATACAGGGTGTTATAAAAAAATAGCGATAATCGGAAGCCTAGAGGTGGAGTGTCCCTCAGGGTACCCAAATCACCCCACTGTATGCTCTGCGATTTTTTGTGGTTTTTGAGTTATGATTTTTTTTGCGATTTTTCACCAAACTACTAATGCATACTTTTAGGCGGGTGGTAGGAACCCCGGTGGGGGGGGGGCGGTGTTCCAATACGATATATTACATATAAAATTAAAGGCCTCGCCGAGCACTATCGGGTGGTGTACTTTTTCTCTAATTCAGGAAATTCTCTCGGGACATTTTTGGCGCGGGAAAACCCATTTTCATGCACTTGGGTCACATACACCGCAGTTATCACCCTAAAAGTATTCAGAGAAAAAAATTCTTCAACGAATTATAGCTGGTAATGAGCTGAGGTGAACAGTGTAACCCGTTTTCCGATCGGATATAACTCTACTGAGTTAATGACGATCAAAGGTGCAGAAAATCTACTTCCCCAGTTCGAATAGATTGAAGACTTAGTACGTTTTGAACCGGATTTTAAGTATAATACCATAGAGATATCCCAATTAAATTTACATAGTGAATAGTCAATGCATTGAGGATGTTGTTAAAATAGGTTTTGGTTTTTTTTAAATCGCCTTGAAAGATTTTGATACATTTTATTATTCTGAACTTTATGGAATTTAAAATTTTTTTTTAGCGCAATGGTATCGGAATCAGAAATTTTTGCATTAGATGAGCCTAACATTCAAGTAAATTGAAAAAATAAATCAGCAATTTATCTCAATTACTCAAGCGACTCTATCTATCCGAATTAGTAGTTTGGTGAAAAATCATGAAAAAAATCATAACTCGAAAACATAAAAAAATCGTAGAACATACATAGGGGTGATTTGGGTTCCCCGAGGGACGCTGTACCTCCAGGCTTTCGATTATTATTATTTTTTGGGACATTCTGTATATTAGATCATCTACGCATAAACAAGCGAAAAATTTGCGTTATAAAAAATAGAACAATACAAAGTATAAATCATTATATGTATTAGTTATCCAGACTATAGACAAGTAAAGAACTAACATTATAAAAATAATAAAACTATAAAAATATAGTACAATACTATGGCTAGTTTCAAACTGCCATAATAATCAAGGATTATAGTTTTGGAGCTGTTGCACTCATGCTATCTGCGTATTTGAAGAGGTAGGGAATTCCATAGCCTGACAGACTGCACAAAGAACTGCTTTTGTGAACCTTCAAATACGAATGTCTTGGTAATAGGAATATTAAGGATCGTTCAGATTGACTTTATCTGAGAAGAGCTAACAATTGGTTTCAGTATGAGAGACGAGACGAGATCGTAACGCTTAAGAGCATTAACAAAACGCGTGATGGAATTTACAGCAACATTCAGTTTACGAGTTGAATGAAGATGCCCATAATTCTCACAACCATATACCCAATAATAGCAGAAAACAGTACTTTAGCCAATCTTAGGCGGCTCTTTAATAGCAGACTAGATGATGATATTACTAAGCGCCGTAGAGCTCCATATATGTACTTTCCCAACAATGTTATCAACATGACATGACCAAGAGAAGTGCTTATTAAATATTGAACCTAGATTTTTTATCTTATCACAAAACTGGATAGTAGTATTATTCACAGTGATATAGCAATTGTTTTAGTTTTGTTTGAATTAAGAAGTAAACAATTATTAGTTGCCCCAAGAGTTAATATTTCCAAGGTCGCTATTAATACAAAAAATTGCATCCTGTACAAAACCCAATCTCTTAAATGTGTATATTTGTAAATAGAAATGCATATAGATGAAAATTACAATGATTAATAACATTGGGTAAATCATTAATGAATAAGGAAAAAAGTAAGGGGCCAAGACTGGACCCCTGCGGTAAACCTGCATTTATTGAAAGAAATCTGGAAAAAAGTTTCCACATCGAACTTGTTGAAAGCGACCACATAAATAGAATGCAATCACGTTAGATTTAGATTTGTGAAGGGGTGTATAGGCGTTAGCCTCGCAATCACAGCGACCTGAAAGATCTATTGTGAGTCCCCGCTGATTTTGCTCCATTTATAGGTTTAGACGTTTAATAAAGTCTAGAACCATTCTGGGCTTGAGGTTCCATACGTAACTTGGTGGAGGAAAAGCATGTTCAAGGTGGAGTAATCTCCGCGTGGCCAATGCTTCGCTGTTGCAGAGCAAGTGCTCCGAGGTCTCAGACAAACCCAGCTTGTTTATTTGATACCTCAAGGGGCAATGGCCTGAAAAGGGCTCAGTGATCATTTTGAGCTCTGTTCTTCTAAGGAGTAGGAGTTCTTTTGTTTTTCCGCCAGAGGGGTCGATAAACTTTTTTGCCAGACGAAGTCCTTGTAGCCTATGCAATCACAATACCTGCCGATACAGAAAAACAAAAATTAGGTTTATAAGTAAGAGCTGATGACTGACTAAATCAAATGCTTTAGTCAAATTAAAGAGAACTAAGTATGTACATTTGTTGGCATTGCGAGCAACACATTTTTTCTAAATAAACTTTCTCCTGCTTTTGATTTGAATAAATTTTTCTGTGAGATATAGTCTCGAACGTAGGAGGGAGGATGCCGGTATAAAGAACAACTCAGTCTTAATAATTTTAAATATAAACTTTTATTAATATTTTATTTTTCCCTGACGGGAATCGAACGTACACTTACTGGAATCGGTCAAGATAGAGAATAAACATTTTTTAAGAACTTTTATTTTTAACGATTCTAAATTAAATCATAAATACAAGAAAAAAAAAGTGGTAAGAGCAGTCGCCCGGCAAGCGGAAGGTCCCGATTTCAAACACCGGACTAGACGGTTGTTTTTTTCTCTTGTATTTATGATTTAATTTAGAATCGTTGAAAATAAAAGTTCTTAAAAATTCTTCTACTCGCTATCTTTTATTAATACTTCAAGTATTATAATTCAATATGCCTAATATCACAGAATTCAGTAAAATTACGACTACTTTTCTTCCATCCACCTGCAATGCGAATTTTTTATAGTATGTGTATAAACTTACACATATTTTAGATTGGCGCGGAAACTGTTGTAGATGGGCCTCTCCTTTAGTTTCTTACTCGTAGCTTTAGGTAAGTTGATGATATTTTGTAAAATGTTGTTATGAATAATAATAATTTTGCATGTTTTTTTGGAGTGTTTGGACATCGCTGGATAGACAGGGGAAGTTTCCAACAATCAGATAAGTATTTTTTATTGATTTTCTTAAAGTTTAAATTCTCTGTGGGTTTTTTCTTTCTTTGTTTTTAGGAATATATATGCATCAGGGTGAATATACAATGTCGGTGGACTGAACACTTTCATTAATTTAATTCAGTTTTTGTTGTTAAAAGAAATTGTTATTAAAGCATCAGCGCATGCCTTCTCTGATCAACTCCTTCTGCCTTTCGGCGTGCCATAAGGTTCTATATTGGCTCCATTATTATTTAATTAATTTATCAATTATGATAATATGAGAGTTTTCGATTGTATTAACTTAGTTATGTTAAATAATGTTACAGTTACTTTTTAAAACAAGGAATAAAGTGTTGTGAAAATATTGATTTGATACATTCATTCGAAAAATCTGCATAAAAGCTGTGTGTTCATTCAAATCTTTTTGTTTGCCTACTCAGTATGTAATTACTTAGTTGGGGGTAAAACTATTCAACATTCGATATACATCCAAAATTTTACCTTACTGAGATATTTTATTTTTAATGATTTTATGTAAAACAAGCCTAGATAATAATTCTTGTATCTAACAATGATTGTCTGCTATCCACTGAGCTAAAGAGGGTCTGGTCTCTACATAAAAATTTTAAAATTAAATTTGAACGAAAAGGAATGAGCGACATGAGCCGATGAGTACCTATCAACTATATGAAATTTTTCTAGAAAAATTGAATATTCTCTTATAGGATGCGATGATGTGAATAATCCGGCGATATCTTTTCATAAGATTTTGGACCAACAATATCCCCATAGTCCTTAGAGATTTCGATATCTTCAACTACTCCAGAGTGATTTTTTTTATTTTGTTGAAGAGTTCCATTTTAACTATTGTCCTGCAATTAAATTATTCTCTGTCCATTGTCCGACATAAACCCACCGACGACTATAGATTGTTCGAATTAAATTCCAACAACAATTCAAATGAATTTCTAAAATGAACATTTCGTTCAATTTATATGTTGAAATTCGATGTATGTACATTTTACTAAAGCGAAATCCTTGTGGTGGCGGTGAAATCGCCGGAAAACATAAAATCTCTTAGTTGCGGTGAAATTGCAACCAATCTGTGAAAGTTTATTTTGGAAATTAAATTGTATGTTTTCGTGCATTTTATCAATAAATTACGAACGCTCTCACTTATGCGTTATTCATTCAATCATTCATGATTATCATGGATTTTGTGTGATAAACTATAGAAGTGTGCCATTGGTCAATTGTAGTTGTGGTCATAAAATATGGAATGATAGTTGACTAAATTCTGTAATTTGGTGCTAGTAAAGGTGGCATCGTCCCATTCATACATATATAAAGATATTTATAAACTAATCATGATGGGAACCAGCCACGAGGAAAATAGGAAAATTTACCTTTGCCGTAAAACAGATTTATCATGGTCCGATGTTCAATGGTTTTATGATTTTATGATAATGAAAGCCGTACGTACGTCATACTTACTTGCAGTGAATTGATGAGGAACATTAATTCTGTGTGGTTTATCCTTTATTCGAAAATATACTTAGATACAAAATTATGCTAAAATGTTCATATATATTTGCGAGAGTTCTTGTGAAATGAATTCTTTTTAGACGTACATGGTCAATCTCAATTGTGCCCTGATCCTAAGTATAAATTGATGGACGGCATAAGGATATCTGGAGACTAGAGAAAAATACGCATACATTTGATTTAGGATAGTTGCAAATTGGTTATATAAACAGAGAGATTTCATTGATTTTCCCTCAGGCATACTACGTGGAATGGAATCAACTCAACTAGGAATGCAAACTGAATACACATATGGCTACAAAGATTTTATCTGTGCCATGACAAATATGAAGACCAAAACGTGTACAGAGTTTTCTATGAGCCTGAAATACAGCTGTTCTCAGTTGAAGAGAAGTTATAGATTTATGGCGGTCGCGGTCGGTAAGTACACATAAGTTTATAAAGCCCGATACTACCTTGTGTGCATATATGTATTTTATTTGTATTTATCGAAAGGGATTCCTAATATATTGTCCTCAAAAGCTTTGTATATGTTCACAGTGTATCACCGGGAATTCAATTTAGTTTTCAGCTTTAAAGGATGTCGAACTAATAACTTTCCCATAAAGAAAAAACGCTCAAAATATCCGGGGCAAGAGAGGATCAACAAGATATCGATTTCAATTCAGAGTGTATCGGCGGATGATGTATAAGGGAAATTCAAATTCACTTTAAGTTGCGAAAGTGAAAACATTATTGAAATTGGATTTTTATGTGAATTAAATTTGGATCGTTTTTTTTTTCTTTTAGGATGCTTATGGCTATTTGAAGACATAAATAATCTTAAAAGAATACGGAAATATGAAATTTTGAATGTGGTATAGATTTATTTTTCTTGGTTCGATATTATTGCATTCATAAGAAGAGTCCAGATTTGCTTTTTTCTTTATTTACTATTAAGGGGTTATACCTTCCAAACGCTCTAAAAGCAAGGCTTTTTTAATTATTTTTTTTTAAGGACATTTGAGATTAATATGTATAACATTTGATTAGGCAAATCTTGAAGAAGAGAAAAAAATTTTTTATTGAAATTTTTTACAAAATGGCGGCTGTGCAGTGATTACCGTAAACCGCTATTTTAAAGAAGTCTTCCGCGGCAAGCAGTAGAAGTCTCGTCCAACTCCACCAAGAACAAAAAAAAAAAATTAACTTTTTTTCATTATCTACATGAGTTTTGCTAGTCTAGTACATATGATTATATTTTTAGAACTTTATTTCGCGAAATGGCGATTGTTTTAATAAAAAATCGTTTTTTGACGGAAAAAATCGACTTAAATTGTTTATAATTTTTTTTCTTGTTAATCAATCGCTAAAATCGTGTGTAGGTACTTCACTAGATAATCAACAGATGAAACTACAGTTAAAATTTCAAATCAATCGGATGTAAATTTTTTGAGTTCTACTGCTCGCCGATTTTGAAAACATGTTTTCGAGAAAAACGCGTGTACTATTTATGGGTGCCATTCTGGCAATTACAGGGCTGTTGATAATGTCAATATAAGGACAGTATTGGCTTTTACTGTGCAGTCGCTAGAAGCAGAGTTCTTTATTTCTGAATGAGTTTACTCAATATTGGGAAGCCGGCAGATATGTATATTCAAAGTTAGGCTACATTATTTAGGGGGATTCCGTAGGGAGATGTGGTATCATCATTACTTCGTTAATGGTTTTTAACACTATTCCGGTCTCACTTGAAAAAGACGTATAGTGATGGTAGCACACATCAATGATGTTTTCATATTATTTTCCAGACAAATAAATATGTATAAAGGCATGGTGGTGTCTTTATACATATTTAAGCAAAAAAGAACTTTGAAATATACACAAATTGGAAAATTAACTGCGGCTTAGCGGCTAACCCCGGAAAAATCCTGTTAGAGAATAATTTTTCATATAGTAAAGAGTTACTGCGAATATTAATCTTCATAGGCAAACGATGTAAACATCAAATTGAAAGATCAGGTAAATTATTTGGGCATTAGAATATTGTCTAAAATATAAAATGGGGGACGTACAGAGTTTAATGTCTATAAAAAATATTTGGGAAAAATAGTGAATGAATTTTTACTTACGGCAATTTATTTTGGTTGTATGCCCTTGGTAAGGATACTCACCTCAAAGAGCTAATCAAGATTCCAATGAAATTTAGTTCATTTTCATAATCTTAAGTGTTAGGAAAAAATCTCCAAAATTTAGGTGTAAAGAAATGAAAGCAATTCATAAAAAAGTCTAGTGCAGTCTAGTGCAGCGTCTGTATTTTTCTGGAGAGATGTCAGTCAAGTAATAATCTGTGGTAGACGATACTCATTGATAGCACTACTGAAATAATTCCGATAAGTTATAGCTGAAATATTATTTTGGAAAGTAAACAACACTCGATCATCGATCAGAATTCTCACGATCTTGTTTGATAAGACATTTTTTGTTTTTGAGATTGTCTTCTTTTAAGTCCCTACATCTCCAATACACTCAAAAGTTGCAGCTGTTTGTAAAGGGTCTAATTTTAGATAATTTTCTAGAAGACATTCATTTGAACTAGTTTTTAGATTTAATTTAACTTTGAACAAATCAGCCGGATAAATGATCATTGGCCAAGTTGATTACAAATAACAAACAAAGTTTATGCTGATTTTAGTATCGGTCTCTTCTTCTTAAATGTGAAGTTATAAAACAAAAAACCCCCGATTTGAATATTGATTTTGTTGAGCACTAATCAAAACATATAACAGAGATTGATAAAAACAATGAATAATGATTAAAGAAATACAATTCTAATTTTTGTTTATCTATTTCTTATATATTTTATTGATTTGTGGCCGGATATTGTATGAAAGACCTCAACAAATGTTTTAAGAGATTATGAAATATAATTATCATGCGGGGGTGCACTCCAGTTTTTGGTGTTTTTGTTTTTAAATTTTATTAAATTTCAATTATCTTTTTGTTTACTCTTTTAACTTCAATGATTTTAATCAAAATAAAAAATGTATAAATACCGCGGTATTAACAATTTTCTTCAGTTCAGTTGTGAGTTTCAAGTGAAATCATCACAGTGAAAATGATACCACGAAAGTTGGGCGTTTTTTTGTTAGCACTTCCGCTGCTGGTAATTGCGGGTCCTTACCCAAATTTCCGTTCGGAACTTGATTTTGTGAATTTAAATGGAGAAAATGAATGGTGGCAGAAAGGATCGTTCTATCAGATATATCCTAGATCTTTTAAGGATGCTGATGATGATGGAATTGGTGATATAGAAGGTATGAACTATTGGTGGTGTTAAAAGTGGTATTTTAAAATATTGTAAATTTGTCGTTAATATGTTTGTTTTTGTTTCCTTTCATATTGCTATGAAATACGACTGACAACTGATTGTTTTCTTATAGAAATTTGGTAAAAATGGAAATTTCATTTTTGTATGTGTATTAAAATTAAGGGAAACTTCTGATTCAATGAAATTACTGCTATAAAAATATCACCTTCCTAAATAGACGTGCATTGCCGTTATAATTCGCATAGCCTAATAGCTATTTGACGAATTTAGTAGAAAATCTAGGGAAACAAAGTACCTAAAAGAACCCCGACAAAACAAAAAGGAAGGAGTCAATTTAAACAAGTGATATTTGTCATATCCATTCTTTTTGATTTTTCGAACTTCTGATTTTTTGAAATTATTACTCTCGCTTTTGGTTTTCGGTATGTTGATCAACTGTCAAAAGCAGACAGTCGGACGAAAGGTTTAGTATACTCTTTCATCATTGACTAATAAAGATCGAATTTCGTTTCCTATTCCACAGACCGAGAAATTAGTTTTTTATGTAACACAAGAAGAATTCTCATGTGAAGAATAAAATTATCTTCTCTGGGGGCTCAGCGCTGGGATCCCTAGACAGATTAAATATCTAGTAAATACAAAAAGATCGCTAAGCAAAATATCGTACTCTGCCAATTCTGCATGCAATTTCTAAAGACAAAGTTACCAAAGATTTTCTAATAAATATAACGATCTATGCTCATCAACATTCTTAGTTGCACTCGTTCTTAGGACAAAATGCACGCTTTTTAAGTCTAGTCTCGTGCCGGCTGCTAGTAGGATATAAAAAAGCTTAAATATATTTTTTTAAATAAATTGCTAAGAAAGAAATGATTTAGTACGTATTTTGTATACTCGCATGTATGCTTTAAAAGTTTAAAACATTTGCGGATACCATTGAGATGGATTTCAATTATGCTACTGACTTCAAATTTCACAGACTGTTTTTCGTTTTTAGTAATACCAAAAATTACTGCAAACTCAAAAAATTTACTTTTAGTAATTAAATGCGACAACATGGTCTTTCTTTTTAACAACGAACAACATTTTCAAGTACATATTTACAACGTTTGCAATATTTATTCAACATTTAAACTACCAATAATATTAACCCTTCTAATGCCTTTCCAGGAATTACGCAAAGTCTTGAATATCTAAAAGAAATCGGTATCACTGCAATATGGCTATCACCAATTTTTGAATCACCAATGAAAGATTTCGGTTATGATATCTCCAATTTCTACAAAATTCAAGAAGAATATGGAACGATGGAAGAATTTGAGACTATGATAACCAAAGCCAAGGAATTAGGATTGAAAATAATGTTAGATTTCGTTCCGAATCATTCAAGTGATCAAAATGAGTGGTTCAAAAAATCTGTGCAGAAAGATGAAACCTACAAAGATTTTTATATATGGCATCCAGGTTATCCAGATCCGAAAAATTCTAAGAAACGTTTACCACCAAGCAATTGGGTAAGCTTTGTTTTTTTTTTAATTTTACATGTTTCAAATTTCTATTATTTAGGTGAGCCGCTTTAGAAAAAGTGCCTGGGAATGGAATGAGCAAAGACAAGAATTTTATTTGCACCAATTTTCCGTACATCAACCAGATTTTAATTACCGAAATGAAGCAGTTGGAGAAGAAATGAAGGTAAGAAAAGTCTCAACAAAATTTTTAATTTTTCAATAATAAGAAAGAATAGCTTTTGGCAATATATTCCAAAATTAAGTCGAATAACTTTCAACTAAAATAGATTGGGGAAAGTTCTCAATATATGGAGAGAAAAGTAAAGTCATCTTTTGATTTAGGAGATATTAAGATTAAAATCGTTTTTTTTATTTTTTTTTATATTAAAAGACTGCTGATAAGATAAAATGTTTAGAAAAAGACGAGAAAAGACACACAGCTTTTCTGGTTTTGATTTATCTTGATCTATGCACGTGCTTCTATTGTAGTTCAAGCTTTAATTCAATAGCTGACAATTGATTCCTTACTCACAACCAATTCGAAAGCGCAAGTAAAAGCTTTCATTTTGCACCTAACAATATTCGCATAAGGTCTCAGCTTGTATATTTGTAGATCCAAAATGGATTTTTTCAATTCGTAGTGGGTACAAGTTTACGTAATGTACGTACGCAAGTATCGTTTCCAGATCCCTGCGGGAAATGGGATCAAAATTATAATAATAATACTGAGGAGCAATGAAAAATTGCCCGACTCTGCCCATTTTCGAAATTAGATCATCAACTTTCATGTAAAAAAAATCTGTGTACGCGTTCGGCTTGGCTTATGTATGAAGCAAAAACACTGCTTTTTCTAACCATCTATGTGGAATGACAAATTTAGTATATCTCCACCCTATGATTTTATGGAGGGTATATGAAAACAAAAATTGGTTTTGAACTAAAGGTTGCGATTTGTATAGAATCGTTAACAAAAATATCAAACTACTACGTTAATGCATGAATCAAATTTAAACGAAACTTCTTTATTTTAATTATTTTATTTTAAATGGAAGGAAAAAGAACAACAGCTTATATTTCTATACAATCTCCTGATTTAGAAATACATTTTTCCCAGTGTACAGGTGATCTTGATATGTCCTCCTCGTAGAAAGAAGTTGGTCATGTCTCCAGCCAATTGCGCATTCAGGCCTCAACCTCTTCATTGTTGCTGAAACTTCGCTCCCTAGGGCTTCCTTAAGAGGACCAAACAGATGAAAGTTGCAGGGAGATAGGTTCGAGCAGTAGGGAGGGTGTTCAAGTGTATCCCAACCCAATCGCTCAATTTTTCTCTGATCAGGATCGAGGTACAACAACCAACAACACACACTGGGAAAAAAACAAAAAACATCGTAGTCATAAACCTTGCCTGCTGACAGCCTTGACTTAGCTTTCATTGGCCTCCCCTTGCAGTATGGTGCAACCAAGTTTCATAAGAGGTGATAACATGAGTGAGAAACGAGTCACCCTTTTCCCGAAATTTCGCTAGGAAACGCTCACGCAACTGTAGACGATGCAATTTTTCCTCAGATGTCAAAAGGCGAGAAACCCCACTGGGCCAAAAGTCTCGTTTATGTATGCGCCCTACTGACAAATTTCAATGAAATCCATTAAGCTGATTACAGCCTTTAATAGCAGCAGATAATTTCAACTTATTTCTAATTTTGATGTACCTATCGCCATCTATTGAGATGAATTTTCAAAGATATTGAAATTTCGTATTTCCCCATCAAATCGATTTCTGGATCTCTGTTATCTGTGGGTGGGTGTGCACAGTATCGGAAATACACATTTTCGCCTGTCTAACCATAAAATAAAAAAAGCACTAAAAAAACGCACAAAAGTCGTCAGGTAATTTTATCGTATTTTCTGTCCCATCTATTAACATATAATTGGTGCTAGTTGTAGTAACGAGTACGCCAAGCCATAAAATTTAATTTGAATTCTGTAAATCGTGATAGACTAAAGATGAAGCTCGTCTGAAACTCTAAACAGTCCGGTCAATATATTTCTTTAAATAATACTAGACAAGTAGACAAGTCATCCCACATTTATATATGTACAGACCTAAGCCCAACGGGTTCTAACAGTAGCTCTTACCTGCGATCCAATAAGGGAAGCATTGGTGCATTTTGCAAACCAAAATAAGAATTTGTTTTTCCAGTCGTTGTATACGAATTGATTTCTCTCCTCCATACTTCTCAATTTGGTCCAAATATCCTCAACTATGTAACTTTTTCAATTTGGAGGTTTTCATCTCATTGCTTGTGTTAGTAAAAAAAAACTCTTCCTCATTCACACATTAATTAGACGCTTTTTAATCCAGCTATTTAATTACAGAAAGTTTTGCGGTTTTGGCTAAACAAAGGAATTTATGGATTTCGAATTGATGCTGTTCCTCATATTTTTAAATGTACCAGCAAAGAGAATCCATTCCCAGATGAGCCCAGAAATCCAGCGGTTACAGATCCTGATGATTACGAGTACCTCATACATAACTGCACAGTTGATCAACCAGAGACGTTGGAGTTATTGTACGATTGGCGAGTAGTTTTCGATGAATTTAAGCAGAATGGTGAGGATAGGTAAGTTGGATTGATATTGACTTGGTTCTATGAAATAGGAAATATTTTTTCAGGATAATGATGACTGAAGCATACTCTCCAATTGATATTATTATGAAATACTATGGCGACAAGAAGAGGGAAGGAGCTCAAATTCCTTTCAATTTTTTCTTTATTACTGGCCTGAATAAAGCATCAAATGCAAATGATTTCGTGAGAATAATAAATACTTGGATGGATAAAATGCCTGCAGGAAGAACTGCTAACTGGGTGGTATGTTTACATTTTGATATGGAATTGTCGGTTTTTTTGTTGTTTTACAATTCATAAAAAATAAATTTTCTTAGCTTGGTAACCATGACACTTCTAGAGTTGGAACACGTTTCGGTATAGAACGTATTGATTTGATGAATATTATCTTACAAACTTTACCTGGAGCCAGTTTTACTTACCAGGTGTGTGTGCTTTACTGATTTTTTTAATTGCTTTTCTAAACGAATAACTTTATTTCTAGGGAGAAGAAATCGGAATGACTGACGTTTGGATATCATGGAAAGATACTGTTGATCCAGCTGCTTGCAACTCAAATCCAAACATATATGAAAAATTTACCAGAGATCCTGCAAGAACACCGTTTCAATGGAATGATGAAAAAAATGCTGGATTTTCATTAGCTGATAAAACATGGTTGCCGGTGGCACCAAATTATAAGGATGTCAATGTAAAAAAACAACGAACAGATGATAAAAGTCACCTAAACACTTATAAGAGATTACAAACATTGAGAAAAACAAAAACTTTACGAGATGGTAATTTACAAGTAAAAGCGAACAATCAGAATGTCCTGGGAATCGTTAGGTAAGATTCACTTAAAATTGTCATATGAAATGATTTTTATTGATTTGTTGCTGTAGATCACTTCAAGGAGAACCCACTTATGTCACCATAGTTAATCTAAATGCCAAAATTGAAACTATTGACTTATCGACATTCATTGGACTTTCAGATCCTTTAAAGTATGTTCTTGTTGGCGATCATTCACCGCATAAGATTGGGTAAGTTGAAATTATTTTTTTTAAATCCTGAAATTATGTCTACAAAAGATCTGTATGATTCTACGCAGACCTATATGTGTTCAAGCGACTAAAAATTGTTGTTTTCAGTTTTAGAATGTACTTTCAAAAGAAGGCAAATTTTCTTTAAATAATTTTTTATATATTTTTTTTTCAGAGATCCTGTGTCTACCAAAAACTTTGTACTGACACCATATGAAGCAGTTATCCTGAAGACGTAAATCAAACGCACATTGGAAATTATTTCTATAAACTAAATTAAAGTAAAATTAATTCTGATTGATATTGAAGGCTGTGTAAAATTTGATCTGAATAATTTGATAACGAACAGATTTTGTTCTATGACAAGGAAATAAATTAAAAATGCTTGGGATTCTTCCAATTCTGATAGCACTTGTGTGAAAATGTGTATTATCAGGATTAAATTAATTGAAGGTTATAGAAGTTAACGAGTTTATGAATTATTTTCAGATATGGTAACTAAAGCATATGTTGACAAAAAGTTCTTACAACATATTTGGTGGATGCCTTTTTTGAAGAATCATGTCTGTATAAGAAGTTGTTGTAATCAAGTAGTATTCAATCGAAATATTTTATCATAAATTCGACAAAGTGTTGGTTTTCTGCTTATTGTTGACCTTCTTCATAGCAAGACTTAAAACAAAGTTTTGATTCACACAGGATTTGTGTGCTTGTTATGTGCCAGTTCTGTACCTAATTGCAAAATTTTACACTCGAATATCTAGTGGGGTTTTAATCAACCGAAATGTATGTATGTATGTAGGACTACTTCGTCCACCACGTTGCCCTAGTAAATCTTCTAACTTAAATGGTCCGGATTCTAATGGCACTAATATTATTCCAGTTATATTTCATCTAGGGACGCGAGATCCTTTTGACGGGTTTATTTTCAAGTCAGGACAGTGATGCAAACGTGTTTTCTGCTGTTATGTCTGAGAAATTAAACGATGTTGGACTGGATGACCGGCAACTCAAAGTTTATTAAAGTTCTTCTTCCTGTAATACTCCAAAATTTCACCAATTTTTTTAACAACATCATTTTAAGGTTTACGATCTCTCGTTCTTGGAAGTACTCTACAATAATTACCATCCCCAAAAAGTCTAAGGGTTCAACGGAGGATCGTACTATTTTCATTTTGCCTCTTTACCTTTAAAAAAATCAAAAATCCTGCACAACCAAATCACCAGTTTTTTTTTTTAGATTGGGAGATCATTTGATAATGATAATATTATAGCGCTTGTTCTCCTTGACTGTTCCAAGGATTTTGACATGGTTGACCACATTTTGTTTTAAGTAAACTGGCCTTTAAATTCAACTTTTCATATTCTGCATGCATGTTGGTTTGCTCTTACCATAGCGGGCGTCAAAAGGGCGTGGTCTATTCTAATTCTGTTTCTGGTTTCCTACCTTTGCGAAGTGGAGTCCCACAGAGCTCCATTGTGGGACCCATATTATTTACTATCTTCATTAATGATCTTCCAACGGTTCTGAGAAATTGTGATTAGCACATATATGCTGATGATATTCAGCTCTAAATTTTTAGGCCTCTGGGATTATTAGAGGATGCGATGTGTGCCGTATGAACGAAGAACTCGCTTATGTTCTTGATTGGGCTGTTAATAATGGTTTGAGCTTGAATGCCTCAAAATCTAAAGCTACATCAAGTGGAGAAAAGCCGTGCATATACTAACTACTTGCAGAAAACCAGCTCCGTTTTGTTTTTCCTTTCTAATTTCCTTTATTTTTTTTATCTGGGCGCCACGCAAGGTATATAGAAGACAAGTTATTCCTATTAAAATTTTGACACATTGTAGCTGATAGCCTGCGACGTAATTCTATGACTAATGTATATACATTTTTATAGGAAACACAGAGAGAGTAGAGAGAGTATTGTGTTCTCTGTACCTCGCTTTCTTATACATTTTCATGATAATTCCTCACTAATGTCGGAACTTGGTTCGTAATGGGAATACTTCGTATTCTATATACCTTGGGCGCCACATAATTTTTGGGGAGAGATATTACGAAACTCTCGGGATAATATTAAGCAAGCGATCTCTCAAACCAGCAGCTAAAATTTATTGAGTGATAATAATCGAAAACTGTCTTCATATATAATTCTTGTGCTATTAATATAACAAGCCGGCTATTGTCTACATGAATGTGTAACAACAAAAAAAGTTACTATTTTAATAACAAAAAAAAAAATTGGTACTTAGCTGATACTGTGCAACATGGAATCCAAGACAAAACAAAGGATCTGTCCGCTATTGTTGCCTTTGGTCCACGTGCTGTCTATTTTCGTTGTTTTTTTTTTCTTTATCAGAAACTATTTTGTTCTCCCCTTTTTTTTGACTGCTCTTTTTTTTCCTTGGTTTACTACTTCTGCTTCAATTTTCATTAATTTATACCCTTGATGAAATCTATAGGGTATACGTAGCTTGTCATTCCGTTTGTAACACCTCGAAAAAATGATGGTATAGCAAAATGGATTGAGCACCCACGCATAATATTAAAAGTTATTTTGATTTTTGCATGTCCGTCCGTCTGTCCGTCCATCCGTCCGTCCGTCGGGTTGTGCGCACGTTAATTTGAGAACGCGTATACTTAGAGATCTGAAATTTTGTACACGTGCTTTAAAGAAAAAAAGTAAAACTAGGTTCGAAAATGAGGCAAATCGGGCAACACCTTCGTGGGGTTGCCATACAAAACTTTCATTTTCCACTATATATTTGGACAGTGAGCTGAAATTTGGTAGATGGCGTTTTCATTGTACTAACAAAAAAAAATCAAAAGTGGACTAAATCGGGCAACTCTTTCTTGGTGTTGCCATATAAGAATTTTGAATTTTTACGTATATTGTCAAAACGATTAGTCCAAGACATTTTTATTGCACAAAAGGGTGACAATACGAAATTACATACGGGCATTCATCTAGAATATCATAAGGATTGGTCTTACACCAATTCTAGCTTTTTTACTTGTTAATTTGTGTAATTAAATGTTGCGAAATAAAAAGATTTTAAATATTTGTTTATATGTAGAAAAGATTGAAGTTATGTCTCAAGAAGTCCTTCGTCCAGAACCTCATTGGAGATGATTTAGAATTTAAATTACAATTTTACTGTTTGACAGTTTGCGAATTTTACAAAAAAAAACTAGAGCTGTTTTGTTCTAAGTTCTCCTATATGGTTCTAAATTATGCTGAATACACTTGAGGTATTACTACATCGTTTTTGCTGATTAACTACTACACATAAACTCGTGCTCATGTCGTCAAATGAATGAAAGAGAATAGACAATTTTGCAAGCAATTTCCAAATGAAAGAGTAGGAAGCCAACACAAAAATCAATGTTGTTTTGACGACGTGGTTTTACCATGCATTGTAGATTAAGAAATAGAATCCATAAGATCTGTTCTTATCCAGAAGAATACAGAATTTCCGTCCCTCCGTCTGCCTGTATACTAACGAGAGCTTGAGAACGCGTTCACTTTAGAGAGCTGAAGTTTTGCACACGATCTTTTAAAGTTCGAAAATGGAATAAATCGGATAATTCCTTCGTAGCTGTGCCATACACAAATCCGGTAATGTTGCATACAAAAATTGATGGTGATTTACGTATACTGTGAAAATGCTCAGTGCTACGCGATTTTATTGTTCTAAAAGGCTCTTAAGTTCTTCATTTTTACTGTCTGCTGAACTATTCTAGAAATAGATGCTAAAGCCATTTGATTAGTCAAACTTGTCCAGAGGGGTGATGATACGAAACTACTTACGGGTAGTTACTAGACTTGGATTGTATCGTAAGAATTGGTCTTAAACGAATTTTAGCGTTTTTCCTTGTTTTTTTATTTTTGTTATTGTTCGAAATATTCAAACATTGAGCATTACAGTTTACAACGACCTTAAGGGCAAAGTTTTCGTAGACTTCCACCACCACTTGAGATCTGCTAAATGCCAATTCGTGCTACTTAACACAGAAACTCATCCAGGCCTCGAAGTCCATTCAGCAAGGCCCTCCTGTTCTCTTAATGAAGCGTATCAAGTCTTGGTGAGGAAGTCTTTTGAGGTCATCCACATATAGAAGGGCATACCCTAGAGTATCCAGTCTGCTCCGAGCGAAGGCTGTACATGGCGATAAAAATTGTTCGCTTATCTCTGGCTCTCCCTCCAGGCAGGACAGACACTCAGGACTATCAGTAACTGCCATCCTTGTTAGATGAGCGTGAAGTGATCTGTAGCCGGTGATGATGCCAACCACAGTTCTACATTGTTTCCCTCCGAGCCACATGAGAAAATCGGTGATATTTCCACTGGGCCCATCAAGAAACAGTTTTGTACACCTGCAAGTACTCAGATTCAGACATCGCTGCTGATAGCACCGAGCCAGTTGGTGTCATTTTGTTTTGTTTTCTTGAAGCCAGCAGGGAGAAAACATGGGAGAGGAGGCCATACCTGAGGCTTCCTTTGATGTATTTCTACCTTTATCCTTTTTAAAACAAAGTAGAAAGAAGTCACATGGTTCCATTTTCGGACTGTAGGGCGATTGAGCTATCAATACCATTTTTGAAACAATCAGGAACTATAAAATGCCAGATGTGGTGTATTTCTTCTCGCTCCTATCAACCAGCGCCTTCTTTTGTGCTTCAGTCAAGTTGTTTGGAATCCACAGACCAAAGATGTTCCTAATGTCCAGATTTTCATGTATTCATGTATTGTCTGTATTCCGAGTTTAAGTTGAGGTGCTGTATTTATTTTCCCATTACAAATTGTTGACTGGCAGTGGTTACATGTGGTTACCATAGCACTCTTAGTCCTATATTCTTATTGGTGGAATGTGGAATTGTCCACCCTGGGATGGTGATTACGTTTACTGCCTTGTATCATGCAGGCTTAGTAGGTGAAGCAATAACTTCAATCGCCCCAGGATACACGAGTATATCACGAACAGCAGCTGGATTCTATGACAACAAGGAATGGAAGTAAGTTCAGTTATCGCGTACTTTTATATGCCCAAGTTGAATGAAAGGAAATTTACCTGAAAGTCTTTTACTGGACTGGGTCCACACGATACGTTAGGCTATTACATATATTTTGCACAAAAAATTGTTACGAACCATGTAAACGAAGAAGGAACGCTCACGAACTTTTATTTTGGTTGGAAAATAACTGGTTGTTAACGAAACCAAACCAAGACAATCTGTAATTGAATTTCATATGCTCAAATAGTATTTAAGCATCTTATCCAGGCCTTTTCCCGAGTAAAATGGGCTCTGAACGGGAAGCAAAAGCTAACCTAACCTAGCTTTCTGAGCATCCCGATTTATAGAATAAACTTCATGCTTTTGATGATTTGCGCTATAGCGGGGAAACACCTTTAAAGACAAGATTGTATATATAATTTATGCACCAAGAAAAAGAAATTCGAACTATGTGAAAATAATTGTCAAACAAAATCGTTCACTGGCGGAAAAAGAAATTTCGAAGCTAAGTCAGAATAAAATTAAAATATAAAAGAACATTTTAAAAAGAGTTTAAAAAAAAATAGTTTTCCAAAGTATATTAATCGGAATCTATTGTCATGGAAATTGGGAAATCTTGGAAATTTTAGATGCCATTTTCCAATAGGTGGCAACATAGCATAAATTAAACGACTGGGGAAGGTAGGTAGGCCGTTTTTTTAGTGGAAAATTTTCCGAAAACAAGCGAAGAGCATCAAGGCAATAAGCTTAAAACAAAACAAAAAGGAAAATATGTTTATTGCATATATGTTTTAAAACCTAAAAGTGGGAAAAGTTTGGATAAGTCCTAGAACAAAGCCCAGAGAGAAAAAAAGATAAGTTTCGTTTTTTTTTGTTGACAACTTAATTTTTGTTCTAGTTTCTTCTTTTTATTTCATATTTTTTTTGGTTTCCTTTCATTTTAAGTTATTATTTGTGCCTACCTTTATTAGCAAACTCGGCGGAATTTAGTTTAATTACCTAATTTGCATTTTGTTTATCACATAATCCTAATTGATATTTTGCTTACATTTTTTTTTTTGGTATTTTGTGGTTTAAATAATTACCACTTTCTTTTATTATTTCATTTTTCTTGCCAAGCTAATGTTTGCTTTTAATTTTGTCATTTATTTATTTTTCGCCTGAGAGCTCGTGGACTCTTAAAACCACGTGGTGCCCAACATATTTATTTCCTTTTTTTATTTGTGTAAAGTGAACGGGGGTTGTCCATTTCTGAGCTAGCTCTATTACACCTCAACGGGACGTAACATGACACATGGTTGAAGGAGCAATGGTCACATTGGAACTCATTGAGCTTCCGTTCGTCAATGACAACCATGAAAACTTACGACTCAAAAATTTTGGCGTGATAATTTTTTTTTTATGAAATGACCAGATAAAACAAAGGCAAGCATTTGATTTTTATCTCTGAAAGCTGTCAAAACATAAGAAACGTCAAAAAATTGGAATATAACATTTCCAAAAGCGACACCTTGCGGCTAATAGTGTAAACGAAAAACTTAATTGGTAAATTTCGTACTATTTATGGGTGCCCTTCTGGAAATTACAGGGCTGTTGATAATGTCAATATAAGGACAGTATTGGCTTTTACTGTGCAGTCGCTAGAAGCAGAGTTCTTTATTTCTGAATGAGTTTACTCAATATTGGGAAGCCGGCAGATATGTATATTCAAAGTTAGTTAATATTATTTAGGAGGATTCCGTAGGGAGATGTGGTTTCATCATTACTTCGTTAATGATCTTTAACGCTATTTCGGTCTCACTTGAAAAAGAAGTCAGCAACGATGCTCTCATATTATTTTCCAGATAAATAAATATGTATAAAGGCATGGTGGTGTCTTTACACATATTTATATATTTAAGCAAAAAAGCACCTTAAAATTTACACAAATCCCGAAAATATCCTGTTAGAGAATACTTTTTCATATAGTAAAGAGTTACTGCGAATATTAATCTTTATAAGCAGACGGTATAAACTCCAAATTTCGAGATCAGGTAAAATATTTGGGCATTAGAATATTGTCTAAAATATAAAATGGGAAACGTACAGAGTTTAATGTCTATAAAAAATATTTGGGAAAAATAGTGAATGCATTTTTACTTCCGTCAATTTATTTTGGTTGTATGCCCCTGGTAAGGATACTCACCTCAAAGAGCTAATCAAGATTCCAATGAAATTCATGTTCATTTTCATAATCTTAAGTGTTAAGAAAAAATCCCCAAAATTTAGGTGTAACGAAGTGAAAGCAGTTCATAAAAAAGTGCAGTCAAGTGCACCGTCTGTATTTTTTTGGAGAGATATCAGTCAAGTAATAATCTGTGGTAGACAATACTCATTGAAAGCACTACTGAAATAATCCCGATAAGTAATAGATTAAATAATATTTTGGAAAGTAAACAACACTCGATCATCGATCAGAATTCTCACGATCTTGTTTGATAAGACATTTTTTGTCTTTGAGATTGTCTTGTTTTAAGTTCCTAGATCTCCAATACTGTCAAAAGCTGCAGCTGTTTGCAAAGTGTCTAGTTTTAGATAATTTTCTAGAAGACATTCATTTGAACTAGTTTTTAGATTTAATTTGACTTTGAACAAATCAGCCGGATAAATGATCATTGGCCAAGTTGTTTAAAAATAACAAACAAAAATTAGGCTGATTTTAGTATCTCTCTCTTCTTCTTAAATGTGAATTTATAAAAAAAACTCCCCGATTTGAAAATTAAGAGATTGATAAAAACGATGAATAATGATTAAAGAAATAAAATTCTAATTTTTTTTTATCTATTTCTTATATTTTTTATTGATTTGTGGCCGGATGAAAGACCTCAACAAATGTTTTACGAGATTATGAAATTATCATGCGGGGGTGCACTCGAATTTTTTGTGTTTTTATTTTTTAATTTTATTAAATTTCAATTACCTTTTTATTTACTCTTTAATCTTCATTGATTTTAATCAAAATTAAAGAAAATGTATAAATACCGCGGTATTAACAATTTTCTTCAGTTTAGTTGTGAGTTTTGAGTGAAATAATCACAGTGAAAATGATACCACGAAAGTTGGGCGTTTTTTTATTAGCACTTCCGCTGCTGGTAATTGCGGGTCCTTACCAAAACTTCCGTTCGGAACTTGATTTTGTGAATTTAAATGGAGAAAATGAATGGTGGCAGAAAGGATCGTTCTATCAGATTTATCCTAGATCTTTTAAGGATGCTGATGATGATGGAATTGGTGATATAGAAGGTATGAACTGTTGGTGGTGTTAAAAGTGGTATTTTAAAATATTGTAAATCTGTCGATAATATGTTTGTTTTTGTTTCCCTTCGTATTACTATGAAATAGACTGACAACTGATTGTTTTCCTATAGAAATTTGGTAAAAATGGAAATTTAATTTTTGTATGTGTATTAAAATTAAGGGAAACTTCTGATTCTTAAATAGACGTGCATTGCCGTTATAATTCGCATAGCCTGATTGCTATTTGACGAATTTAGTAGAAAATCTTGGGAAACAAAATACCTAAAAGAACCCCGAAAAAACAAAAAGGAAGGAGCTAATTTGAACAAGTGATATTTGTCATATCCATTCTTTTTGATTTTTCGAACTTCTGATTTTTTGAAATTATTACTCTCGCTTTTGGTTTTCGGTATGTTGATCAACTGTCAAAAGCAGACAGTCGGACGAAAGGTTTAGTATACTCTTTCATCATTGACTAATAAAGATCGAATTTCGTTTCCTATTCCACAGACCGAGAAATTAGTTTTTTATGTAACACAAGAAGAATTCTCATGTAAAATTATCTTCTCTGGGGGTCTCAGCGCTGGGATCCCTATACAGATTATATATCTAGTAAATATATAAAGATCGCTAAGCATAATATCGTACTCTGCCAATACTGTATGCAATTTCTAAAGACAAAGTTACCAAAGAATTTCTAAAAAATATAAGGATCCATGTCTATGCTCATTAACATTCTTAGTTGCACTCGTTCTTAGGACAAAATGCACGCTTTTTTAGTCTAGTCTCGTCCCGGCTGCTAATAATATAAAAAAACTTAAACTGTTTTTTAAAATAAATTTCTAAGAGAACAATGATTTAGTAGGGATTTTGTATATTCGCATGGTAATCCTCATAAGTTTACATAATTTCAGGAGACCATGGGGATGGATTTCAGTTAAGCTTCTGTCTTCAAAATTTCACAGACTGTTTTCAATTTTTAGTAATACTAAAATTACTGTAAACTCAAAAAATTTACTTTTAGTAATTAAATGCCCCAAAACGTTTTTTTTTCTTTTTAACAACGAAGAACATTTTCAAGTACATATTTACAACGTTTGCAATATTTATTTAAGATTTAAACTACCAATAATATTAACACTTCTAATGCGCTTTCCAGGAATTACGCAAAGTCTTGAATATCTAAAAGAAATCGGTATCACTGCAATATGGCTATCACCAATTTTTGAATCACCAATGAAAGATTTCGGTTATGATATCTCCAATTTTTACAAAATTCAAGAAGAATATGGAACGATGGAAGAATTTGAGACTATGATAACCAAAGCCAAGGAATTAGGATTGAAAATAATTTTAGATTTCGTTCCGAATCATTCCAGTGATCAAAATGAGTGGTTTAAAAAATCTGTGCAGAAAGATGAAACCTACAAAGATTTTTATATATGGCATCCAGGTTATCCAGATCCGAATAATTCTAAGAAACGTTTACCACCAAGCAATTGGGTAAGCTTTGTTTTTTTTTAAATATGCTTTTAATAGCTATCAATTAAAATTTACGTATTTCAAATTTCTATTATTAAGGTCAGCCGCTTTAGAAAAAGTGCCTGGGAATGGAATGAACAAAGACAAGAATTTTATTTGCACCAATTTTCCGTACATCAACCAGATTTTAATTACCGAAATAAAGCAGTTGGAGAAGAAATGAAGGTAAGAAAAGTCTCAAATTTTTTTTTAATTTTTCAATAATAATAAAGAATAGTTTTTGGCAATATTTTTCAAAATTAAGGCCCATAACCTTCAATTAAAATAGATTGGCGAATGTTCTCTATATATGGACAGAAAAGAAAAGTCATCTTTCGATTTGGAAGAAATTAAGATTAACATCATTTTTTTTTAATTAAAAAATTGCTGATAAGATAAAATGTTTAGAAAAAGGCGAGAAAAGAGAGACAACTTTTCTGGTTTGATTAATCTTTTTCTGTGCACGTGCTGCTATTGTAGTTCATGATATTATAGACATTAAGTGGGTTGATTCCGTAAAAACTAAAGCAGCCTCAGTTAATTTATGTCATTTCTATCATTGAAACATTGATATCGCAAATTTCAATTTTTTTAAAGGCATTCCGTTGCAGGTATTCTCTTTCGGATAGATTTGAAAAAAAAATTTAAGCACTGTCAGTGATTTATAAAAACTAGTAGATTTATGTAAAACTTTAGGATAATCAGTATGTTAGCACCTAACAATATTCGCATAGGGTCTCAACTTGTATATTTGTAGATCCAAAATGGAATTTTTTCGATTCGTAGTGGGTACAAGTATACGTAACCCACGTACGTATGTATCATTTCCAGATCCCTGCAGGAAATGGGATCAAAATAATATAATAATTCTGAGGAGCAACGAATCTGCTGAATCTTCGCCCCCTAGGGCTTCCGTAAGAGGACCAAAGAGATGCAAGTTGCAGGGAGACAGGTTCGAGCAGTAGGGAGGGTGTTCAAGTGTATCCTAATCCAATCGCTCAATTTTTCTCTGATCTGGATGGCTGTATAAGGACGAGTATTGTCATGAAGAAGTTGCACTTCTCTAATCTTTAACGTCTTTTGCGGCTGCGATGTGCTACTCTAACCTCATTTAAAATATCGCATTAATTGTCCTACAACCATATGGAATAAATCGAGGTACAACAAGCAACAACCCATGCTGGGAAAACATTGCAATCAAAAACCTTGCCTGCTGACAGCCTTGACTTGGCTTTCATTGGCCTCCCCTTGCAGTATGGTGCAACCTCGTTTCATTAGAGGTGATAACATGAGTGAGAAACGAGTCACCAGCTTCCCGAAATTTCGCTAGGAAACGCTCACGCAACTGTAGACGATGCAATGATGTCAAAAGGCGAGAAACCCACCTGGTACATACCTTACGAAAACCTAGCTCCTCTGTAATTATGTCGAATGTGCTCCCATAACTTATACCAACCTCAAGTGCAATCTCAGTGGTGGTCAGAAGTTGTTTTACACGTACGATATTGTCGTTGGTGATGCTCGTTCTGGGTCAGCGATCATGACTATCGTTTTCAACGTTCTCACGACCCACGACAAATGGTTTATGCCATACAAATACTGTAGTTCATGAAAGCAAGAAAGCTAGCTTTAATATTTCCCGTAAGGACCAAAAGTCTCGTTTATATTTGATTCACCCTCGTATGTAGGCACCCTACTGACAAATTTCAATAAAATCAATTAGCAGCAGATAACCAGATTTTGTAAGCGGAGAACATAACAATATTGGCCAAAAAAATGTTTAATTTTCCATGACAAATATGTCTTTTGGCTTAGAATTATATAGCAAATAGGAATGGTGATAACCCGGGGATTACACGAGATAGTAAAGCTTGCATGCCAATCTGCCTTCCAACGCGATTTTAAACTTGACAGCTGAAGGCAGTTCGGTTGATGTCTTATCATCTTGCATGTAAGTTCAATTAAAAAATAGCATTCCGACGCAAAGTCTTGCGTATATTGCAAAATTATAGCGATAAAGGAAGTAGCAGAATATTAAAAACCTAAAAAAAAATGAAGGGGAATGTGTTGGTAAATGATGTAATGCAAATGATCACAGAAAATCTCATTTTCCCAGAATAAATTATCAAATTCTCTTAAGCATTTCTTTTCCGCCATCTTGAAAACTGTATAATGTCAAATAACTATCCCATCAGCTGCCATGGTGTTTCATCATGCAAGTTCGCTGAAAGCTGAGCTGCCAGCATGGTAGTTGAAGATGTATGGCAGTGCTGCTTGCATGCAAGCTGTACTATTACGTGTAAACCCCAGGTAAGCCAGATTTTGAGAAATGAATTTCTGGTTGTGTTGGTAGTCCATGTTTTAAATGGATTTACACGCCATCCCTATTCTAAGCAACTTGTCAATTTACAAAAAGTAAACAAAAGCTTTGAGCGGACCATCTGTGGTAAAAATGTTCTTTTTCGACTTTATTTTGAAATTATTCACATATTTAACTTATATAAATCCTTGGAATAATTTATTGACTCTGCGGAGTTTAATATTTGCCTTTTCTTCTTTTTCGCATTTTTGGGTAATCATAGACACATTTTTGCTTAATTAGGCACATTATCATATTATTATCAACAACAAGATGGCGCTGCGCAACGTAAGAAGTTCCGATGATCAGGCTATACCCAGTAATTTTTAAGGATATTGATTTCTGGATATCTAGTCTATACCCACTAGTTTTTCTGGGTATATTGGGAGTATTTGATGACAGACATTGTGTATAAACGGGATATTCCGAATATCTAGATATCGATACCCCATGTCTGTCTTAAGAATTATCTGTGGTTGAGTGTATACAGTATCAGAAATGCGTATTTACGCCTGTGAGTCACTTTACTTATATTTTTTTTTCTCTTAGGAATTTACTTGAAAATTATTATTCAGCATTAGTTTTAGTATGTTATAGAAAAATCTACCCAAACTAAAAAAAAAACAAAAAAACAAAACGCCTAAAAGTCGTCACGTAATTTCATCGAATTTTCTGTCTCATCTATTGATATATAATTGGTGCTAGTTGTAGTAATGAGTACTCCAAGGCAGTAAAATTTAATTTGAATTCTGTACATCGTGATAGACTAAAGATGAAGCAATGGATTGCTCGTCTGAAACTGTAAACAATCCGGTCAATATATTTCTTTAAATAATACTAGACAAGTAGACAAGTCATCCCACATTTATTTATGTACAGAACTAAGCCCATCGGGTTCTAACAGTAGGTCTTACCTATGAACCAATAAGGGAAGCATTGGTGCATTTGCAAACCAAAATAAGAATTTGTTTTTCCAATCGTTGTATACGAATTGATTTCTCTCCTCCATACTTCTCAATTTGGTCCAAATATCCTGAACTATGTAACTTTTTCAATTTGGAGGTTTTCATCTCATTGCTTGTGTTAGTAAAAAAAAACTCTTCCTCATTCACACATTAATTAGACGCTTTTTAATCCAGCTATTTAATTACAGAAAGTTTTGCGGTTTTGGCTAAACAAAGGAATTTATGGATTTCGTATTGATGCTGTTCCTCATATTTTTAAATGTACCAGCAAAGAGAATCCATTCCCAGATGAGCCCAGAAATCCAGCGGTTACAGATCCTGATGATTACGAGTACCTCATACATAACTGCACAGTTGATCAACCAGAGACGTTGGAGTTATTGTACGATTGGCGAGTAGTTTTCGATGAATTTAAGCAGAATGGTGAGGATAGGTAAGTTGGATTGATATAGACTTGGTTCTATGAAATAGGAAATATTTTTTCAGGATAATGATGACTGAAGCATACTCTCCAATTGATATTATTATGAAATACTATGGCGACAAGAAGAGGGAAGGAGCTCAAATTCCTTTCAATTTTTTCTTTATTACTGGCCTGAATAAAGCATCAAATGCAAATGATTTCGTGAGAATAATCAATACTTGGATGGATAAAATGCCTGCAGGAAGAACTGCTAACTGGGTGGTATGTTTACATTTTGATATGGAATTGTTGGTTTTTTTTTGTCTTACAATTTATAAAAAATAAATTTTCTTAGCTGGGTAACCATGACACTTCTAGAGTTGGAACACGTTTCGGTATAGAACGTATTGATTTGATGAATATTATCTTACAAACTTTACCTGGAGCCAGTTTTACTTACCAGGTGTGTGTGTTTTACTAATATTTTTTATTGCTTTTCTTAACGATTAATTTTTTTTCTAGGGAGAAGAAATCGGAATGACTGACGTTTGGATATCATGGAAAGATACTGTTGATCCAGCTGCTTGCAACTCAAATCCTAACATATATGAAAAATTTACCAGAGATCCTGCAAGAACACCGTTTCAATGGAATGATGAAAAAAATGCTGGATTTTCATTAGCTGATAAAACATGGTTGCCGGTGGCACCAAATTATAAGGATGTCAATGTAAAAAAACAACGAACAGATGATAAAAGTCACCTAAACACTTATAAGAGATTACAAACATTGAGAAAAACAAAAACTTTACGAGATGGTAATTTACAAGTAAAAGCGAACAATCAGAATGTCCTGGGAATCGTTAGGTAAGATTCACTTAAAATTGTCATATGAAATGATTTTTATTGATTTGTTGCTGTAGATCACTTCAAGGAGAACCCACTTATGTCACCATAGTTAATCTAAATGCCAAAATTGAAACTATTGACTTATCGACATTCATTGGACTTCCAGATCCTTTAAAGTATGTTCTTGTTGGCGATCATTCACCGCATAAGATTGGGTAAGTTAAAATAATTTTTTTTTTAATTCTGCAATTATGTCTACATAAGATCTGCATGATTCTATGCAGACCTATATGGGTTCAAGCGGCTAAAAATTGTTGTTTTTAGTTTTAGAATGTACTTTCAAAAGAAAGCAAATTTTCTTTAAATAATTTTTTATATATTTTTTTTTTCAGAGATCCTGTGTCTACCAAAAACTTTGTACTGACACCATATGAAGCAGTTATCCTGAAGACGTAAACCAAACGCACATTGGAAATTATTTCTATAAACTAAATTAAAGTAAAATTAATTTTGATTGATATTGAAGGCTGTGTAAAATTTGATCTAAATATTTTGATAACGAACAGATTTTGTTCTATGACAAGGAAATAAATTAAAAATGCTTGGGATTCTTCCAATCTTGATAGCACTTGTGTGAAAATGTGTATTATCAGTATTAAATTAACTGAAGGTTATAGAAGTTAACGAGCTTATGAATCATTTTCAGATATGGTAACTAAAGCATATGTTGAAAACAGTTCTTACAACATATTTGGTGGATGCCTTTTTTGTAAAATCATGTCTTTATAAGAAGTTGTTGAAATCAACCTTAAGATATTATTAGTATTCAATCGAAATCGAAATATTTTATCATAAATTCGACAAAGTGTTGGTTTTCTGCTTATTGTTGACCTTCTTCATAGCAAGACTTAAACAAAGTTTTCATTCACTCAGGATTTGTGTGCTTGTTATGTGCCTGTTCTCTACCTAATTGCAAAATGTTACTCTCGAATATCTAATGGGGTTTTTAATAAAACAAAATGGGTATGTAGGACGGCTTAGTCCGCCACGTTGCCCTAGTAAAAATTCTACCAAAGAGATTTTGATTCATTCAGGATTTATTCAAAGTAACCACATCCGAGCAATGAGCGATCTTATAACTTAAATGGTCCGGATTCTAATGGTAATGATATTATCCCAGTTATATTTTAACCAGGGACACGAGATCCTTTTGATGGGCTTATTTTTAAGTCAAGACAGTGAAGCAGACTTTTATTCTGCTGTTATGTCTGAGAAATCAAACGATGTTGGACTGGATGACCGGCAACTCAAAATTTATAAAAGTTCTTCTTCCTGTAATACTCCAAAATTTCACAAATTTTTTTAACAACATCATTTTAAGATTTACGATCTATCATTCTTGGAAGTATTCTAAAATTATTACCATCCCGGAAAAGTCTAGGGCTTCAAAGGAGTATTGTCCTATTTTCATTTTGCCTCTATAACGCGTTTCAAAAAAATCCTGCACACCCAAATCACCAGTTCTTTTTTAGATAAGAGAACTTCTTATCTAATTTTCAATCGAGATGTAGATTCAGCGGAGCTGTACTTCACACGTGACTTAAGCTGATATTAGGAAATCATTTGATACTGACAATATCATAGCGCTCGTTCTCCTTGGCTGTTCCAAGGCGCTTTTGACACGGTTGACCACAATTTGTTTTAAGTAAACTGGCCTTTAACTTCAATTTTTCAAATTCTGCATGCATGTTGGTTTGGTCTTACAATAGCGGGCGTCAAAAGAGCGTGGTCTATTCTAATTCTGTTTCTGGTTTCCTACCATTGCGGGGTGGAGTCCCACAGAGCCCCATTGTGGGACCGTTATTATTCACTATCTTCATTAATGATGTTCCAACGGTTCCAAAAAATTGTGATTACCACATATATGCTGATGATATGCAGCTTTAAATGTTTAGGCCTCTGGGATTATTAGAGGATGCGATGTGTGCCGTATGAACGAAGAACTCGCTGATGTGCTTGATTGCGCTGATAATAATGGTTTGAGTCTGAATACATCAAAATCTAAAGTTATCATGATCTATAAAAGTGAATTGAAGTGAACAATGTGACTGTTCCTGATAGAAATCCCGTAAATCATCATATAATCATATAAATGTGATTGTGTTGGTGTCAAGTAATAAAAAAAGTCTCAAACGAGGTAAAATGTTCAGGTAAATTTTAAGAAAACAAATTACAGCTTATCTGTGTTCGCACAATTCCGAAAGATAAACTTTCACTTAGGCGGTGCTGATTTTTGTTCTATATGATCAGTCTTTCCACGTTAAGCTATGACTGAATGCTTTGAGCTTGTTAAATGTAATATAAAACACTTTTGTATGGCATCACTAAGATTTTATCCATCTATAGGCTAAGCCACAATAGATGTAAAAAACTTTACGAATTTGACAAGACTGAGGTTTACTTACGGATGATTGACATTTTCGCCCTAAACAGATGTCACATTTTGTAAGGGTTATTATTTTCTTATTTAATGTTTTCAATAAAAAATTAACAAATATAAGTTGATTTAATTGATGTTTTGTGCCTTTTATGGACATTGTATAAAAAACATAAGGAGAATCTGAAGAATATTCTGAAGAAAAATCGGTACCACTTCTAGGAGCATTATCTCGCTTTCTTTGCTAATTCGCAAAATTTTCATTTAGAAAGGACCACCTCTTTTCACATTCTTCTTTTATAATAATATAAAATAATAAGAGAGTTACCTATATCATTAATATCAATGAGTCCTTACGTAATGAGGGGCACTTACCGCACTTACAATAAATTCATATTTAAATTTAACGGAAGTGCGTTAAAGTTGCTTTAAAAGATATTTTGGGTAGGTCAATGTAATCAATGTGCGCGTTCGCCTTACTTAACTAACTTTACTTACAAATAAGTCAATTGTGGTTCAGCTTTATGAGCTTGATCTTTAATTCATATAAACAAATTAATTTACTCTAGATCAAATTTCATCTGGCATTTCATCTAATTCTAATTAAAATTGTGCCATTATTATTATTTCTATGCATTAAAAATGCTGAGATTAATGATTTTATCTAGAGTATACAACTTTTACTCCGAAATTTTGGTTTTGTTGAAAGATAACTTACGAAACGAAGGAAAAAAATTATGGGGAATTGGTAAACTCTAATCATTATATGCACATCTAAAAATCATAATGAAATTAATTCTTTTAAAAGTCATAGGATGATTATAAAATATTAAGATATTTTTTTAAACTCCTGCACCTCCAAACCATCGGGATTTAGCTACCAACTGCCATACAAGTTTTTCTCACTTCATCATTATCACTGAGGATCGTAGATAAGCCTTAAATAATTTTATTTTATTTATGTTTTTATTCAGCATTGAGGTAATCTAACAATTATATGTCCATACAATACCTCCTGTTATCATTGATCTTTTTAGGGTTCTGTACCCAAAGGGTAACAACGGGAACCCTATTACTTTGCTACAAGAAATGTGATTTTTTTTAGTAGGAATTTTTTTTTCAAATGACGCCTACTTTCATTTGAAAAAATAAATTAAAAGTACTGTTATGGGTCATATGGTGAGGGGTCATAAAATAAAGAGCCACTGATACAATTTAATTTTTGCAGATAATTACACAGCATAGTCAATCTGGGGTTAGAAGTCAATACCACATACAACGAAGAGCCAAAGGCGAAGGAAGGAAACGAAGCACATACTAAGATATATGCGTAAAGCCCTAATGATCTGGACATTTGGGGATTGACAAGGAAAATATGTACACACAGTATTACACTTACTAAAAATAATATAAGCTAAATGTCCTTAGCAAGCTTAATCTTCTTAATTAGATGGTAATTTCTTTGAGTTAGAATTGTTTTTTTATAGGTCTTGTCCAACATTGTAATCTGTCAGTGTAGTAATAATGCGCCAGGTTTTATGTTATCGCACATACACATAATAGGTCCGTCCGGACCCCTTCCTGGAAAAGTTTTCGAAGCAAAATAAATAGCAAAAAAAATCTAAATCAAACCCTCAAAACGCATAGCAATTTTAAAGTAGTCATCATGAGATTTAAAATGGTATATCACTAGTAACATAAAACAGGAGGTTGAGTCTTAAACATTACATAGGCGCTCAAAGCTCGCCAAGGTGAGATTGAGACCTAAACAAAATGCACTCAAATTATATAACGTGAGGTTGAAACTTAAGCACTTATAGGCGTTCAAAAACTCACCGCAGTGAGATTGAGACCTAAGCATGAAAAATAAAACCCACAACTGGAAAAGACCATTAATTGAAATCCAATGACTGTAAAAAATTCGGCTGAGGGCCGACAGGCTAAGCAACGCTTACTTCTTCCGAGAAGTTATTGGAGCACACAATTCAGGTGAGAGCTCAGTTATCTTTTTTTAGTTTTCTAACCTCGAGTTGCAAGCACTGATGATATTAGCAATACTTTTCGATCGGGGAAAAATACTTAATACTTTTCACTAGATTTCAGTACTTTTTCAGATTATACGAGTATAATGGAAACGAACTCAGTCCTAAGTCTTATCAAAGATGACACAAGAACTAGATGTCGCATGGCATACTAGAGCAGAGTATACAGATTGTCAAATGAGTAGTGCATTCTGGAATAGACCATAATATGGTTTAACGCGTGCCGAAAGCAAATGTTTTTCTAATAGCAGTTTTGTATACATTTTATCGACTTCATCAACACTTCAGATACGAAAAAATATGAATCACTCGAAGTATACAAAATTTCAAATGTTGTGGTCCATTCCGGACATCCGACATCTAGTTCTTGTGGCATCTATGGTCTTATTTAGTCTGAGTGAGCCAAATGTTGGCTTGGCGCGCGGCTAAGTTAATCGCTCAGCTGATGGTTTGAGTGATAGTTTGTTTAGACAATAATTTTCCTCCAAAAGAAAAAGCTTAGCTACTGGGCTATAATCATACGTACTTATACATATTTTTTAAAATAATGGCAAGTTTTCTTGATCAGTAAGTATTTACAAATCTAGAGTTTTCTGTGAAAATATTGAAATAAATTGCTAGGTGAGTTATTAGAAAAATGTAGGACGTGACCGTGACAGAGGACAAATCTGTTGTTGAAATAAAGAAGGCGTACAATGAAAAATCATCAAATAATTCAGAAAGTTGTGAAAGGTGGGTGATTCTGAATTTAATCTTAAATAATAATTAGATCTGGGGTCATACAAAGCTAAAAAATGTAGTTCCTCACTTGTTTGTAAATGGTTGCATATACCATATTATCAACTGAATTTCTTCAGCCCCATCATCTTGTTTACCTAAATATATCGATTAATTAAATCACCACTTCTGCAATAGCTCAAGCAGAAAGGTGGATTTCACAACTTTTCAGGAATATTTCGGGTCGGAATTGCACATTATTCTGCTATATTGCAAAACACGTTGGTTATCCAGGAAAGCTGTTATCCTGTCCTTGAACAATGGGACCCTTTAAATTATTATTTCGATTTAACAGATTTTGAAAGTGGATATGGAAATGGAAATATTTAATTTATTTCGACAAGTTTGCGGAACGCTGTTATAAAGCTTATTCCTATCCTACGTGTTAATGTCAATTTGCAAATGCAGTCCGAGCAATTTAGAGTACACATTTTTATTCCCCGACTGAAATTTCCTTTTTTTTTCAATTAGGCAGGAGTTTTAGAAACATGAAAGGTTTAGATGATACAAATATAAATAAGTTCTCGTAATGTCGTCCAATTTTATATTAAATTTTGCGAGGAGAGGTTTTAAATTTGTTGCTCAAATTTTCTCCAGAACATGTAATGTTTGGTGAAATAAATAGCATATTACCACTTATTTTAAAAAAAAATTCCTGAAAACCAGGTCTCAAACGCTGAATAAATAAAGTCTGTATACAAAGCTTTATCAGAATATCCTTATCTAGAAAAAAAATTAATAGCTTAAATATTTCTGACTTTTGGGTCGAATTTGGCTCTATATTAAAAATGAATTTAACGAGCCAATATTTAATAATGTTTATCTAATAGTCCAAGATGTATTGTCTATTCCATACTCGTCTGCTAATGTGGAGCGTATTTTTTCTGTGCAAAATCTTATTAAAAATAAATGTAGAAACCGCTTAGGTTCCAATAGTTTCTGCACTTATTCCAACGAGAGATCTTGTCAAATCAACCTCCAATTGTTGTCATAGTTTTGCAGTACAAAGTTCTTTAATTTCAAAAAAAACATCCCTAATAATACCGTTGCTGATACAGAGCTATTAGAATAATCAATTTAAACAATACTGTCTATACTACAGAGATATTTTGCCATAATTTTCTTGTTTGATTATGCTAATGTATATTAATGTATTGGTTCTCCTTTTAAATAAGTTCATTGAATAGAACTTTTTAGTTGCGTACCTATATTATTGTTTTGTTATTTGTATTTATACCTATGTATTGTTTTTTGTGATTACGAGTATATATATTACTTGTTAGCTTCCTTTTTTATTTACTTTTGTTGAATAAACTTTTTGTATGTTGAGGGAGTATGTATATATATATACCTAGTTACTAGATATATGTATATAAAAAAGCTGAATTTTACCGTTTAGTTTTATTTTTTAATAAATATTTCAATATCATATTGCATGATTCAGTACCATTTTGTGCGGTATTTTCAATACCTTTGAACCCACCTTCATATCATCACTGGTTGCAAGAACGAAGTTTCATCTTTGTTTGGAAGTGAATTGGACGGAATTATTTTTCTTTGGAAATCGGCCTGAGTGCACATCTCCGCACCACCAGATAAGTGCTATTATTCATTTTCAATTCATTATATTGATATTTGCATATGGGTAGATAGGGGTCAATTTTTTTTTATGTATATATATATTTAGTGGTATAACGGTGAATCACTGTTACCGAAATTTTGTGAAGATTCTGGTAAATGTGAAATATAATAGCAGGAAGTGAAATTTGAAACGTTGTTATCTATATTTTCCTTTCAGTTTCTTAGTTTAACTCATTAAAAAAAAATTTTAAATTAAAAGAAAACTACGTGGCGCCCAAAATTTTCCCACCTCAGGAATATGTATATAAGAGTACCTCGCCCTCACCTGTATGAGGCTATCCACTCTACGCATCAGGGCTGCATAACAGTACATAGTGCTAAATTTTGTACGATGGTTCACAACCCTTTGAGCGTGGGTCCGACTCGCAGTTAAGTGGTTATTTATATTTGAGACTACTTCCCCAATCTCCATAGTTGATGAAACAGAACAAGAATAAGAAAGGTCTCAATTTGGGCATCTCTCTTGCTAAGGTGGGTTGGATGCCTTAAAATGAATCAATAGATGCCCTAAGGGAAAAGAATGAAACTGTTATCAATTTATTAAAAAAAAAAAAACTCAATTTCAAACCTTTCAAAATTAACAAAAATAGAATTAAGAGGAAGAATTTTTTAAAAAATGAGTATTTAACAAATTCTAAACTTAGTCCCATAACGACAAATATGTAACATGATGTGTCCTTAGTCGTTTCGCCACTTGATGTACCACATAAAATGTTAATAGAGTAACTTCGGGTATTGTGGTACAGGTAGTTTTCACGAAAACTAAGTACTCTCTGGCAACTCTGTTCATATGAATAGTTGTCGATTCCAAGGAAACGATCAATTCATGTTGATACAGGATCAAACTCAGTTATGATTTGATTAGGTGAGTGAAAAGTTCGGTTGCATGAGATCGAGTTTATTTTGGGTTGGTATAAAAAGTGATTGTTCGTGACTAAATTTATTCGTAGAAATCAAATCGTTAATCAAAAACATAAATTATTTGTAAATTTTCCAAATTTGTTGTAAGTTTTGCTCTATTTTCTGTTTTCATGTTCTTGTTAATATTTTTGGTGCAATAGGAAAAATCGGTTAATGTGGTACAGTTGCCCTAGGCTATTTTGGTATAGTGTGCCACATTACCCGCTATTAGTTTGCTTGGATTTATTATATATTCGCTTTGTTGTTACTTTGTTCAGGGTCATTTTCAAACATGCCGAAAAAAGGAGAGATTAGAAAGTGGAACCCGAAGAATATGGAGAAAGCCATTAATCCGCCAAATTGGATCATAAGCCAAAATTCAATGAAGCAATTAAAAGTGATCTGGTGAAGTATATCTTAGAAATGGAGTCGCGATTTTGTGGTCTTACCAGAATGGACATAGCGTTTCAAATAGCAGAGAAAATAATATTCCGAATAAATTTTCGGTTATGAAGGAATGCACCGGAAAAGATTGGCTGTATGGTTTTTGTAAACGGCAAAAAAGTATAATTAGTATTCGCAAACAGACCGGAATATCTTTGGACCGTGCCAGAGGTTTTACTCGGGAAAATGTTTAAACATTTTTCATCTTAAAGAAGAATATTCGAAGCATAATTTTCCAACTAGTCGTATCTGGAATGTCGACCAAACTGGACTTTCAGTAATTCAATCCAAACAATAAAAGGTCCTGGCTAAGAAGGGGAAAAAACAGATCGGAGCAATGACATCTACAGAACGTGGATCGCTTATAACAGTGATTTCCTGCATGGGTGCAGCCGGCAGTTTTGTTCCACCTTATTTTATTTTTCTGCGAAAGAATCATCATCCTCTTTTAATGAAGGACACACCACCGGGATCAGAGTCCTCATGCCATGTGTCTGGATGGGTGCAAATACCAATATTTACAAAATGGTTCAAACATTTTTTAAGTAATGTAAAATCATCGAAGAAAGAACCAGTTTTGCTAATATTAGATGGGCATTACAGCCATACCCGAAGTATTGAAATATTAGATCTAGCACGTGAAAGCGGTGTTGTCATAATTTCTCTTCTACCGCATTCAACGCATAAAATGCAGCCTTTGCAAACCTTTGAAGGTATATTGTAACGATCGGTTACAATATATGACCTTATTGGGATATTCGCTCATGTATATTTAAGAGTCCAAACCGGCCAAGTTGCCATCAATGGTTTTAAGACAACAGGTATTTATCCCTTTAACCACCACATTTTTTTGGACGCTGATTTCATAGCAGGCGAAATGGACAGTGATTTTGATCAATCATTAATGGAAACAGCTGCAGAAAGTACTATGCATAGCTTCGAAGCTCTTTCATTTACAGGCGTTGCGAGTACAAGTTCGTCGACATCTCATATCACACCTCCACCACCCAAAATAAAAAAAAACTGTACTTAGCAACAGAGGATGAAAGTCAAGGGCAACTATCTTAACCACCTCGCCGTACAAGGAAGACTTGGAAGTTAGCATACAAAGGATATGCAACAAACGGAAAACTCTACCTATACAGTAAAACTGTCTAAACAAACATGTAGTGTTAAAAAAAAAAACGCGTTTCTAACAGGGATGAAACTTAATCGTCTAGCGATTCTGAAAAAGTCGTTAGGTTCCAAGAATCGGATGACGGGGAAGAATTTTCGGATGCTCTTACATCAAAGGAAGTTGTCTGTAACTTCTGTAATAAATGTTGGAATGACGACATAAGAGTAACTAAACTGATTCCATGCTTACAATGCGAAATGGTTTGGGCTCATGAAAAATGAGTCCCAAAAAGAAGTGCCATTTTTGTTTGTCAGTCATGTGCATAACCCGCCATTTTTTTCAACATGCCATTTTTGGGCTATGCCACATAGTTAATTCTTTAGTGTCGTAGTTTTCTAAATTGTGTTGAAATTGGACTACCTTCACCACAATTGTTGTCCAAATAGAAACATGTATAATAGTCACGTGTGTCTTGTCATTTATTTTGCTCTTTTTGCTATCTAGTTCTTCTTCTTTTCTTAAATTCTCTGTTGCTTTTCCTTCTTTATTTCGTCGCCAGTATTGCCAGTATTCAAAACTTTAGCTGATTGTTTTTGACGATGGTTTCTTGTTTTAGCCACAATATTAATATAGGAGATATCGTAGACAGGAATTTTGAGGGAGTAATATCTTCGCTTATCGACAGATCTTGCAACTGTCTGTAACCGATGTTGGTAACAAATTAATGGGTTCTATTTTGGGGGATTCTAATATGATTGGTACATTAGAGGAATGTGTTTAATTGGCTATCTGTTGTGTGTAGCGCTTGTGTCTCCAAATTCTTGTCAGCTACAGAAGTATCGGCTATGTCAGAGACATAAAAATAGTAATCGAGGTTAATCTCAGGATAAATAAATAAGGATAAATGCCACAACCTTTAAAGCAATTTGTAGTATTTGAGGTAGACGCAGCACAACCTCAAGCTGTGCCAATAGGTTAACCTGCTTAATATCTCGTGACCTTTCTATCTTTGTTAGCTAATACCCAGCTCCAAAGCTCGCTTGCAACATAAGTTTTTACAGACTTAAAAAAAGATTTGTCCCAAGGCTGAAGGTAATGAGTCGAATTACTTGGCAAACCAAGAAGGATCACATCATTCATTCACTCTAGCTCTTTCCAGCGTTTCATGGTATGAGATGCATGTCCGTCGAATAGTTACAACACCTTACCTTGAGGATTTCGCAGAATAAAATTGCATTCATCCACTTTAAAAACCGTTTTTAGTTTATGTATCCAGATTTTTTGTTCATGTAAACATTAGACCCCAGCGGCAAGCGGTCGACAAATTTACTTCCTTCACAGGCACTGTTGCAAGTAATAATAGACACAGTTTCTCCCTTTACACTTCATGTCACTAAGTTGAACTAATTTGCTACCTTTAATAGTCACAACTTTTCCAGGCTTATTATTCATTCGTACGCCATTTTCGTCCATATTAAATATTCGGTCTGGTTTGCCATAAAAGTTGCTCTACTAGGGTTTCTCGAAGCAGCTAAAATAATCCCTATATCTTGTTTCTACTAAATTCCATGGCTCGTGTACGACACAGTCTTGCCACCTGCGTAACACACAAATTCTAAAAAATTCTAAAAATGTCTGCAACCACTGTTTTCCTGTAATTTTTAAATCATTGTTGAAATCGTGCTTTCCCTTTAATCAAGCCGAAAGAAAAGCGTAACGAAATTGTAAACATGCTTGCATACAAGTGTACGCAAATGAAACGCTTTGGTGTTGTGAATGCGAAACAGAAACGAATCATCAGGCCAAAGAGGAGTGAAACTGAGAAACGTAGACTGTCAGTGTAGTGGTAGTTGACATTATATATTTCACAAACTGTACTCTAAAATGTTTCGTTCTCGGAATGAAAATTACGTTTAGTTTACGAAACGTTTTGAATGTGGATTCAATGGCTTTTGAAGAAAAAAACAGATTTTTCTATTAAATTTATTTGATAGCATCACAAACCTTAAAAGAATATGACAAAAAAGCGTTTATTAAGGAACCTCAGCTTACACTACGTTAACACATTATTCGCTATATTGAGTAGGACATAGAGTATAAAAGTGCTTAGTAAACTAACAAAAGTGCAATAATAGTAATATAAGTATACCTAATCAAATTTTTTACACTTCTACATTTTAATAAATAAATATTAATGCGGCGCTTTGATATCAGAGTCAGAAACAAATTGAAATGCACAAAACAGCTGTTTGCCGCCAGGTTCTATGGCCCACAGGTCTATAAATCCAGAAATACGTTTTCAATACGTTTTCGTTTCACTTTAGGTGTACACTCTCAAGTGCTTAGAGGGAGGTACGTTTTTAATACGTTTTTGTTCCGCTGTGAATATAATGTTCGTGTCCTATAGGGGCTTGGGTGTATTAGTGAAAAAACAATTCGTAAAGTTTACGTTTTCGTTTCACATTAGGTGTATACCATCAAATGCTTAGAGGGTTATACAAAATTTTTCGGCGAACTGGTATGATATTATCCTGATATCGGTATGAGTACAAGGAAATCGAGGTATTTTGAGTTTCTGTATGAGCTTAACTAATTTTTCCTCATTTTCATATCCTAGAGCGGGTGTGTTCTGCGAAGTCCTTTTTTTTCCATACGTTTAAGTAATGTCCGGATTGGAATACCAAAGTTTCTAACCGCTGCGTTCACCGTCATAGTCTTTGATTCTACTGCATCAGCAGCTTTTATTAATGCTTCTTCCGTCTATGTTGCACGTGGCGGCATACGTCGGCATTATGTAATAGCATAGCTTGTTTTAGTATAAATATTATACATGAAATAAAAAAAAAAGTAAAAAAAAAAACTTTTATAACGATAATCAGAAAGGTATCTATCCGTATCAAAATTGTGACCCTTCTCACATTTAAATAAATCTCTCTCGAAGAGAGGTTAGAAAACAATTGAATACATAAATTTGTTACATAATTCACGTAAAAAGGCTTTTCTCAAACAACACTCAATTCGAGAATGAAAAAAAAAACTTTGAGGGCAAATTTCACGTATTAATATCTTTAGGCGATCACAACCTGGAGCGCGTCCACTTTCACTGGCTGTCGCTTCTTAACTAAGGTATCTGGAGAGAGTGAGTATATAAACAATGGCGTCGGTTATTTCATGTCAGTCGTCAGACATCCGAGTTGAGTTTGGGGGGGGGGGGGGGGGGGGGGCAGCAATCCGGACTTTAGCCTATCATAAATAAAAATTTTATCGTAAAATTTCGAGTAGCACATGTTTTTCGAATTTAATGAAAAAAATTTATTTGCACAATCTTAAGTGTAAATGGGATGGAAAACGTGAGTGGTTGAAAAATGACTTAGCGAGTCTTCAGATTGTTGAATTCTCTAAGAAATTTCTTTAAGCGTGAATTACAATTACGACTGGTCTGTCGAATGTGATGTGGTGAAATTTGCAAGTAAATTAAAGCTGCAACTGCTTGAACAAACCAGAAGTCCCGACTTCTGTGACTGAACTGAAGTTGGCCACAGCCAACACCACCTTTGAACTTTGAGCAAAGTTTTGTTTCATTCGCAGTCGTAGTCGAAGTCGAAGTTCCAATTGTATCTTACCAGATGCATTACCCATTTGGGGAAAGTCGTAGTCAACTGATCAGTCGTAATTGTAATTCAGGACTTAAAGTAGCTCTCAGATTTAGGCATACAAAAATTGAAAGCATTTCATAAAAAAGTACCGTGATCTTTGTACGTTGTGTATTTTGCTTGAAGAAATATCAGTTAAGCAATAATCTGTCGCAGAAAACTGTAATATTTCAGATGAGTGATAATGCTTATAAGTTTTTGATAAGCAGTAAAGAATGCTCGATCACCGATCAGTATTCTCATGATCTTGCTTGATATGACGTTTTTGTTGTCGAGATTGTTTTGTTCTTTGCCAGGCTTTCTATAATACTCTACTGCAGTTGATTGTGAAGATTCTAATTTTCAGGGATATAAAGGACTCACATTTTGACTCAACTCATCGCTCAACTCAGGATTTGAGTCCGCTCAACAGTTGAGTGGTGGTTCATCGCTCGAAATTTGAGCGGACTCACTGGTTGAGCGGACTCAATCGTGAGCGGACTCAGTCTTGAGCGGACTCATTGCTTGAATGGACTTGAGCGGACTCAAGTCTTGAGCGGACTCACTGCCTGAGCGGACTCATCATTTGAGTTGAGCGGACTCAAATCATATTTTAAATAAGGAAGGAAGGAGGAAGAAGAAATGTTGCCTAAGAAAATTAGCAAAAGCTAAATTAATAAAATATAATATAATGAATGACTTTTTTACAAGCTTTTCTTATTTTATTGAAATCTCAGTTTCAATTTTAATAAAATCAGATTCTCTTTATGTTATTTAAAATATGTTTTGAGTCCGCTCAACTCAAATAATGAGTCCGCTCAGGCAGTGAGTCCGCTCAAGACTTGAGTCCGCTCAAGTCCATTCAAGCAATGAGTCCGCTCACGATTGAGTCCGCTCAAATTTCGAGCGATTAACCACCGCTCAACTGTTGAGTGGACTCAAATCCTGAGTTGAGCGATGAGTTGATATGATAAATGAGTCCGCTCATTTACAACCCTGCTAATTTTAGATAATCTTCAAGAATAAGTTTTTTTTAAATTACTCTGGCTGTGTTATGTAATGATTTGATTGTTGTGTTAGTGTATGAAACAAGAGTTGTTTCAGTTGAAAATAACAGTTTTAAGAGGGAAAAACAATTCCACCGTTTCGATCCGATCCGTACAAATGTCAAATTTGCTTGAATGAGACATACGTACAATTGGAATTGGATACATTACACAGAAATGAATCGAAATGGATCAAATCGAAACGGAGAAATTGAGCAAACTTTACAAATGAAATAACCTAGAAAAATTATCTGTAAAAATTTGTTTATAATCAAAAAAGTATGAATAGGATTTTGTTCTGAAAAATAAATGAATTATGCAACAAAAAACAATGTTTTCATGGATGGATGTAAAGCTTAATTTATAAAAAAACAACACTGATTTGAAAATAGATTTTGTTGAGCGTTAATCAAAACACTTCAAAGTGATGATCAATGAAATAAAATTTAAAAAAAATTTATCTATTTCTTATATTCTTTATTGATTTGTGGCAGTATCAAGGGCCCCCAACAAATGTTTTAAGAGATTATGAAATATAATAATCGCGCGGAGTGCACTCGAGTTTTTTGTATTTTAATTTTTTATTTTTATTAAATTTTATTTATTTTCTTATTTACTCTTTTAATTTCATTGATTTTAATCAAAATAAAATTTTTATAAATACGGCTGTATTAAGAATTTTCTTCAGTTGTGAATTGTGAGTGAAATCGTCACAGTGAAAATGATGCAACGAAAGTTGGGTGCCTTTTTATTAGCACTTCCGCTGCTGGTAATTGCGGGTCCTTACCCAAATTTCCGTTCGGAACTTGATTTTGTGAATTTAAATGGAGAAAATGAATGGTGGCAGAAAGGATCTTTCTATCAGATTTATCCTAGATCTTTTAAGGATTCTGATGATGATGGAATTGGTGATATAAAAGGTATGAACTGTTGGTGGTGTGAAAAGTGGAATTTTAAAATGTTTTTTTGTTTCCCTTCGTATTATTATGAAACACTACTGACTACCTCCTATAAAAATTTGATAAAAATGGGAATTTCATTTTGGGATGGATATTAAAATGAAGGGAAACATTTGTTTTAATAAAATTTCTGTTATACAAATTAGTTTCCTAAATAGACGTGCATTGGAGTTATCTCTCTTATAGCCTGAGACACATTTGACGAATTTGGTAGAAAATCCAGGGAAACAAAATACCTAAAATAACCCCGTAAAGACAAAAAGGATGGAGCTAATTTAAACAAGTGATATTTTTCATATTCGTTCTTTTTGATATTTTAAAATTATTTCTCTCGCTTTTGGGTTTCGGTATGTTGACCAGCGTTCCTAGCAGACAATTAGATCATCAGTAAGACCAAAGGATTAGTATACTGTCTCGTCTTTGACAAATAAAACTTGAGCTTCGTTTCCTATTCTACAGACTGAGAAACTAGTGTTTAAGAAACACAGGAAGAATTCTAATGTAAAGCGTAAAATTTTCGCTTTTGGGGTCTTAGCGCTGGGACCACAGTAAAGTTTATACATCTAAATATATAAAGATCACTAAGCATAAGATCACACTCTGCCAATACTGTATATAAAATCAAAAAATAAATTTTCCAATGAATATTAGTAGTTGTTCTATGCGGGTATCAGACCACTTTTTGTACTGCAAAAAATGCTCTATCCACTTTTGAAATCGGAAGGGTGTCTGGTCTTTGACTTTGATCCGGAGGTGTGTCTTGGAGGCTAAAAACTACGTCATAGGCGGTTCCATAAAGTTTTTCAAATAGGTCTGGTAACAGCTAAACAGCTTTTGAAAAAGGTCTGATAACAGCTAAACAGGTTTTCAAACAGGTCTGCTAGACAGACGGAATCTTCATCATCAACCAGATTAGAATGCCTTGTGATGTAGTTGATTAGAGTCAATCCTACTGCAACATAGCCTGAAAAAATTATTAACATTGTTCAAGGCCCATACGCTCTTCATATACTTTTACAAACTGCGAATGAGAACGATAATTATTACACTCAACATTTAGAGCCTTCTTAATAAAAAATGGGGGGTATGGTAAATTTTGATGTTAATGGAAGAAGAACAAGAAAAAATTTTCCAAATCCCGCAACGTTTTAGCACTATAACTTCACTTCGTTCAACACTTCCCACTTGTATTCTAGGCTAGATAGGGAGGGCCACAATATATCAGCTCTGGTCGCAGTTTCCGCAGGTTCTCAGTGGCCGAGTCATCAATACTCCTAAGCTAACCCAAGCTCTATTTAACTCCTTGGCAATATCAACCTCCACTTTGTCCTTTTTATACCCTAGATGAAATCTAAGGGGTATACTAAGTTTGTCATTCCGTTTGTAACACCTCGAAATAATGATGGTAGAGCAAAATGGATTGGACACCCATTCATAATATTAAAAGTTATTTTGATTTTTGCATGTCCGTCTGTCCGTCCGTCCGTCCGTGCGCACGATAACTCGAGAACGCGTATACTTAGAGAGCTGAAATTTTGTACATGGACTTTTAAAAAAAAAAAGTAAAATTAAGTTCGAAAATGAGACAAATCGGGCAACTCCTTCGTAGGGTTTCCATATAAAAATTTCGTTTTCCGCTATATATTTGGACACTGCCTGAGAACACGTCGACGTAGAGAGCTGAAATTTCGTACATGATGTTTTTACTACATTAGCAATTAAAATGTCTGAAATGAACTAAATCGGGCAACTCCTTCTTGGTGTTGCCATATAAAAATTTAGGTTTTTTACGTATACTTTGAAAACGATAAGTCCAACACATTTTTATTGTACTAAAAACCTCTGCAGAATATGAAATCCTATAAAATTGATTATAATCATTTTTTCTGTGCGACAAACCGTTCTAGAAATATATGCGAAAAACAACTTCAAAATCAAACTTGAATAGATCGGTGACCATACGAAATTTAATACGGGCATTCATCTAGGGTATCATAAGAATTGGTCTTAGACCAATTCTAGCTTTTTTACTTGTTTCTACTATTTTTGTAATATTTTAAATACAGATCATATAAAATTGGGTATTTCTTTATATGGTTTTAATTCATTTTTCAACACCCACTTGAATTTTCAGTATCCATTTTGATCTCACAGCTCGCGATAAACGACTAGATTTGCACATGCTGCGATAGACATTTGAATCGCTGGTCAAACGCTGCAGAAAGTCTTTGTATCGCTGTGAGCATTTACATTGAAAGCAATGTTTAGCGATCTATCGCTGTCGCTTCGTTAACGCTATCGCTTCGTTATCGCAATCACTATCACGGAGGTGAGAATCGGCCTTTAAGCTTCTTTTGGCGTTTGAATCAGAAAATTCAGTTCTCGTGATATAATCTTCCAAAATTACGTGTCATCGTAAAATCATGAAATTTCTAACCCCCTAGCGGGGGTGGGGCATTGTAGGTGAAAACAAAAAAATATTGGTGAGCTATTTTTGCATTCCATATAAACTGTGAAAGTTTCATCCGAATCGGAAATGGTCGGGTTGGTTACTACGACAGATTAATCTAAGCGAGATACCGGTGCTAGAGAAGAAAACTTGCGTTAAGCGTGCCGTTGTGAAAGTGTTAAGCACTTTTTCATATATTTCGCACCCCCTTTTTCACTTTCATCTTTCAATTACCTAGCATTTCACACTTAAAATTATTTGGAACCTCAGCACTACTCAACTAACACCATCTTTCCAATAAGCAAATTTTCAGAAATCATGTACAATTTGACTTACACCATAGATGGAACAAGAACTAGATGTCACATGCAGTACTAAAAAAGTATACAAAATTTATATGGCTGGGTGTGTCCATTCTGGAATGGATCACAACATTTGAAATGAGGTACACCTCGAGTGATTCATATTTTTTCGTATCTAAAGTGTTGATCAAATGTATACAAAATTGCTATTATAAAAAAAATTGCTTTCGGCACGCTCTAAAACATGTTATGGTCCATTCCAAAATGCACTACCCATTTCACAAATTGCATACTCTGTTGACATCTTGTTCTTGTGCCATCTATGCTTATACCGGCGGAAAATTATTAATGGAATAGAAAATTGACTACACCGACTTTAAATTTTCAGAAATTGTGTGCGTTTTTCCGCCATCCTTTGGATTGTAGGAATTAAATTTGCGCAATTACACATTTTTATGAAAATTACACTCAAGAATTTTTGTAATTATTTTGTAGTATGTAAAATTTTACTTACTTGAGATGAGAGATTTCCATTTGCTATTTATTGTGCATAAAAAAAGCTCAAGTAATTTTTTAAATAAATTTCTAAGGAAGCAACGTTAAAAACCAATGTTTTTGCATGGATTTTGTATACTCGCTAGTATGCCATAAAAGTTTAAATCATTTCAGGAGACCATTGAGATGGATTTCCTAAATAAATTGACTTTCAACGCTTTATGAAAGATTCTGTGTTCAAAATTTCACAAACAGTTTTTCGTTCTTGGTAATTCTAAAATTACTACAAACTCAAAAAATTTTGTTTTAGTAATGAAATGTGACAACATGGCCTTTTTTTTAACATCGAAGAACATTTTCAAGTACATATTTACAACGTTTATTTATTTAAGATTTAAACTACCAATAATATTAACACTTCTAATGCGCTTTCCAGGAATTACGCAAAGTCTTGAATATCTAAAAGAAATCGGTATCACTGCAATATGGCTATCACCAATTTTTGAATCACCAATGAAAGATTTCGGTTATGATATCTCGAATTTCTACAAAATTCAAGAAGAATATGGAACGATGGAAGAATTTGAGACTATGATAACTAAAGCCAAAGAATTAGGATTGAAAATAATTTTAGATTTCGTTCCGAATCATTCAAGTGATCAATGTGAGTGGTTCAAAAAATCTGTGCAGAAAGATGAAACCTACAAAGATTTTTATATATGGCATCCAGGTTATCCAGATCCGAAAAATTCTAAGAAACGTTTACCACCAAGCAATTGGGTAAGCTTTGTTTTTTTTTAATTTTACATGTTTCAAATTTCTATTATTTAGGTGAGCCGCTTTAGAAAAAGTGCCTGGGAATGGAATGAGCAAAGACAAGAATTTTATTTGCACCAATTTTCGGTACATCAACCAGATTTTAATTACCGAAATAAAGCAGTTGGAGAAGAAATGAAGGTAAGAAAAGTCTCAACAAAATTTTTAATTTTTCAATAATAGGAAAGAATAGTTTTTGGCAGTATTTTTCAAAATTAAGTCCCATAACCTTCAATTAAAATAGATTGGGGAAAGTTCTCTATATATGGAGAGAAAAGTAAAGTCATCTTTTGATTTAGAAGAAATTATGATTAAAATCGTTTTTTTTTTGTTTTTTGTTTCTTTCTTTATATTGATAGACTGCTGATAAGATGAAATGTTTAGAAAAAGACGAGAAAAGACAGACAGCTTTTCTGGTTTTGATTAATCTTGATCTATGCACGTGCTGCTATTGTAGTTCATGATATTATGGACTTTAAGTGGGTTGATTCCGTAAAAACTAGTACAAGCTCAGTTAATTTATTTCATTTTTATCTTTGAAACAATGATATCGCAAAATTCGGCATTCCGTAGCAAATATTCTCCTTTCGGTGAGATTTGAAAAAAATGGTAAGTACTGTCATTGATTTATAAAAACTAGTAGATTTATGTAAAACTCTAGGATAAGCAGTTGCGTGATGAGTATGTTTTACATTTGTTTTTTTAAATTTTATGATAGATTTTTAGATTTGCTAAACTTATATAAAGCTCAAAACTAGAGTGGTTGATCAAAAGAGTTGAGGCACAAATTCTTAAGATACACAAATTCATAAGATATCGACTTCAATGTTTCAATAAATAGTGAAGAGCTTTTTATGACCGGATAATCAAAAATTAAAGCTTTAATTCAATATCTGACAATTGATTCCTTACTCACAACCAATTCGAAAGGGCAAATAAAATCTTTCATTTAGCACCTAACCAGATCCAAAATGCAATTTTTTCAATTCGTTGTGGGTACAAGTTTACGTAATGTACGTACGCATGTATCGTTTCCAGATCCCTGCGGGAAATGGGATCAAAATTATAATAATAATTCTGAGGAGCAACGAAAAATTGCCCAACTCTGTCCATTTTCGAAATTAGATCTACAACTTTCATTTAAAAAAAAGCTGTGTACAAAATTTCACCCTAAGTCAACGCGTTCGTCTTGACTTATGTATGGAGTGCAATCAATGCTTTTTCAAATTTCATACCATCAATGTGGAATGACAAATTTAGTATATCTCCACCCTATGATTTTATGGAGGGTATATGAAAACAAAAATTGGTTTCGAACTAAAGGTTGCGATTTGTATACAATCGTTAACAAAAATATCACACTACTACGTTAATGCATCAATCATGCATGAATCAAATTTAAACGAAACTTCTTTATTTTAATTAGTACATTTGAACTGGAAGGAAAAATAATAACAGCTTATATTTCTATACAATCTCCTGATTTAGAAATACATTTTACCTCGTAGAAAGAAGTCGGTCGTGTCTCCACAATTGCGCATACAGGCAAGCATCAACCTCTTCATTGTTGCTGAATCTTCGCCCCCCTAGGGCTTCCGTAAGAGGACCCAACAGATGAAAGTTGCAGGGAGACAGGTGCTCAAGGGTATCCCAACCCAATCGCTCAATTTTCCTCTGATCAGTATGGCTGTATAGGGACGAGCATTGTCATGAAGAAGTTCCACTTCTATCATCTCTCACGTCGTGTGCGGCGGCGATATGCTACTCTAACCTCGCTTAAAATATCTCAATAATTCCTACAACTATGCAATAAATCGAGGTACAGCAACCAACAACCCACGCTGGGAAAAAAGAAAAAATCATAGCCAAAACCTTGCCTGCTGACAGCCTTGACTTAGCTTTCATTTGCCTCCCCTTTTAGTCTGTTTCTACTCCTTGCTCACTTGTTTCGACTCTGGGGTATCGAGGTGTAACCACGTTTTATTAGAGGTGATAACGTAAGTGAGAAACGAGTCAACATCTTCCCGCAATTTCTCTAGGAGATGATCACACAACTGTAGGCGATGCAATTTTTCCTCAGATGTCAAAACGCGAGAAACCCACCTGGCCCACACCTTACGAAAACCTAGCTCCTCTGTAATTATGTCGAATGTGCTCCCATAACTTATACCAACCACAGATGCAATTTCAATGGTGGTCAGATTCCTGTTACCCTCAAGAAGTTGTTTTACACATACCATATTGCCGATGGTAATGCTCGCGCGGGGTCAGCGATCATGACTATCGTTTTCAACGTTCTCACGACCCAACACAAATTGTTTATGCCATACAAATACTCTAGCCCATGAAAGCCTCTCATCCTCAATATCCTCAAGATTTCTGCTGGTTTTACACCTTCCGTGGTAAAAAACTTAATAATAATACGCAGCGCAATTGACGAGGGAGCCTCTTGCTCGAACATGACGACAAAAGCTTTGGATTTGATTTATTTATCATTAATATACAATATGTTGGCACATATTATGTTCTCCGTATATTATAAAGAAATAAAAATAAGATGTCTGCATCCTTATTGAATTTTTTTAATATTAAATCACAAAAAAATTGCATACAAAATATTTGTCGGATAGAAAACTCAAAAGCAAAAGCTCTTTAGTTTATGGTGAGAGTGAAAAAAGCTTTTTCAAGTTTTCAACTTATTTCTAATTTTGATGTACCTATCGCCATCTATTGAGATGAATTTCCAAAGATTTTGACATTTCCTATTTCCCCATCAAATCGATTTCTTTGATATTTCAATTCAGTTCGCAGATCTTTAAGCGTAACAATTTTGGAAATGAAAGTGACAAATATATTAGCTTTAATGCGGGCTAAACGGAAATTAATTGTAAATATACGACAAATTCAAGAATTTCATTTTTTTGCAATAAGATCCTGGTTGAGGTGCAAAATGTATCGGCGGATGTGGTGTCTCAATTCACAATTTTCTGTAAAACGAAGAAAAGTGTGGTCGGCGGTTTTTTTAAAAATAACAAAATTGTAATTGAATAATTTATTGACTCTGCGGAGTTTAATATTTGCCTCTTCTTCTCTTTCGCATTTTTGGGTAATCATAGACACATTTTTGCTTAATAAGCACACTAAGCACTAAGGCACATTATCATATTATTATCAACAACAAGATGGCGCTGCGCAACGTAAGAAGTGTCGATGATCAGACTATACCCAGTACCCACTACTTTTTTTGGGTATATTGGGAATATTGACAGACACGGTGTATAAACGGGATATTCCGAATATCTAGATGTCGATACCCCATGTCTGTCTTAAGCATTATTTGTAGTTGAGTGTATACAGTATCGGAAATGCGTATTTAGGACTGTGACTCACTTTACTTATATTTTTTTTCTCTTACGAATTTATTAAACATTATAACTCAGCATTATATGAAAATGTTACAGAAAAATCTACCCAAACTAAAAAAAAAAAAAAAAACGCCTAAAAGTCGTCGTAATTTCATCGAATTTTCTGTCCCATCTTTGACATATAGTTGGTGCTAGTTGTAGTAACGAGTACTCCAAGACTAAAAATTTAATTTGAATTCTGTTAATCGTGATAGACTAAAGATGAAACAAAGAATTGCTCGTCAGAAACTCTAAAGACTCCGCCAAAAAATTTTCGTTAAATAATACTAAGGTGTATACAACTACTCCAACATTTATATTTGTACATCACGCTATAAAAATTCATTTCTTTCCTCCATACTTCTCAATTTGGTCCAAATATCCTCAACTATGTAACCTTTTCAATTTGGAGATTTTCATTTCGTTGCCTAGACGCCTTTTAATCCAGATATTTAATTACAGAAAGTCTTGCGGTTTTGGCTAAGCAAAGGAGTTTATGGATTTCGTATCGATGCTACTCCTCATATTTTTAAATGTACCAGCAAAGAGAATCCATTCCCAGATGAGCCCAGAAATCCAGCGGTGACAGATCCTGATGATTCCGAATATCTCATACATAATTGCACAGTTAATCAACCAGAGACGTTGGAGTTATTGTACGATTGGCGAGTAGTTTTTGATGAATTTAAGCAGAATGGTGAGGATAGGTAAGTTGAATTGATATTGACTTGGTTCTGTGAAATAGGAGATATTTTTTCAGGATTATGATGACTGAATCATACTCTCCAATTGATATTATTATGAAATACTATGGCGACAAGGAGAGGGAAGGAGCTCAAATTCCTTTCAATTTTCTCTTTATTACTGACCTGAATAAAGCATCAAATGCAAATGATTTCGTGAGAATAATCAATACTTGGATGGATAAAATGCCTGCAGGAAGAACTGCTAACTGGGTGGTATGTTTACATTTTGATATGGAATTGTCGGTTTTTTTTCTTACAATTTATAAAAAAAAAATTTTCTTAGCTGGGTAACCATGACACTTCTAGAGTTGGAACACGTTTCGGTATAGAACGTATTGATTTGATGAATATTATCATACAAACTTTACCTGGAGCCAGTTTTACTTACCAGGTGTGTGTGCTTTACTGATTTTTTTCATTGCTTTTCTTAACGAATAACTTTTTTTCTAGGGAGAAGAAATCGGAATGACTGACGTTTGGATATCATGGAAGGATACTGTTGATCCATCTGCTTGCAATTCAAATCCAAACATCTATGAACACTTTACTAGAGATCCTGCAAGAACACCGTTTCAATGGAATGATGAAAAAAATGCTGGTTTCTCTTTAGCTGATAAAACATGGTTGCCGGTGGCACCAAATTATAAGGATGTCAATGTAAAAAAACAACGAACAGATGATAAAAGTCACCTAAACACTTATAAGAGATTACAAACATTGAGAAAAACAAAAACTTTACGAGATGGTAATTTACAAGTCAAAGCGAACAGTCAGAATGTCCTGGGAATCCTTAGGTAAGATTCACTTAACATTGTCATATGAAATGATTTTTATTGATTTGTTGTTGTAGATCACTTCAAGGAGAACCCACTTTTGTCACCATAGTTAATCTCAATGCCAAAATTGAAACTATTGACTTATCGACATTCATTGGACTTCCAGATCCTTTAAAGTATGTTCTTGTTGGCGATCATTCACCGCATAAGATTGGGTAAGTTAAAATTAGTTTTTTTTTTAAATCCTGCAATTATGTCTACAAGAGTTAATTCTACCCAGACCTATCTGTGTTCAAGCGACTAAAAATTGTTGTTTTCAATTTTAGAATGTATTTTCAAAAGAAAGCAAATTTTCTTTAATTAATTTTTTATATTTTTTTTCAGAGATCCTGTGTCTACCAAAAACTTTGTTCTGACACCATATGAAGCAGTTATCCTGAAGACGTAAACCAAACGCACATTAGAAATTATTTCTATAAACTAAATTAGAGTAAAATTAATTCTGATTGATACTGAAGGCTGTGTAATATTTGATCTAAATAATTTGATAACGAGCAGATTTTGTTCTATGACAAGGAAATAAATATAAAATGCTTGGGATTCTTCCAATTCTGATAGCACTTGTGTGAAAATGTGTATTATCAGGATTAAATTAATTGAAGGTTATAGAAGTTAACGAGCTTATGAATCATTTTCAGATATGGTAACTAAAGCATATGTTGAAAAAAAGTTCTTACAACATAATTGGTGGATGCCTTTTTTGAAGAATCATGTCTGTATAAGAAGTTGTTGTAATCAATTAGTATTCAATCGAAATATTTTATCATAAATTCGACAAAGTGTTGGTTTTCTGTTTATTGTTGACCTTCTTCATACCAAGACTTAAAACAAAGTTTTGATTCACACAGGATTTGTGTGCTTATTATGTGCCAGTTCTCTACCTAATTGCAAAATTTTACACACGAATATCTAGTGGGGTTTTAATCAACCGAAATCTGTATGTAGGACGACTTCGTCCGCCACATTGTCCTAGTAAAAATTCTACCAAAGAGATTTTGATTCATTCAGGATTTATACAAAGTAATCACAACCGAGCAATAAGAGATCTTATAACTTAAATGGTCCGGATTCTAGTGGCACTGATATTATCCCAGTTATATTTTAAGTACACGAGATGGGATTATTTTCAAGTCAAGACAGTAAGGCAGACTTTTATTCTGCTGTTATCTCTGAGAAATCAAACGATGTTGGACTGATGACCGGCAACTCAAAATTTATAAAAGTTCTTCTTCCTGTAATACTCCAAAATGTCACCAATTTTTGTAACAACATCACTTTAGGATTCACGATCTCTCGTTCTTGGAAGTATTCTAAAATAATTACCATCCCGAAAAGTCTAGGGATTCAAAGGAGTATTTTCATTTTTTTATTTATTTTCATTTTGCCTCTATAAAGCGTTTAAAAAATCTTGCACACACAAATCACCAGTTCTTTTTTAGATAAGAGAACTACTTATCTAATTTTCAATCGAGATGTAGATTCAGCGGAGCTGTACCTCACACGTGACTTAAGGTGATATTAGGAAATGATTTGATAACGACAACCTTATAGCGCTCGTTCTCCTTGGCTGTTCCAACGCGCTTTTGACAAGGTTGACCACTTTTTTTTTAAATTAAACTGGCTCTTAACTTCAAATTTTCAAATTCTGCATGCATGTCGGTTTGGTCTTACCATTGCGGGCGTCAAAAGAGTGTGGTCTATTCTAATTCTGTTTCTAGTTTCCTACCATTGCGGGGTAGAGAGCTCCATTATGGGACCGTTAGTATTCATTATCTTCAATAATGATCCTCCAACGGTTCTAAGAAATTGTGATTACCACATATATACTGATGATATACAGCTTTAAATTTTTCGACCTCTGGGATTAGTAGAGGATACGATGTATGCCGTATGAACGAAGAACTCATTGATGTGCTTTGAGCTTGAATGTATCAAAATCTAAAGCTATCATGATCTATAAAAGTGAATTGGACACTTCCTGTTTTCCGGATATTATTCTGAACAATGTGACTCTTCCTGATAGTAATACCGTAAAGAATCTTGGAATCCTATAAATATGATTATCTGAAAATTTCATATGGTACTACGTAAACTTTCTGTCACTGCAATCTTTACACATGTTGACGCGCGGATTATATTATGACTTATGGTTGTGAAGTTTTCCGAGGTTTTTATTTAGCTTCATTTTGTAATGTGGATTTAGTTCTAAATTGTGGTATGTATTTGGTCTGAGGCGATACGACCATGCCTCGCAATATTTATATTCAATCGTCTAAATATGGTGCAACCTGATTATCTGTATTGTTCTGCCCAATGAGAACACTCAAAAGAAAATATCAATAATGATGTAGACTGTAAATAATAACGCCGGGGAATATTTTATAGTCAGTGGTTTATTGAACGCACGTAAAACTTAAGTACAAAATTACAACTATAACTAAAATTAACCGAATTCAATTTCACGACGCTTAAGAACTAAACTTCAATAGATTTAAAAAAAACAGGTCACTTATTCACTACACAATAATAATTTTATTCTCAGTATAACACTGTCAAAGTTGAGACAACTTTGACCAATGGCAATTATATATATATTGTTACGAGCGTGGCCTTAGTTCGTTATTTAAAACACAATATTTCAGATATAATTCAAAAGTTCTTTCTTTATTTAACTTTACTGTTTACTCTCACAAATTCACAAATAATTATCAAATCAACTCTTTATTTATCGCTAGTACTGTACTTCTAATTATCGCAATCCAAATACTTTACTTCGTTCACTTCGCTGTCTGAAATAATACTCCGCCTCCTAGCTGTCAGAGCGCCGTATTTATACTCTACGAATTATCCTAGAACCTTCCTGAATATTCCGTTCTCCGAACCCAAAGTTTACTAAGATGACACTAACCTAAAGTTGCTTCCATTCCTAACAGATGTCGCTTGATTCACTTTGTGGCACGTAACAATATGTATGTATAAATATATTACTCAATATGAATCAAAAAATGTACTCACCAGTATAAAACTATGGAATCGACTTTATGGCGTTGGTAATTAAATAATTAATCTTGTTCTAGTCGTTCCCCAGAACAAGATACTTTACTTCAGTCGAGACCCAAAGCAAAATTGTATTAGTAGTGTTTATTCTAGTCGGTACCCAGAATAAATATCTTTATCTCAGTCGAGACCCAAGATAAAGGTTTGAGGTTAGTGAATGTTATTCTAGTCGCTACCCGGAATAACTATCTTTATCTCAGTCGATACCCAAGATAAAGTTGTTATTTGTAAGATTTATTCCAGTCGAGACCCAGAATAAATATCTTTATCTCAGTCGCTACCCAAGATAAAGTTATTAGGTTAGTGAATTTTATTCCAGTCGAGACCCAGAATAAATATCTTTATCCCAGTCGTTACCCAAGATAAAGTTAATTTGTTAATAATTTTATTTAATTACACTCGCCAAGTCGAATTCCAAAACGATGCACAATCTATGATAGCTGGATACTAAAAGAGAAAGATTCAAATTGGCCTGCGACTTATATTGCCTCTGAATTGCGCACGGCTCCAACAAATTATTTTACATTGCGCATAGTAACCAAAGTACGTTGACCTTTGCAGCTGCGCGTAGGTAGCAACAGAAAAGTCCGTTGACCTTAGCAGCTGTGCGTAGGTCAGAAGAGTACATTGACCTTAGCAGCTGTGCAAAGCAACTGGAATTTTGTGCATTTTTTGTTGCCGTTCCTAATTTTGCCTATCTAAAGTTATTAGGATTATAATTATACAATAAGATACCTATTACAATATTGCTAATTTGTTATTTTAAAGATTCATTTAAATGTACAGATTACTTAATCTAATTCCATTTAATTCGCGCACTGTTAGCGAAGACAAGTTACTTTCCTCTTATTGGATTGTGTCCCGGATTTGTTTATGTGGAATGTAGCCATGAGGTGTTGATTGTTATCTCTACTAAAAACTGCCTTATCGATATGCTTGTAGGTAGGTATATATCGTTTCGTTCCCAACCTATTTTCAATAATTAGAAAAACTTGGAATTAGAAACTTTTAAACTATTTTACTTCCAGGTGGCTATTTAATGTTGGTTTGAACACCACCTACCACCTACCGTCAGTAGTTCAATCCACGAGACTATTGGAACTCTCTTCCTTATCATCTCCGAACGAGCCGGGACAATCACAGTTTTCTGAGCAATTTAATTGGATATTTGGGAACTGTATAATTGTTTAGTTGATTGACATCTCAAGTAGTAAGACAATCTATTTGTGAGGAATATAATTATTATTATTCTTGATATCTTGTTTAGATTGGTTTTTTCATTAATATTTCAGTCTAAATCTTTCAATTATCTTAACTACACATAATTATAAGATTTAGTCTTACTTGTGTAGGGACGAAATAACCATTATATGAATTAAAAAAAACAAACAAAAGAACACTACATACATTCACACAGGAGGCTTCCAAAAGACAATAAATCAAATTGTTACAAAAAGTACATACAGATGTTTGTGAAAGAAAAGGACGTTTACATTACAATGATAAGCTAGATGACAGACGAATTCGGAACCGACATATTGACCAGATACGAAAAGCCGGTGATCAAGTCACAGACATAACTTTTCCAAGTGTAGAATACGAGGAACCTATTGTCCGGGGCATGCAATCTCCACCACCCCCAAATTTAAATTCCTCAAGTTCCAATATTTCACCTCAGAGAGACAATACTGCTGCTGACGATCGATGTAGTCGAGATAATACAACCACACCCCAACAAAGAAGCCATCGAACACGTAACCCACCGCAAAGATATGAAGCTTCGGAATAAACGCAAATTCGAAAAAGATGAATTTCAGAATTGAATTGTAATTGCAATCACAGAAAGGTATTTATAGCCTGACTGTACAATATAGAGTAAGGATGTCATAATATGTTTTGTTTTGAACTGATGTTATATTTAAAGCAGCAGCTAATACCTTAAGATTATATTTTGCACATGAGTAATGAATTATAGAGATATATAAACCTAAAGCTGTATCCTAATATACGTAGTAGGTAGTCGCTAAAAGGGGGAAAAGTTGTTACAATGGAATCATGACTTTACCTTTCCTTGGATTCCGATAGTAGGTAGCAAGGACTACTATAAAATATTTGTAAACCGCTGTAATCTTTTACCAGCTAGCTCAAGAAAAGAGACACTCCCGCCTTTTTGTATACGATCTGTCAACCGAGCCACATCCTTTTTGTAGAGCTAATAAATAAGTATTTTATGTTCATTTTATATTCGGAGTTTTCATTTTCTACCATTTTGCAAATCCTCTACAATATTCACAACATTGTTCTTCTTCTTTTCTTAAATTCTCTGTTGCTTTTCCTTCTTTATTTCTTCGCCTGTATTCAAAACTTTAGCTGATTGTTTTTGACGTTTGTTTCTTGTTTTAGCCACAATAGGAATATAGGAAATATCGTAGACATGAATTTTGATGGAGTAATATCTTTGCTTATCGACAGAACTTGGAACTGTCTGTAACCGATGTTGGTAACAAAATAATGAGTTCTATTTTGGGGGATGCTAATATGATTGGTGCATTAGAAGAATGTGTTTAATTGGCTATCTGTTGTGTGTAGCGCTTGTGGCTCCAAATTCTTGTCAGCTACAGAAGTATCGACTATGTCAGAGACAAAAAAATAGTAATCGAGGATAATCTCAGGATTATAAGGATAAATGCCACACGCTTTAAAGCCATTTATAGCATTTGAGGTAGACGCAGCACGACCCCAAGCTGTACCCATAAGTTAGCCTGCTTAATATCTCGTGACCTTTCTATCTTTGTTAGCTAATACCCAGCTCCGAAGCGCTTGCAACATAAGTTTTTACAGACTTTAAAAAAAATGTGTCCAAAGGCTGAAGGTAATGAGTCGAATGACTTAGCAAACACAGAAGGATCACATCATTCATTCACTCTAGCTCTTTCCAACGTTTCATGGTATGAGATGCATGTCCGTCGAATAGTTACAACACCTTACCTTGAGGATTTCGCAGAATAAAATTGCATTCATCCACTTTAAAAACCGTTTTTAGTTTATGTATCCAGATTTTTTGTTCATGTAAACATTAGACCCCAGCGGCAAGCGGTCGACAAATTTACTTCCTTCACAGGCACTGTTGCAAGTAATAATAGACACAGTTTCTCCCTTTACACTTCATGTCACTAAGTTGAACTAATTTGCTACCTTTAATAGTCACAACTTTTCCAGGCTTATTATTCATTCGTACGCCATTTTCGTCCATATTAAATATTCGGTCTGGTTTGCCATAAAAGTTGCTCTTCCAGGGTTTCTCCAAGCAACTAAAATAATCCCTATATCTTGTTTCTACTAAATTCCATGGCTCGTGTACGACACAGTCCTGCAGCCTGCCTAACACTCAAATTCTTGTGCTTCTCTAAAAATGTTTGCAACCACTGTTTTCCTGTAATTTTTAATTCATTGTTGAAATCGTGCTTTCCCTTCAATCAAGCCGAAACAAAAACGTAACGAAATTGTAAACATGCTTGCATACAAGTGTACGCAAATGAAACGCTTTGGTGTTGTGAATGCGAAACAGAAACGAATAATCAGGCCAAAGAGAAGTGAAACTGAGAAACGTAGACTGTCAGTGTAGTGGTAGTTGACATTATATATTTCACAAACTGTACTCTAAAATGTTTCGTTCTCGGAACGAAAATTACGTTTAGTTTACGAAACGTTTTGAATGTGGATTCAATGGCTTTTGAAGAAAAAAACAGATTTTTCTATTAAATTTATTTGATAGCATCACAAACCTTGAAAGAATATGACAAAAAAGCGTTTATTAAGGAACCTCAGCTTACACTACGTTAACACATTATTCGCTATATTGAGTAGGACATAGAGTATAAAAGTGCTTAGTAAACTAACAAAAGTGCAATAATAGTAATATAAGTATACCTAATCAAATTTTTTACACTTCTACATTTTAATAAATAAATATTAATGCGGCGCTTTGATATCAGAGTCACAAGCAAATTAACATGCACAAAGCAGCTGTTTCCAGTCAGGATCTGTGGCCCACAGGTCTATAAATCCAGAAATACGTTTTCAATACGTTTTCGTTTCACTTTAAGTGTACACTCTCAAGTGCTTAGAGGGAGGTAAGTTTTTAATACGTTTTTGTTCCGCTTGGGTGTATTAGTGAAAAAACAATTCGTAAAGTTTACGTTTTCGTTTCACATTAGGTGTATACCATCAAATGCTTAGAGGGTTATACAAAATTTTTCGGCGAACTGGTATGATATTCTCTTTATATCGGTACGAGTACAAGGAAAACCAGGTATTTTGAGTTTCTGTATGTGCTTAACTAATTTTTCCACATTTTCATATCCTAGAACCGGTGTTTTACCGAAACTGTGTTCCGCGAAGTTCTTTTTTTCCATACGTTTAAGTAATGTACAGATCGGAGTACCAAAGTTTCTAACCGCTGCGTCCACCGTCATAGTCTTTGATTCTACTACATGAGCAGCTTTTATTATTGCTTTTTCCGTCTATGTTGCACGTGGCGCCATCCGTCGGCATTATGTAATAGCATAGCTTGTTTTAGTATAAATATTTATACATTAAATAAAAAAAAAGTATAAAAAAAAGTCTTAAAATATAACGATAATCAGAAAGATATCTATCCGTATCAAAATTGTCACCCTTCTCACATTTAAATAAAACTATCTCGAAGAGAGGTTAGAAAAAAATTGAATACATATATTTGTTACATAATTCACGTAAAAACGCTTTTCTCAAACAACACTCATTTCCAGTATAAAAAAAGCTTTGAGGGAAAATTTCACGTATTAATATCTTTGGGCGATCACATCTTGGAGCGCGTCCACTTTCGCTGGCTGTCGCTTCTTAACTAAGGTATCTGGAGAGAGTGAGTATATAAGAAATGGTGTCGGTTATTTTATGTCAGACATCCGAGTTTGGGTGGGGGGGGGGGCAGTAATCCGGCCGAGCCATTTATCCTTACTTTAGCCTATCAAAAATAAAAATGTTATCGCAAAATTTCGAGTAGCACATGTTTTTCGAATTTCAAAAAATTTATTTACATAATCTTAAGTGTAAATGATTGAAAAACGACTTAGGGAGTCTTCAGATATGAAATTATGTTGATTGCTGACTGCTCAATGAATTCCTTAAGAAATCTCTTTAAAGTAGCTCTCAGAATTTAGGCATAAAAAAATTGAAAGCAATTCATAAAAAAAGTACCGTAATCTTTGTACCTTCTGTATTTTGCTGGCAGAAATATCAGTTAAGCAATAATCGGTCCTAAAAGGTACTCACTGATACCAGAAAACTGAAATATTTCAGATGAATGATAATGGAAACAATTTTCTGATAAGTAGTGTAAAGAATGCTCGATCACCGATCAGTATTCCCATGATCTTGTTTGATAAGACGTTTTTGTATCCGAAATTGTTTGTTCTATGTCAGCCTCTTTCTCTAATACTCTGCTGGAGTTCATTGTGATTAGAATTAGAATCTTAGATAATTTTCCAGAAGAATTTTTTTTAACTACTCTGACTGTGATGTTATATGCTGTATTGATTGTGGTGTTAGTATTTGTTCTAGAAGGAATTTTTTTTTATTCTCCGGTATATAGTAAAAGCTAAAAAAAAAATTTATTTGTTATTTCATCACACAGCCCACACACAACTCCCTTCTTGAACAAATATTAGTTTGCCCCAGTAAAAAATCTTGTTTCAGTTGAAAATAACAGTTTTAAGTGGGAAAAACAATTCCACCGTTTCGATCCGATCCGTACAAATGTCAAATTTGCTTGTATAAGACATACGTACAATTGGAATTGGATACATTACACCGAAATGAATCGAAATTGATCGAATCGAAACGGAGAAATTGAGCAAACTTTACAAATGAAATAACCTAGAAAAATTATCTGTAAAAATTCGTTTATAATCAAAAAAGTATGAATAGGCTTTTCTTGAGGGGAAAGAAATGAATTACATAACAAAAAAAGAATGTTTTCATGGATGGATGCAAAGCTTAATTTATAAAAAAAAAACTGATTTGAAAATTGATTTTGTTGAGCGTTAATCAAAACACTTAAATGATTGATAAAAATTAATAATGCTCAATGAAATAAAATTTAAAAAAATTTATCTATTTCTTATATTCTTTATTGTTTTGTGGCAGTATCAAGGGCCCCCAACAGATGTTTTAAGAGATTATGAAATATAATAATCGCGCGGAGTGCACTCGAGTTTTTTGTATTTTAATTTTCTATTTTTATTAAATTTAATTATTATTTTTTTAATTTTTTTAATTTCATTGATGTTAATCAAAATAAAATATGTATAAATACGGCGGTATTAAGAATATTCTTCAGTTGTGAATTGTGAGTGAAATCGTCACAGTGAAAATGATACAACAAAAGTTGGGCGTTTTTTTATTAGCACTTCCGCTGCTGGTAATTGCGGGTCCTTACCCAAATTTCCGTTCGGAGCTTGATTTTGTGAATTTAAATGGAGAAAATGAATGGTGGCAGAAAGGATCTTTCTATCAGATTTATCCTAGATCTTTTAAGGATTCTGATGATGATGGAATTGGTGATATAAAAGGTATGAACTGTTGGTGATGTGAAAAGTGGAATTTTAAAATGTTTTTTTTTATCCCTTCGTATTATTATGAAACACTACTGACTACCTCCTATAGAAATTTGATAAAAATGGAAATTTCATTTTGGGATGGATATTAAAATGAAGGAAAACTTTTGTTTCAATAAAATTACTGTTATACAAATATCACCTTCCTAAATACACGTGCATTGAAGCAATCATTCTTATACACATTTGACGAATTTAGTAGAAAATCCAGGGAAACAAAATACCAAAAATAACCCCAAAAAGACAAAAAGGAAGGAGCTAATTTAAACAAGTGTTTTTGTCATATTCATTCGTTTTGATTTTTGTAATTATTTCTCTCGCTTTTGGTTTTCGGTATGTTAATCAGCTGTCCATGCAGACAAATAGATGATCAGTAGGACGCAAGGCTTAGTATACACTTTTATCATTAAAAAATAAAACTCGAAATTCGTTTCCTATTCCACAGACTGAGAAATTAGTTTTTAAGTAACACAGGAAGAATTCTCATGTAAAGCGTAAAATTTCGCATTTGGGGTCTTAGCGGTGGGACGCCAGAAAAGATTATATATCTATCGCTAAGCATAAGATCACATTCTGTCAATACTGTATACAAAATCTAAAAATAAATTTTCCAATGAATATTAGTAGTTGTTCTATGCGGGTATCAGACCACTTTTTGTACTGCAAAAAATGCCCTATCCACTTTTGAAACCGGAAGGGTGTCTGGTGTTTGACCTTGATCCGGAAGTATATCATGGAGGCTAAAACCTTGATTGCCTCTAATCAACTAACGTCATAGGGGATTCCATATAGCTTTTCAAATAGGTCTGGTAACAGCTAAAGAGCTTTTTAAACAGGTCTGATAACAGCTAAACAGCTTTTCAAACAGGTTTGATAGACATCATCAACCAGATTGGAATCCCTTGTGATGTAGTTGTTTAGAGTCAATGCTAATGCAACACAGCCTGAAAAGAACTACTAAAATTGTTCAAGACCCATACGCTCTTCATATGCCTTTACAAACTGCAAATAATAAAAAATGGGGAGTTTGATAAATTTTGAATGGAAGAAGAACAAGAAGAAATTTTCCAAATCCAACAACGTCTGCACTATAACCTTACTTCATTTAAGACTTCCCACTTGTATTCTAGGCTAGATAGGGAGGACCACAATAAATCATCTCTTGTCGTGGTGTCCGAAGGTTCTCAGTGGCCGAGTCATCAATATTCTTAAGCTCTATTTAACTCCTTGACAATATCAACCCCCACTTTGTCCTTTTTTCTACTATTTTTATTATGTTTTAAATACAGATCATATAAAATTGGGTATACCTTTATATGGTTTTAATTCATTTTTCAATACCCAGTTGAATTTTCACTATCCATTTTGATCTCACAGCTCGCGATAGACGACTAGATTTGTGCATGCTGCGATAGACATTTGAATCGCTGGTCAAACGCTGCAGAAAGTCTTTGTATCGCTGTGAGCGTTTACATTGAAAGCAATGTTTAGCGATCTATCGCTGTCGCTTCGTTAACGCTATCGCTTCGTTATCGCAATCACTATCACGGAGGTGAGAATCGGCCTTTAAGCTTCTTTTGGCGTTTGAATCAGAAAATTCAGTTCTCGTGATATAATCTTCCAAAATTACGTGTCATCGTAAAATCATGAAATTTCTAACCCCCTAGCGGGGGTGGGGCATTGTAGGTGAAAACAAAAAAATATTGGTGAGCTATTTTTGCATTCCATATAAACTGTGAAAGTTTCATCCGAATCGGAAATGGTCGGGTTGGTTACTACGACAGATTAATCTAAGCGAGATACCGGTGCTAGAGAAGAAAACTTGCGTTAAGCGTGCCGTTGTGAAAGTGTTAAGCACTTTTTCATATATTTCGCACCCCCTTTTTCACTTTCATCTTTCAATTACCTAGCATTTCACACTTAAAATTATTTGGAACCTCAGCACTACTCAACTAACACCATCTTTCCAATAAGCAAATTTTCAGAAATCATGTACAATTTGACTTACACCATAGATGGAACAAGAACTAGATGTCACATGCAGTACTAAAAAAGTATACAAAATTTATATGGCTGGGTGTGTCCATTCTGGAATGGATCACAACATTTGAAATGAGGTACACCTCGAGTGATTCATATTTTTTCGTATCTAAAGTGTTGATCAAATGTATACAAAATTGCTATTATAAAAAAAATTGCTTTCGGCACGCTCTAGAACATGTTATGGTCCATTCCAAAATGCACTACCCATTTCACAAATTGCATACTCTGTTGTAGTATACCACGGAACACCTTATTCTTGTGCCATCTAGGCTTATACCGGCGGAAAATTATTATTGGAATAGAAAATTGACTACACCGACTTTAAATTTTCAGAAATTGTGTGCGTTTTTCCGCCATCCTTTGGATTGTAAGAATTAAATTTGCGAAAGTACACATTTTTATGAAAAGTACACTCAAGAACTTTTATTATTATTTTGTAGTATGTAAAATTTTACATCCTTGAGAAAAGAGATTTCCAATTTTCTTTTATTGTGCATAAAAAAGCTCAAGTTATTTTTTATATAAATTTCTAAGAAACCAACGTTTTTGTATGGACTTTGTATACTCGCCAGTAAGCCTTAAAAGTTTAAATCGTTTGAGGAGACCATTGAGATGGATTTCCTAAATAAATTGATTTTCTACACTTTATGAAAGATTCTGTCAGCAAAAACATTTTTTCGTTCCTGGTAATTCTAAAATTACTGCAAACTCAAAACATTTTGTTTTAGTAATGAAATGCGACAACATGGCCTTTTGTTTTTAACGACGAAGAACATTTTGCAGTATTTACAACATTTGCTATATTTATTTAAGATTTTATCTACCTTTCCGCTTTCCAGGAATTACTGAAAGTCTTGAATATCTAAAAGAAATCGGTATCACTGCAGTATGGCTATCACCAATATTTGAATCACCAATGAAAGACTTCGGTTATGATATCTCCAATTTCTACAAAATTCAACCAGAATATGGAACCATGGAAGATTTTGAGGCTATGATAGCCAAAGCCAAGGAATTAGGATTGAAAATAATTCTAGATTTCGTTCCGAATCATTCAAGTGATCAAAGCGAGTGGTTCAAAAATTCTGTGGAGAAAGATGAAACCTACAAAGATTTTTATATATGGCATCCAGGTTATCCGGATCCTAAAAATCCTAAGAAACGTTTACCACCAAGCAATTGGGTAAGTTTCTAACTAGCTAATAAATTAGACATAATTTAAATTCTGTTATTATTTTGATATTCAAACAGGTGAGTGTATTTAGAAAGAGTGCCTGGGAATGGAATGAGCAAAGACAAGAATTTTATTTGCACCAATTTGCCGTGCAACAACCAGAATTTAATTACCGAAATAAAGCAGTTGGAGAAGAAATGAAGGTAAGAAAAGTGCGAAGAAAATTAAGATTTGATTTTTCAGTTATAAGAAAGTTCTTTATATGGGGAGAGAAGTAAAATCGCCTTTCGCTTTACAAACTAGTAAAAAAGCTAGAATTATTCTAAAACCAATTTCGTATTTTCACCAATCTGTGCCAGTATGATTTTTGAAGTGGTTTTTCGCATATATTTCTGAAACAGTTTGTTGGACAGTAAAAATTATTATAAACAATTTCATAAGATTTCATATTCTAAACAATTTTTCACTATAATAAAAACGTCTAGGATTGATCGCAGTATCCAAATATATAGGGAAAAACGAAATGTTTGTATGGCAACACTACGAAGGAGCTGCCCGATTTGTAACGACATTTCCGTACTTAAATTTTCTTTTGTTTTAAAAATCCCACGTGCAAAATTTTAGCTCTCTAAGTGAATGCGTTCTCCCCAACATTTGATCCCTTCACTCACCACCTATTAGCAGCTAACAATTCGTGTTATACTCTCCACAAATGGAAACTATAGGGGCTCAACTTGTACATTATTTGTGTAGATCCAAAATGGAATTTTTTGGATGCGTAGTACCAAAATTCTCGCGAAATGCTTACCAAGCCATGAAACAGTAGTACATGTGTAAAGAGCGAATTTTTTTTCAACACGCAAAAAAAACAACAATTCAAATCACAAAAATTGAACTAGTTTTTTTGTTATTTTATTTATTATTTTTTTTATTATTTTTTTTTACTCTGCTATGTAGAACTTTAGAGTTATTCGACGGATATGTGTACTTTCGGTAACCCTTGGGGATTGGCCTACCAGATTCTCCTAATTTCGCACTGTAAGGAATAAAAAAAATACCGGTGAAGTCTGGCTACAACACATGTTAATGTTTTTATTTCGCCAACAGTTTTGCTTCTGAATTTCAGGGAGAACTGACTAGGAATACCAGTCCAATATCCAGGAATACGTAAATCTTCTCACACGAATTTTTAGTATATATTACGTTCTAATTCCGCTTACATATTCCTGTTCCCTCATTTAAGCAAAATCTACCTCTACTCTACTATAAAAGGCATGTTCAGAAAGTAAGTGTACTGTGACCATAACGGGCTTTGGTTTCTTGTTTTTTTAGGGTTGGCAACACTGAGCGGTAGAGTGGCATCCCCTGACTAGAGCGAGCATCGCAGAAACACGGTAGTACGTAAACTCATGTTGTAGATGTCGGTAAGAAATCTCGCCGGGTCAATGGCGCCCGCGAGTTTCTTCAGCGACTTGAATTGGAAGGTGAGGATTTTCTCAGTTATATTGTGACTGGAGATGAAACGTACGTGGCTCATTATATGCCTGAGACAAAGAGATAGTCATCACAGTGGCGTCACACTGATTCCCAATCTGCCAAAAAATTCAAAACCATAATTTCGGCCAAAAAAATCATGGCATCAGTGTTTTGGGACCGAAAAGGCATAATTTTGGTCGACTTTCTGCCTCAACGGGAGACCATCAATGCACAACGATATTGCGAGACTCTAAAAAAACTCAAAAGGAGCATTCAAAACAAAAGGAAGGAAATGCTGACGAGAGGAGTATGCTTGTTGCGCGATAACGCCCGCCCTCACGCAGCGTTTTCCAACAAGGCGCTCTTGGACTCATTTGGTTGGGATGTTTTGAACCACCCCCCGTATTCTCCTGACTTGGCGCCATCAGATTATCATCTTTTCACTTCCCTGAAAGCACACATGGGTGGAATTAAATTTTCAAACGAGGAGCAGGTGCAGGAGGATGTTCTGAAGTGGGGGAAGCAGCTGGCGGGAGAGTTCTTCGAGGAGGGCATAAAGAAGCTTGTGCCACGGGCTCACCACATGCATTGAACGGGATGGCGATTATGTGGAAAAATAGTCAATAAGTGTATCAACAATTTCCTGTAATTTTTTTTCAAATACACTTTTTCTAAAAAAATATAAAAATCGAGTGCACTTACTTTCTGAACATCCCTCGTACATAACCATTTTCTTCGAATTTACGCATCACCAAAAACTGCAACAGCCAACATGAACACACACAGCATATGCGTAAGCAAACTGCCTGCCTTTATTACCCAGTCCTTGAGTAATGCACTTATTTTTACATACCCTTCTAAGAAAACTACGGGGTCTAATTACGGTATTTTAACAAATGGTTGCAATAAAGTGATTTCTCTATTTTCCAGGAACACTCCGAGCGTTCTGAACACCGATTTATTGTATCTTTATTTACTTTCAGAGTACTCTGAGCGCTCTGAACGTGTATCTTTATTATTGCTCAGAGTACTCTAACTGATCGTAGGTAAACCTCTGAGCATTTGGAGCAATCCGTCAGTAATACCAATAGAGTGCAAAAACATCCTATTGAAAATGTGAATACTTTTTAAATTCCATATTTCCTTCCTTTCCTTCACCTCTTACTTATTTTTATAACTTTATTATTATTATTTATTTATTTTTAGAAGCATAAGTGTTGACAATATAAAAAAAACTACCAGATCACTCAGAGCACTCCGGATTTGTATCTTTTTTCCAGAGCGCTCTGAACGTCCTAAAAAATCTGTTCGATCTACGGAGCGGAAGAAAGATACACGCCCAATATATTTGGTGTACACTATCGTGTTCCGATTCCGCAAAAAATGGAAATGAGTTTTTCTGTCAACATTTTGTACACTTTAACCACTGAAATATAATAAGAATGGACTGAACGTTCTTCCTTCAAAAATGGCACAGGCTGTGAAAACCCTTTATTTCGTACAATTTAACACCGATTTATAATTAATTATTATTTGTCGGTTGGAAACACTAAAGATGTTATAAATTAGTATAGCATAAAATTAAAATTATTTAGGAAGTTAAACATGTTTTAATTAATCCAAAAATTAATTTTTAATATTACTGAAAAATGTGCTCTCCTGCAGATTTGTTGTCAAATTTCAATGAGCTTGTAAGAGATGGACGTATAAAAACAATATATTTATTTGTCTGAATTTTTATCTCAATTCCAATGTATTCCAATTAATACAGCCGTACTGTTTCCAAAATTGGTTAGAGTTCAGTGTACATTTTGATCTTGAAAGAGACAAATAGATTTTAGGCAAAATTTGTACCTTTTTGACTATAGGAATTAGATAGGATGGCTCAGTCCATTCTTATTATATGTTAGCGATTTTAACTGATATTTTCTCCTCGCCATTTTGGTCGCGAATTTTGAGAGGTACCTGTGAGATTTTGTTAAGCGATATTTTCAAAATTATTTGTTATGTTATTTATTTTACCTTTTTCTAAGCCGTAGCGTAGTTGCCTTAATACTAGTGAATTCGTGTAACTCATTTCTTATAACTGAACTTAACTTCTTACAAAAGAATATTTTCTCACTCAAACAACATTCATCACAGAAAAATTTTCATTCAGCATTTAAATGTACACTTTCCTCACGGTGAGTTTTTTAAATCGTGTGCACCGGCAACTTTTTTACAGCTACGCAATCTAGCCCCTGTGGAGTTTTAGTTTTAAAACTACAGTGAATAACATGGAAATTTTGAACTCCTAATGTTTATCAAAATACTTAATTAAATTACTTTGCTTTCTTTGTGTACAATGAAAATTTTAAACTTTATACACAAATGCCATATAATTTGAATATTTAATTAAATGGTAAACTGTAGATAGTTTTTAGAAAGCTATTTATTTTTTTTTTTTAGTCATAAATTATTCTCAAGAAATTTAAAATTATACCACTAAGGAATTTTCAGTAGAAGCAAAATTTTTGCATTTTTTTGTGATCGAAAGCTCACAAAAGCCGGGTATTTTGATGAAAAGTAGTATGTTGGGAAAATTATCATACCCGGGGTAATTAATCTCAGATTCAGTTTTCCTGCAAATATTTAATTTAATTTTTATTTAATTTTATACAATTATTAACCCTACCTAATTAGCATTTAATTTGCAAGAAATTGCAGTCGTCCCAGTCCAGTTTGAACGAAATGCAAGCGACCTTCATATGAAAAACACCAGCGTAAGACAAGCAAGAAGTGTATAATGTCTATTTTATGTGAGACTAAGTTTTACTATACTTACGTGATCAAAAACTTATATTATATAAATAAAAAAAAAAAATCCGGCGATATCTTAAATCCAATGAAATTTTCATGCTGAAACGAAAAGAGAAAGCTATACAGAGCTGTCCACAACCGATGGCAAGTGCGTTTATAGGGGGCAATGATGGTGATCGCCCGCCTAGAGCAAATGTTTGGATACGCCCTTTCCTGCTCCCCAAGCTACTACTCATACAGAAGAATGGTCTCCTGATAATCTTAAGCTTATTTTATTATCATCTCAACCGTAATAAAATTTTATATCTTTTTTAACAAAAGTATTTAAAACAAATTGGTCCTTTTTAATTAAAACTATTTTGTAATTTTGTTGAATAAGGACTATAGTGTGTGTAGCCTTTGAGAAGGTAAGGAGCCAAGCTTATAATTACTGGAAGACTATTTTCCTGTGTGGATAGTAGTTCAGGGTTTCTGGCATATATAAAATCAATGTCTAGTCACATTTCCATAAGAATCAATATAAAATATTTTAGGGAATTAGACTAGCACGCACACATATAGATTTTTGTTTCGAGGCTTGGGAAGTATTTCTCGAGGGTTTTGGTAGTATTCACTACTCGTTTACATATTGTGCGTACGCATGTATCATTTTCTGATCCCTACGGCAAATGGGATTCACTATTAGATGCATCCGAGATGCCTCTTAAAGGATGTAAGGAGTGTCATTAGAAAAGAGCAGTTATGGAAAATTCTATTAGCTCTCCTACCCATATTCATATAATAATACCTACATATAAAGCGACCATTACACACTTTTAAGGCACTTTCACATCAAAAACAAGAACAGAAAAATGTAAACCGAAAAACTCAATTTATTCCACTTTAAAACAAGATTTTTGTTCCAATGATTAATAAAATCCAGAGATATAGGATAAGCTAAGAATTTTACTGAGAAAATAGTTATATTTATTTCAGATTTTGAAGAAAAACGCAACTGTTATGTTTTATCGGCCGAAAAACTTTTTCGGCAGAAAAATTCGTCCGATAAATCATAAAAGTTGTGTTTTCTTAAAAAATTCTAAGATAAATATTCTATTTTATTGGTAGAATTATTAGTTTATCCTATTTCCCATGATTTTATTAATCATTGGAGCAAAAATCTTGTTTTAAAGTGGAATAAATTGAGTTTTTCGGTTTAAATTTTTTCGATTATACCTGTCTCAGGGAGGGTTCCCAATACTTCCCGTTGGGCTGATTTATCTCACTTATATACTTATACATAGCTTACATTTTGTGCTCTACATACTTATTTCTTGCTAGCCACCCTATATACCTTCGCGTCGTAGGCCATAATTGCATTAAAAGAAATAAACTAGCCATCAGAGCGTATTGTTTCCATACCTGTCATAGAATGTTTTCGGAATGCATCCAAAATGCTTCCTTTTCCCGCTGAGTAGGTATACATATTCAATTGGGTACCTTACAGGTCCTGCAAAGGTAAAAGGAAAGGAAGCCTTACATATTAATTCTTTGGAATGTGACAAAAATCATTCATTTTTAATTCTGTGAAAGCATTCATTATGGCATCACAGAAAAGTGGACAGAAGCATTAAAAGCATGAATTTTCTGAAAGGTTGAAACAACAATTTAATTTATGCTCTCAGGAAGCTGGAGCGAAGCATTTATTCTGTTTTCAATAAGAGGAAAAGGGTAGAATTCTTCCTGATTTCTTAGAAAGGCACGAAAAATAACCGCGTCTTCACTTATTCGTATCTCGCACTTAACGCCGTTTTTCCCACTGGAATAGATCCAATAACAAAAATAAACCCCACAAAAGTACTTTTCTTGACGCCAATTATCTAAAACTGTGTATAGTAATAACTAAACTACACCGCATTTTGCTTCAAAGGCAGTTTGAGGTAGACTGCACATGGATAAAACTTTTTGTAAAAGATGCATCAAAAACTGTGAGGAAATTTTTCTAGTTTTATAATCAATTTATTTCTCTATTAAAATACTATACACATATCACATATGTACTCCGTATATTATAAAAGAAAAAAAGATATCTACGTCCTTAAGAGGAGTCAGTACTCAGGAAAAGTTTCAATTTAGATACTAGCGAACCTGTAGGTAATAAAATTTACTATACGTAGGTTTGTGTCCTGAAAGTGAGAAAATTCATATAAAGTTAGCCTAGATCTAGACCATGGAGCACTTTAGAGACATCTACAGCAAAAGACAGAAACCCAACATCCTACAAAACCATACAATTTAAGACGAAAAATGAAAATTTTTAACGAGAATTAACTCTCCTATATTTTGTTTGCCCACAATTGTTAAATATGATATTTTGCTTTGTATTGCAACAACTTTCAACCAAATATTGCAATTTATCGTCGGTGAAATATCGGGAGAAAAAAGCAGTACTATTCGAATCAAATAATTATAAAAAGCGCCACTAAAAATGAAAAAAACTCGACGTTATTTGCTAGATCTAGGCTTTATCTTTCTAAAATAGTCACAATTTAAAGAAATGAGAATACCTCCTCCCAGCCTCACAGGAATTTGATTTAAAAGAATTTAATTTTTACCATTTTTTACAAGTTTCCGAACTAATATTTCCATTCCAATACACTTTTTTTAATTTTTGCCGACGCTATTTACTAGACTTCTTCATTACCTTTAATTTAATTTGCATTGAAAAATGTATGAAACTTTCAAATCTTGGTACTGACTCCTCTTAATGAATTTTAATATTAAATCACAAAAAACTTGCATCAAAATATTTTTCGCATAGAAAACACTAAAGCAAAAGCTCTTTAGTTTGTGGTACAATTATAAAAAGCCTTTTTCAAATTTTCAACTTATTTCTAATATTGATGTAGCTATCGCCATCTATTGAGATGATTTTTCAAAGATTTTGAAATTTCCTATTTCCCCATCAAATCGATATGACAGACATGGTGTATCGATATCTAGATATTCTGAATATCTAGATATCGAAGTACCTCGGACAGACTTAAAAAGGGGCTTGATGTGGTAAACCGTACTTTGATATTTCAATTCAGTTCACAGATCTTTAAGCGTAACAATTTTGGAAATGAAAGTGACAAATATATTAGCTTTAATGCGGGCTAAACGGAAATTAATTGTAAATATACGACAAATTCAAGAATTTCATTTTTTAGCAATAAGATCCTGGTTGAGGTGCAAAATATATCGGCGGATGTGGTGTCTCAATTCACAATTTTCTGTAAAACGAAGAAAAGTGTGGTCGGCGATTTGCTTAAAAATAACAAAATTGTAATGGAATAATTTATTGACTCTGCGGAGTTTAATATTTGCATGTTTTTCTTGTTCACATTTGTGGGTAACCAGAGACACATTGTTACTTAATTAGGCACATTATCGTATTATTATCAACAACAAGATGGCGCTGCGCAACGTAAGAAATGCCGATGATCAGGCTATACCCAGTAATTTTTGAGGATATTGATTTCTGGATATCTAGTCTATACCCATTAGTTTTTCTGGTTATATTGGGAGAATTTGATGATAGACATGGTGTGTAAACGTTATATTCCGAATATCTAGATATCGATACCCCATGTCTGTCTTAAGCATTATCTGTGGTTGAGTGTGCACAGTGTCGGAAATGCACATTTTCGCCTGTTTAACCCTACAACAAAAAAACAAAAAAACGCCTAAAAGTCGTCAGGTAATTTCATCCAATTTTTTGTCCCATCTATTGACATATAGTTGGTGCGGGTTGTAGGAATGAGTATCTACTCGAAGACAGTAAAATTTAAATTAAATTCTGTTAATAGTGATAGACTAAAGATAAAGCAAAGGATTGCTCGTCTAAAACTCTACAGACTCCGGCAAAAATTTTTCTTTTAAAATACTAAGATGTAGACAACTACTCCAACATTTATATTTGTACATACCGGTGTAAGAATTCATTTCGATCCTCCATACTTCTACTACTAGGTAACTTTTCAATTTTGAGATTGGCATCTCATTGCTTGTGTTAGTGAAAAAAAACTCTTCAGCATTCACACATTAATTGGACGCCTTTTAATCCAGATTTATAATTACAGAAAGTCTTGCGGTTTTGGTTAAGCAAAGGAACTTACGGATTTCGTATTGATGCTGCTCCTCATATTTTTAAATGTACCAGCAAAGAGAATCCATTCCCAGATGAACCCAGAAATTCAGCCGTGACAGATCCTGATGATTACGAGTACCTGATACATAACTGCACAGTTGATCAACCAGAGACGTTGGAGTTATTGCACGATTGGCGACTAGTTTTCGATGAATTCAAAGAGAATGGTGAGGATAGGTATGTAGGATTCATATAGACTTCATTAGAAGCTTGGGTTCTATAAAATAAGAAAAAAATTTCAGGATTATGTTGACTGAAGCATTCTTTCCGCTTGATGTTATCATGAAATACTATGGTGAAAAGGGGAGGGAAGTAGCTCAAATTCCTTTCAATTTTCTTTTTATCAGCAGCCTTAATAAAGCCTCAGATGCAAATGATTTCATGAGAATAATCAATTCGTGGATGGATAAAATGCCTGCAGGAAGAACTGCTAATTGGGTGGTATGTTTACATTTTGATATGGAATTGTCTGTTTTTTTGTTTTGTAATTCATAAAGAATAAATTTTCTTAGCTGGGTAACCATGACACTTCTAGAGTTGGAACACGTTTCGGTATAGAACGTATTGATTTGATGAATATTATCTTACAAACTTTACCTGGAGCCAGTTTTACTTACCAGGTATGTGCTTAGGTGTTTTACTGATTTCTTTTTTCATTGCGTTTCTTAACGGTTAACTTAATTTGTAGGGAGAAGAAATCGGAATGACTGACGTTTGGATATCATGGAAGGATACTGTTGATCCAGCTGCTTGCAATTCGAATCCAAACATATATGAAAAATTAACTAGAGATCCTCAAAGAACACCGTTTCAATGGAATGATGAAAAAAATGCTGGATTCTCTTTAGCTGATAAAACATGGTTGCCAGTGGCACCGAATTATAAGGATGTCAATGTAAAAAAACAACGAACAGATGACAAAAGTCATCTCAACACTTATAAGAGATTACAAACATTGAGAAAAACAAAAACTTTACGAGATGGTAATTTACAAGTAAATGCGAACAATCAGAATGTCCTGGTAATCCTGAGGTAAGATGCACTTAAAATTGTCAGATGAAATGATTTTTATTGATTTGTTGTTGTAGAGCACTTCAAGGAGAACCCACTTATGTCACCATAGTTAATCTAAATGCCAAAATTGAAACTATTGACTTATCGACATTCATTGGACTTCCAGATCCTTTAAAATATGTTCTTGTTGGCGATCATTCACCGCATAAGATTGGGTAAGTTGAAATTAGATATTGTTTTTGTAAATCCTACAATTATGTCTACAAAAAATCTGTATGCAGACCTATATGTGTTCAAGCGACTAAAGATTTTTGTTTTCAATCTTAGAATGTACTTTCAAAAGAACGCAAATTTTCTTTAAATAATTTTTCATATTTTTTTTCAGAGATCCTGTGTCTACCAAAAACTTTGTACTGACACCATATGAAGCAGTTATCCTGAAGACGTAAACCAAACTGACATTGGAAATTATTTCTATAAATTAAATTAAAGTAAATTTAATTTTGATTGATATTGAAGGCTGTGTAAAATTTGATCTAAATAATTTGATAACGAACAGATTTTGTTCTATGACAAGGAAATAAATTAAAAATGCTTGGGATTCTTCCAATCTTGATAGCACTTGTGTGAAAATGTGTATTATCAGGATTAAATTAATTGAAGGTTATAGAAGTTAACGAGTTTATGAATCATTTCAGATATGGTAACTAAAGCATCTATTGAAAAAAGTTCTTAGAATGAAATTTAGTGATGGCTGTGTAAGAAGTAGTTCTATTATAATTTAATTCAAAATCGAAATATTTTATCATCAATTCGAAGCTGTTCACACAACTAAGTAAATACAAAGGGACTACAACCGAACAGTAAGACAAAGAAAAGAGCAATCTACAATCCTGGTTGAAGAAATTTATGTAATTGTAATTAGGACTGAAAAAATACAGTGTACAGGTTTTTAAGATTTACGATCTCTTATTTTTGGATATATTCTAAAATAATTACCAGTCCCAAAACATCTCGGGATTCAACGGGGTATCGTCCTATTTTAATTTTGCCTTTTCTCTCTAAAGCCTTTAAAAAATGCTTGCACACCCAAATCACCAGCTTAGATACATACGTGACTTAAATTTAGGAAATCATTTGATAATGGCAATATTAAACCGCTCGTTCTCCTTCGATGTTCCAAGGCTTTTGACACGGTTGACCACATTTTGTTTTAAGTAAAGTGGCATTTAAATTCAGTTTTTCAAATCCTGCATGCATGTTGGATTGGTCTTACCAAAGCGGGCGTCAAAAGAGCGTGGTATATTCTAATTCTGCTTCTGGTTTCCTACCATTGCGGGGTGGAGTTCCACAGGGCTCCATTGTGGGACCGTTATTATTCACTATCTTCATTAATGATCTTCCAGTGGTTCTAAGAAATTGTGATTACCACATATATGCTGATGATATTCATTTTGAAGTTTTTAGGCCTCTGGGATTATTAGAGGATGCTTTGTGTGCCGTATGAACGAAGAACACGCTGATGTTCTTGATTGGGCTGTTAATAATGGTCTAAGCTTAAATGTATCAAAATCTAAAGCTATCATGATATATAAAAGGGAATATTATCCTGAACAATGTGACTCTTCCTGATAGTAATACCGCAAAGAATCTTGGAATAATTTTTGATCATACTTTAAACTGGACCCATAATATAAATGTGATTATCTGAAAAGTTCATATGCTTTCTTCTCTTTCATTCATTTAACGACATGAGCACGAGCTTATGTGTAGTAGTTAATCAACAAAAACGATGTAGTAATTCCTCAAGTGTATTCAGCATAAATTAGAACCATCTGTGCGTTCATATGTCATACACCGATGTGCTTTGAAGCGTTGTGATGTGCATTTCACGTGATTTGAAAAAGTAGGGATACACCGAATTGTCAACTGAACGACTGGTGCGCACTTCGATCCGAAACGTCACTTTTGAAAGTTGTCAGTGTTATTTAAAGTGAACATTTTGCAAATTAAAAAGGGAAATGAATAACAAAGTTGCATTACTCGGTGCAATTGAAACCTCAAATGAAACGGATTGCCTCTTTTTAGGTATGGTAATAATTACGAACTCATTCATGTAAATAATAAATTTGTAAAATTACAAAGGCATCTGCTATTCAACTGGATGACGATGATGATAATGATGTTATTATGAGAGCAGCAATTGATTCTTTACAAAGAACTCAACCCAATTGGATAGAGATTGATTTGGATGAAAACGATTTTGTTATCTGAAATAAATTATTTTATTAAAAAATTTATTTTTTACTAAATTAAGGAATTTTACCATCATTCAAAACAGCAACCGTAAAAAGGAATTATCTTCGTTTAAAACATAATTATAAATTTGTTCCATTTTTAATTTGCAATCAATTAAATTCAATTTGTAAATTCCCGCTAAATGTGAAAACTACTAAACACACCGTGACACAACGCTAACAGACCGTAGCGTAAAAATACGCACACCGGTGTGCACATTTTGGGCGGCTGAACGCTGCGATGTGCTGGGGAAATGACAACGCTTTGGTCGTCTGAACGACATGGTGTGTAAAAATGTGACATTATGTGACATTCTGCGTGTGGCTGAACGCATGGCATGTTGGGGAATTTAGAGCAAAACAGCTGTCAACTTAATGTTGCACTTTCAGTCTTAAAAACAAGGTTTTATATTTATTATATTAATTGTCTTGTCAGACTGCACTCTACATAACTTTTTAGTTTGCTATAATCTTATAGTGTAAATTATTGAGACCAAATACTTCCTTCGAAGTAATTCTGCAATGAAATCAATAAAGCAATTACATTTATGATAATTGACAGGTCAACAGCTGTTTAATATGGCAGCTTATCACTACTAACATATTTCGAGGATTTATATGCATTCTTCAGCAAACGATATCGTTTAGACAACGTGGTTTTACCATGTCTTGTAGATTAGTCATAAAAATCAACGGCATCCTATTTCTCGCAATGATGCGGGTGCCTTCTCGTTGCTTATATTCTCTGCATCAGATAAATAACTCATTTTTGTCTTAAACTGTTTGGTTTCTTCCTAAAACGTCAAATCGGATGCTGACGCTAGCTGCCAGACAGTACTTGAAACTGCTAACTAGATAACTATTTTTCGCTTGGAAAATTTCAATTTAGTTTTAAAGTATAACTTTAATAACAGAAATTATAATATTTAGGCAAAATATACATTTGTCAATAATTTCCGATGTGTTTCACAGCAACATCTGAGGCTTAAGCCTTCGAGTAGACGGGCTTAAGTTAAGCTTGCCTTAAGCCATTGATATCACTTAAGCCTTGACTGTGAAACCGGAATATTTATTATGCCTTGGCTTAAGCCTTGACTGTAAAACCGGCCATTAGTGTTAGAAAATAAAGTTAAAATACAGCCCTGCAGTCATGTACCTATCTAGCTAATTCCAAACTAATATAAATTTATCTCTGCTGCGTGCTCCCCTGAGCGCAGGCGGAATTCGTTCCACAGCCTAGTAGCCTGGACAAGGAACTGATGATCTGATATCACACAAATATCATGGACTAATTAACATAGAAGTTCGGTTAGAACGAGAAAAATTAAAAATATTATATAGATAGTCTGGTTTTCTATATTTTAGGATATTGTATAAAAAGATTAATATTCTTTGATGAAGATAGGACACTAACGGACATCCAAGAGCTGAAATAACATGTGACTGATATGGTCAAATCTTCGAAGTCCGCAAATTTAACTAACAGCTGAGATGAAGGCAATATTGAGCATGCGCATTGAAGTGGAGTCCATTTTACCAGCAAAAATTTCGCAACCATACATAATGATAGGAATAATGAACGTACGGGTAAGTATACGTCTAGTGGATAGAGGAGTATAGGCCGATGATACGGAAAGCATACGAAGAGTTCCATAGATCTTAGCAGTGATGCAGCTAAAGTGATAATTCCAACTCAAGGTTTCGTTAAATGTAATACCGAGATTTCTAGCATTATCGCAGTACGTGATAGGGCATTCATTGAGTAAAATTGATGAAAAACATGAAGTGTATAACAGTCGAATTATTTTTGTTTTGATTGAGGACTAGGTTATTTTGCTTGGACCAATTCAAGACTGCCAAGAGATCCTCATTTAGTTTATCCACACCATCATCAATCAACCCCAAACGCATGGAGATATAAAGTTGCAAATCGTCAGCATAGAGGTGAAATTTAGAGTATCTTATAATATTCGGCAGATCATTTATGAAAACGAAGAAAAAGCAGCCGTCATAAAATAGAACCTTGAGGTACACCACAAATCTTAACAAGAGCTCACAGGCTAAACTATTGCATTCGACCAATTAGATTCTGTTGTAGAGATACGATACCACAAGTTTGCACGCAGAGAGTGAAAAATTGTAGTTGTTGGCCACCTGATTGTTTAAAAGTCTGTGATTGATCTTATAAAAAAGCTTTAGAAAATTCCAGTAGCACAAGTGCATCAATAGCAAGCCGCATATCTTCAGTAACTTTCAAGAGAGCGGTTGTGTAACTATATAGAGATCTAAATCCTTGATAAGGAAGAAAGAAATTATTGCTTTCCAGATATGCACAAATCTGCTTGTACAAAATTTTTTCAAACACTTTGGACAGGAAAGATAAAATAGATTTATGTAGGTCTATATTCTGGAACAGCCGTCATCGTTCGTTTTTTTATATGAATAAGTTTTACTCTCTTCCAGATGCGGAGGTATGATGAGGTTAATAAGATAGTATTAATGACGTGGGTCAGAGGATGAATAAAACAAGGGAGAAGAAGTTTAATAAATGTCGGATGAATGCATGGCATTTAAAGAAATAACAACTCCAGTCATTTCAAAAGAGACAGTACTAAAATATTGTCGATAACAGAAAAATTTCTTTATACAGGGATCTAGGCAATAAAAATGCAATAACATCGTAATGTTTTTGGGAACCTAATTGCCTTTAATTCTCGAGCTATCACCAAAATATCGGCATAGCAAACAAAGGGCAGCACAATTTTTATTGCCGTTTTTATCGGTACAGCAATTTATCGCCACAATAGTATACAGTATAGTGCAGTAACTAATCTTTAATATTTCATTTTATTTACATAATGCATTCATCCATTTCATAGCTTTGAATTTTTCATAATTTTTCAATATTATTTAGTTTAATTTTTTTTTCTTTTTATCTTGTTGGTAGCATTTCTCGATAACATTTTCTAGATGCACATACTGAAAAGATTACATGTAATTTACTGTGCATTATCCGTCAAATAAATTGAAGCATGAATATCATAAATAATAATTTTATCGTAAAATTTCGAGGAGCACATGTTTTTGGAATTTAATCTACAAATTTATTTGCACAATCTTAAGTGTAAATGGGAAGGAAAACGTGTGTGGTTGAAAAACGACTTAGGGAGTCTTCAGATATGAAATTATGTTGATTACTGACTGCTCAATGAATTCCTTAAGAATTTATTTTTAAAAGTAGCTCTCAGAATTTAGGCATAAAAAAATTGAAAGAAATTCATAAAAAAGTACCGTGATCTTTGTATCTTGTGTATTTTGCTTGAAGAAATATCAGTTAAGCAATAATCGGTCCTAAAAGGTACTCACTTATACCAGAAAACTGAAATATTTCAGATGACTAATAATGGAAACAATTTTCTGATAAGTAGTGTAAAGAATGCTCGATCACCGATCAGTATTCTAATGATCTTGCTTGACTGCTTTGTTTCCGCGAGATTGTTTTGTTCTATGTCTGCCTCCTTCTCTAATACACTGCTGCAGTTGATTGTAAAGATTCTAAATTTAGATAATTTTCTAGAAGATTTTCATTGGAACTAATCGGGCTTTGTACTGCTTGTACTGATCGACGTATGCCTAGCAAACAGCTGACTTTAGCGTAAAAAGCTGTTCACGATTTCATTCATTTCTGAACATACTTACATAGAATCAGTCGCAACGACGATCATTGGCCAAGTGTTTTATCAATAACAAAAACATTCATGGGAGGGCTTTAGTCTGTTTTTGAGTTGTGTGCTTGCTTACAGCTGAAAATCGATTCGGAAATTAAATTTGTTTGATAAATAATCAAAGTACTTAGGTGATTGACTGAAGTGACTAATGCTTCTGGAGGTTTACCCCCAATTATTTATTACTTTAGTGTTGCGGTGTACTTGAGTTGTTTTGTTTTATTTCTAATTTGAAGGTATAATTAAATTGATTGTGATTAGAACATAAAATATAAATGGGGCATAGCTACTAATTGCCTTTAGTTGTGAATTTTGAGTGAAATCTTCACATTGAAAATGATACCGCAAAAGTTGTGCGTTTTCTTGTTAGCACTTCCGTTGCTGGTAATTGCGGGTCCCTATCCTAATTTCCGTTCGGAATTTGATTTTGTCAATTTAAATGAAAAAAATCAATGGTGGCAGACAGGTTCATTCTATCAGATTTATCCTAGATCTTTTAAGGATACCGACGGTGATGGCATTGGTGATATCAAAGGTAAGTGCTAATTATGTTCGTTGATTTGAGTGTTGAAAATGGAATTTAAAGTCTTTTATGCATAGATTTATTTCTATTTGGTTATTTAGTATATAGTCTAACAACATTAGAAAAAAAAAGTTAGATTTTATCAACACTAACATTTTTATCAATATTTTAACATAAATGCTTCTGTATAGGCGGTTTTATATTTTTTTTAAAGTTATTTTTTCGTCTGATGGTAAGTTTGGTTCTCAGTGCTGTAAAAAGTTAATAAAAAATACTATTAGGCTAACAAATAATAACCATGAATTGTGGAATTTTTAAATACAATTACTTATTTGCAAATGTAATTAAAATTTTCGGACAGTAATTATAATTATAATAAATGATTATATTACAACTCAATTATTCTGGATGCAATACATGTTCCTATCCCAATAATTGCAAATCTTAAACAAAATCGAAAACACACGTTCCAAGAAATTTAATCAGAAAATGAATGTCACCGTGGAGCATTTATTTAATTAACAAATCGAAAGAATCTCTTCATGGAAGTAAGCATCATGTTGGGAAGAGTTGATACTTGCTCGACACTTATCTAACTAATTTATATAGTTTATGTCATACATTAAAATTGTTTTTTTTTCTCATCAATATTAACTTAGTCATTGTTAAATTAGTCATTAAAAAGTAAAATGAAAATAATTTTGAATCAATTAGTCTGAAGTTGTAGTAACAGGTTGTGGTTTAATTAATTTAATATTTACTGTCTTCAATACAATTAATCTTCAATTCTGTTAAATGAGGCAACATACTAATTGTGGCATACACAAACGAATGAAATACAAACTGGGCAATTAGAATAAAAATCTACAACGCCTCGGTCGAATATAAGGCTGAACCACAATGGACGTACAGAATTTTACGAATTTAAACGAGACTGAGATTCACTTCGGGATGAATGACATTTTTGCCCTAAAATAGACTTAACATTTCGTAAGGGTTATTATCTCGATTTCTAATGTTTCAATTAACAAATGGAAATTGATTTAATTGACGATTTGTGCATCTTATGGACATTATGTTTAATTTAAAGTGCGGGTTCGCCCTACAGAAGTAACTTTATTGTGGTTCAGCCCAGGTTCGTTTCAAAATCATATCGGTCACTTAGACTTAAGGAGAAAACAAACTGATTTTCTTGAATTATTTGTTAAAGCCATACTTTCAACCGATCTTAAACACTTTATTTACAGGGCAGCATGCAGCTAGAACATTAGCTAATATTTTTTCACATTAAAATAAAACTTTTGCGTCTAGTTTACATTGTATATATCCCACCCAGAATTCTGTTTCGGCAGCATAAGAAACAACAAAAAGTTGCTACTAAGCACCTAGAAAGGTATTCTTTCTGAATTAATTTTTATTCCTACAAAATTTTAGTAGCGGTTGCGGTGCGGGCAGAGACATTTATGTTAAAGCTTTTTAGGCTAGTGAGTATACATCATGTGGTTCTAAAATAAGTAACTTTTTTACTGAGTGCCTCGATAAGTTTCTTCGCCAACTCATGTATCAGCTCATCAATAAATTGGTATGGGTACTGATCTATATGTCTAGTGCATCTATTGTACGAGTGAAAGGGAGATAAATGGTGTAGAGCAATTATTAAATTAAGAAGTAGTATATAAATGAGTTAAGTTCCGGTGCTGGAACAAAAATCAGATTTCATTCATCCAACCAATCATCATGAACTCATCAGTGTGCTCATGATGATTGAGCTACCAGGGTCTGTAACCAAATCGTAGTTTTGGTATTTACCTCTCTTCGGCATATGCACAAGAATGTCAAGGGGTGCCAAGAAAAATTATGGATAAATTTTTATAGTTTACAATATTATTACAAATATCCTTACCCTACCTGCAACGATCAACGTGAGACTTTATACATAAGTTTGGTCATTTAAAGCTATAGAATTTGGATTTGTCTTATAGATTTGTACTTTTCATTTCCTTAGAATTGTTTTTCTTAAGAAAATAAATACAATAAATTGAAAGAAATACAAATTTCTGCAGCACTAAAACTGATTCAAACATTCAGCGAATGCAGCCATTATTCATTTGTTAAATGCTTGCTTTGAGGCTAACCACAACCATCAGTTGAGCAGTTACAATGTAATGTAATATATGAACGATTCGGTGAGGTAGGCAATTTTAGGGTAGCTATTAGGTGATTATTCCCAACTGACTCAAATGACCCAAATGACCGAATCTTTTACATGAGTCACTTAAACCAAAAGACTCGTATGGCTTTAGTCACTAAAACAACTGATTTAGCCCATCCCTAGTTCCAGTGTTTCTAATCCGTCCTACAATCGACTAATTTGGTCGATTTTCAACTTAGATTGCTGCAAAAAATTTAACTTAGCCGACAAACGATTTTTAGCCGAATTTGATACTGCCGCTTTTAATTAAGGATTGTTATTAACCAAACTATACTTCCAAGCTCCGGCTCAGACCATGGTTGGTACTTGTACGCCAATCTAATTGCTATTAATTACCTTTCTCATTCATATTAATTATAATGTTTCGAGACTCATATGGTAATATTCCTTATATAGAACTAGCAGAATTCGCATGGTCGCTTTTAGTTTTAGCGTCATATGCCGAAGTTGAGCAGCGCAACAAAATTTCTGGGAGTCCCAGGTAGTTGATAACATTGCTGGGAGTACAAGTGTGCGAAAAAATGATTCTGGCAGCCACAGGTGGTTAATCAGTAATTTTGCTGGGAGTACCATAGCAAAAAAACAAAAAACAAAAATCCTGGGAGTCCGAGGTAGTAGATAGCTTTTCTGAAAGTACAACCCTCATTAGGAGTATTGGTGCAGATTTTTAAAATCTGTTTAGTCGATATTAGTCAATTTTCAAAAATATTTGGCCGATTTTAGAAAAATGAATTCGCAACACTGCCTAGTTCAGCCTATAAAATAGCCGAGTCTTCGATTATGCCTCGACTTGATTACGTAACTAAAATATAAGCCAGCAATACCTCGCTCCAGTATAAAATCAACGATGCCTCGACCTCAATTTTTTCTTAAAAATTTATTGGAAATTTTTCCTTTAGATTTTTTAAATGTTATTGGAGGCCGACAATGGTGTTTGGGCCGCTAACAATTTTTATGAGCGTAAGACGCGTAGATAAGCAATAATCACATATTTTTTTTTTTTAGAAATTTACAGAAAATGTTTCGGTAGAATTTTTATTCACTAGGCTGGGCACGATTGGCGTAAAGAAAGTTATGATTTTAACGAGACTGAGGTTTACTTATGAAAAATTGATATTTTTGGCCTGGATAGATCTCAGATTCCGTAGGGGTTATAATTTTGATATATAATATTTTCAATTTAAAAAAGTGGTAAAATCAAAAACAGAATAACAAATGGAAATTGATTTAATTGAAGATTTGTGATTTCTTTAACTCGCCGTACCATTCTGGTTCAATTTAATTTTTACATTGCACTTTTTAATTATTTAATAATGAGCTCGTAAGGCTGAACTACAATAGAAGTATACGTAAGTACATTTACTTACGCAAAGCGAACGCGCCCTTTAACAGGCGTACACAAATTAACTTTAACTCGTGTGAGGGGAACATTCGTTAAGTTTAAATATTCAATTTTCCGTAAGTATAGTGAGCTAAGAATCGCTCATTCCGTAAGAACGCGATGTATTCAAACTAACAAATAATTACTAAATGATTTAAAGTGCAATGTAAAAATTAAAATTGAGTAGAAATGGTAATGCGTATTAATACGAAGCACAAATCTTCAATTAAATCAACTTCAATTTGTTAATTTTTTCACTTTTACTACTTTTTAAAATTTGACACATAAAATATAAAGATAATAACTCTTACGGAATGTGATATATATTTAGGCTAAAAGTATCAATTATTTATAAATAAACCTCAGTTTCGTTTAATTTCGTAAAGTTGTTTACTTCTATTGTAGTTCAGACTTTACTGAATACCTTACTGACTGCAATTTGACCTTTCAACTTAACGAAAGTTCCCCTTTGAGCCTTAAAGTTAATATGTGTACGTTTGTTAAATTTAAAGGGCCCGTTCGCCACACTTAAGTAAATTTACTTACGAATACGGTAATTGTGGTCCAGCCTGCTCTTAGTGGCCAACAGCAGTTATTTCCAGATACAATACTTTCATGTTTGCCGTTGTTGGCCTTCAATATTGCATAAAATTCTAAAGAAAAAAATTTCAACAAATTTCTAAGAAAAAAACTAAGTCGAGTCATCGTTGATCTTATATTCTAGCGAGGCGTTGATTGCAGATTTTTGTTCTACCTGTCTTTGTATGATATTAGTTTGTCTATGCTAATGGTGTTCCTTATATTTATTAATGAAGGAAGACAATCCGTCAGATTGATATTGGTGTACCATTTTCTGTGAAGTCAGTTTTTTGTTGTTGGTTGAAATCATAGTAATTTGAATTACAACAATTTGTAAAGATGTATAAAATGCCAACAATATTCGATTACATTAAAAAATTTTCCACTTTTCCAGTACATACATATGTGCTGAAAAGGGAAATTTTTATCTTATAAAATTTCATCCTGAATTAGTCAATTCATAAGCTGACAATATCGATTTTAATAAAATTGCTGTTGCGAAATTTTCCGGTGCCAAAAATTCAATTGTCATTTGATTAGCTGGGCATGAAAACATACGTCTAGCATACTGATATATAAATAGATAAACGGACGTTTATTTTAATTAGGAAGGAAAAAGTTATATGAGAAATTTAGCCACGAAAAGAATGAGACAAAAAGTTTTGATGTATTGGATCTGAAAGATGAAAAATCTTAATGAAACCTTTGTTTTCATCCTAAATAATTTTGTGTTCATTTCATCATATATCCATATAGGAAAACTGATATTTTTTTACTGCATTAGGCGACCATGTTCACCTTTCACTAATAGCCAAGCCTCGATTCCCGTAAATACATTATATTTAAGGTGATTGATTGGTTATGTATCCATAATATATTAACCGTCTAATGAAACAGGAGTACAATGCCGACTAAAAAGTCAATTCCTAATCATTTTTACTGATATCTCCATCTTAATATCAGATCAAGGCAATTATGATCATTTCGGACTTAATTTAAATTTGGAGTGAAATAAATTTTAATAAATTTTCAATGAATATGAAGATTTTTTTTTAATCAATCTTAATTTTTCAGGAATTACAGAAAATCTTGGATATCTAAAAGAAATTGGTATCACTGCAGTATGGTTATCACCAATTTTTGAATCACCAATGAAAGATTTCGGTTATGATATCTCCAATTTCTACAAAATTCAACCAGAATATGGAACGATGGAAGATTTTGAGGCTATGATAGCCAAAGCCAAGGAATTAGGATTGAAAATAATTTTAGATTTCGTTCCGAATCATTCAAGTGATCAAAATGAGTGGTTCATAAAATCTGTGGAGAAAGATGAAACCTACAAAGATTTTTATGTATGGCATCCAGGTTATCCAGATCCGAAAAATCCTAAGAAACGTTTACCACCAAGCAATTGGGTTAGTTTTTAACTACTCGTATACCGCTAATAATTAGAGACAATTTAAATTCTGTTATTATTTTGTTATTCAAACAGGTGAGCATTTTTAGAAAGAGTGCCTGGCAATGGAATGAGCAAAGACAAGAATATTATTATCATAATTATGCTGTACAACAACCAGATTTGAATTACCGAAATAAAGCAGTTAGAGAGGAAATGAAGGTAAGACAAATGTGTGTGATACCAGACTTTTTTGACTAATATTAGGAAATCAGTAAAAAAATAAATTGGAAATATCACTTTCGTTAATTAGGAATTTATTAATAGATGTTTTTTTTTTTTTTTATTACAGAACGTCCTACGGTTTTGGCTAAACAAAGGTGTTTATGGATTTCGAATTGATGCTGTTATGAATGTTTTTGAATGTACCAGCAAAGAAAATCCATTTCCCGATGAACCCCGAAATTATCCTGTAACAGATCCTGATGACTACGGATATCTCATACACAATTGCACAATTGACCAACCAGAGACGTTGGAATTAGTGTACGATTGGCGTGAGGTTTTCAATGAATTCAAAGAGAATGGCGAAGAAAAGTAAATTAAATTCGTAGACTTCTTCTAAGGATTATGATTTCTGTACAAAAAAAAATATTTTTTCAGGATAATGATGACTGAAGCATACTCTCCAATTGATATTATTATGAAATATTATGGTGACAATGGGAGGGAAGGAGCTCAAATTCCTTTCAATTTTTTCTTTATTACTGGCCTGAATAAAGAATCAAATGCAGATGATTTCGTGAGAATAATCAATACTTGGATGGATAAAATGCCTGCAGGAAAAACAGCCAACTGGGTGGTATGTCCGTCCTCTATTTTCTTATGGAGTCATAAAGCCTTTAATTTTTTATTCATAAAAATAATTGTTCTTAGTTGGGCAATCATGATCAATCCAGAGTTGGAACTCGTTTTGGTAGAGAACGTATTGACTTGATGAGTATGATTGCACATACTTTACCTGGAGCCAGTGTTACTTATCAGGTGTGTGTGTGTCTTTAATGTTTTATTTATTTGAATTTTTATATCTACTCTTACCGGTTAACTGTATCTATTAGGGAGAAGAAATCGGAATGACCGACGTTTGGATATCATGGAATGATACTGTTGATCCATCTGCTTGTAATTCAAATCCAGAAATCTATGAAAAATTAACTAGAGATCCTGAAAGGACACCGTTTCAATGGAGTGATGAGAAAAATGCTGGATTCTCTACAGGTGATAAAACATGGTTGCCAGTGGCACCGAATTTTAAGGATGTTAATGTAAAAAAGCAGAGATTAGATGACACAAGTCACCTCAACACTTATAAGAGATTACAAAATTTAAGAAGGACAAAAACCTTACGTGAAGGTGATTTACAAGTAAAAACGTTCAATGAGCATGTGCTTGCAATCCTTAGGTGAATTGGATTTAAAATTGCCGGATGTAATTAATTTTCATTCATTTTGGTTCTTATTTCCAGATCACTTCGAGGAGAACCCTCTTATATTACCGTAGTTAATTTAAATACCGAAATTGAAACTGTAGATTTATCGACTTTCAATGGACTTCCAGATTCCTTAGAGTATGCTCTTGTTGGCGATCATTCACCACATCATAAGATTGGGTAAGCACAAGAAATTTTTACATCCTGATTTTATGGGCAGAGATAAAGTCACTGTTCCAAGGGACTAAAGATTTTTGGTTTCAATTTTGAATGTAGTTTTGAAAGCAAAAATTTTTTCTTTAAGTAATTTTTTATATTTTAATTGCAGGGATGCTGCATCTGCCAAAAAAATCGTTCTTGGGCCATATGAAGCATTTATTCTGAAAACGCAAACCAAGCTGACTTCTGTGGGTGGATATTATTTTTACGATTCAAATTAAAAGGCTATTTGAAATTTGATCTTGAAAATAAACAAATTTGACAAATAAACTGATTTATTTTCGGGGAAGTGAAAGATAAAATATCAAACTTGTGAGAGTTAATTGCAAGTGTTTGGTGAAAACTAGAAACGAAGTTGTAATTGATGGATTCAAAAGCAGAGGGGTACAAGTAACATTCTGTTAAAAATTTAGATAAATGCATAAATACAAACCGAAAATGCTTTTGACAAACTGATATCACTAAATTTCTATCCTGTGTTGTTTTATAGCAGCCGTTATTTTAACAACTTTCAAGCAGGCGTTTTTGTTAAGAGGAAAAAAGGTACAAGTGCACTTGTACCCCTTTACTGTTCATCTTAAGGCTTAAACACAGTTCCGATGGCCGACAACTATTGCAATAATAGGATAAAATTTCTAAAGGGGCCGTCTGTCGTGGAGCACTCTATTGCCTTAATACAGTTGTGACGACAAACCTAATAATAAAATGAAAAAACTCAACTTTTGAAAATATTAAAAAAGGTCCAGCTACATTAAAGGCGGGTCAGTTTTGGAAAGCCGATGCTGCGAGAATAGCTAAGAAAAACGCTAAGGAGCTAGCGAGCAAGTCATCAGATCTTGTATAATTTTGCTTTGATTTGCAAAAACACTTCCAACCCCTTTTTATACCCTAGATGAAATCTATAGCGTATACAAGGGTTTGAAGTTCCGTTTGGAACATCTAGAAATAATGATGGTAGATCAAAATGGATTGGACACCCACGCATAATATTAAAAGTTATTTTGATTTTTGCATGTCCGTCCATCTGTCCGTGCGCACGATAACTCGAGAACGCGTCGACATAGAAAGGTAAAATTTGTACATGGTGTTTTTATAGTAATAACAAATAATATTTCAAAAACGGACTAAATCAGGCATCCCCTCCTTGGTCCTGCCATATAAAAATTTAGGTTTTTTACATATACTGTGTGACATTTTTATTGTACTAAAAACTTCTTCAGAATACGAAATCCTATAAAATTGGTTACAAACATTTTTTCTGTCCGACGAAGCGTTATTGAAATTATTCGAAAAACCAATTCAAAAATCAAACTTGCATAGATCGGTGACCATACGAAATTTTATGCGGACATTCATCTAGGGTATCATAAGACAAGTCTGAGTGAGACAATTGTGGACATATAACTTCGAAATTCACAACCTACTGTCCGAATCAAGAATCATGTCCATGTGGTTACAAAATGAAGCGTCAAGAGGCTCTCAGGAAATTATGACATGTCTCATGTGGTTTATCATCATCCTTCCATCCACAATTACCCACATTGATTCCGTTAGCGATAATGCTGGCGGACAAGACAAAAAGAAAAGCATCATTATAAGTTCTGGTGTAACGTAGTCAAAAACACCACTATTAAATCCGTTGTTCACAGCTTTTTAGTATCTGGCCACTTTTCCATGGAGTGCAACCAACATTTTGCCATTATCGAAAAGGAGAAAAAGATATGTTCAAACATTTTTATTCCTGATGAATGCTGTACCATTGATTCGAAATCCTGCAGGAAATTTACGGTAGTTAGGTTTAAGCAAGGGGACTTTTAATCAATTCAACCAATGACAGTGCATATCAAAGAGACAACATATCAGGCATACGACAAGTGCAGTGGCTGCATTTTGAGTTCTACACCTTTCTCATTATTCTGTAAAGAAACTGTCCATGCAGATATGCCAGTTGAATGGACTGGAATAAAACACTTGGCAGAGCAGCCCATATTGAACTGACTCCACTATTCTTCCATTTATTTGGGTGGTCAGAAGAGTAAACATCGCGGTCTAGCATGGAACCCATCAGGACACAGTAACGAACTAGAAAGATAAATGGGGCTCGGTCAGCGAAGAGAAGATCAAGATTTTACACACTCAATGTTGAATTTTTTTTCTTTTTTCTGAATTTAAAAACAACTTAAAATCTTTCCTTTGGATTTTTTTTTTCTTTTGTACTTATTTAAATAACTAATTTGTTAAAATTGTAAATATTCGTTTTTATATCCGAATAAAATCTGCAAAGGCATAGGGATACAAGTACACATTTTACAGGAAAAGGGGTATAAAAGATTCAATAGATTACATTATTACCTTTTTACTAAACCAAAAACCATCGAACATTACTTTAACCACAACAAAATGTTATTAAGATATCCGGTTTATTTTTAAGAATAATTACATATAATTAAGACTTTACACAGAATTTAGGATATCCAACCAACTTTAAAGTGTTATATCTCAAAAGTGTGAAAAGTGTACATGTACCCCTCAACTTTTGAGCCCCTCAATTGATTTAAAGGCCGCTGTACACGTGTATGCAAATCATACTGCTTGACATGCAAATGCTGAGTTACACATAGACAAAATCGAATATTACCTTTACCTTCTCGCGCTGTGATCTCTATGCAGACTTTAATCCAATTTAATAGCAACAGTTGTTAGATTTTTTTGTACGCCATAGTTTCTGCTAATTTCGTTCATGTGCAGCTTCAGTACCAACTCAACCTCCGACTTTCAATACATGCAAGTCTGCAGACTTAGGTTCTGCATGCCAAGTCGTATGATTTGGTTTAACGTGTGTAGCTGCCTTAAGACGAATTTTGGCGATATCTTAGATAAATGACAGCTGTAAACAGAGCTGGGGCAAGATGTTATAACTTCGAAAGATTCGACGTTCGACAATTTATCGATAGTCGGTATGTTGTAACACTTTCGACAGGCGAAAAATGCGATAGAATATCACTGAGTTTTGCTGAGAGTGATAGTACAAGCGAACATTAAAAAATGTATGTAAAATTAAAGAAATTAGATTTAAATGTTAAATATTTTTAATTTATTTAATATACATGATTTTATATATTAATTATATAGATTCTTCAAACTGAAGCTATAAAACTTGTAAGAATATTTCTTGAATCCAAAAATTAATAAGGCAATACATTTTGTTAGGCATATCCATAACATAATACCGCTGCCTTAAAAATTTTTTTTTGTCCCGGTAATTAATAATTTCTTTGTCATTTTTGTTATCCTCCACAAATAAAGCCACTGCGCCTGAAAAATTCGTAGATTCCAATTTAATTATTATTAAAATTTATCAACAACTAGAAAAAGAATCTATATATGTCATTTGTGCTAGGGAAAAAAATTCGGAAATAATTTCGAAACAAGTAAAATCGCCTGTCGAACGAAAATCTTATAACATACCGCCAGATCGAAATCTTCGCTTCGATGATCGCTTTCGATGCGAAGTTATAACATGTCGCCACTGGATTGAGTTTTCGAACCGGCTTGGACGTATAGCCCCAAATGAGCCCTTTGGGTTTTCAAAACTTTGTTTTTTCAAAAGCAAACAACTCGCATTATTAGGCTGAATTCATCCAAAACCGAGCATAAACAAAGTAAAATATTTGCAAATCGCCGAGCCATTTAATCGAAAATATTTGATGAAATTGGATTTTTTCTAGAATTTGCAAGACTTAATAAAGAAGAGGAAGTAAGAACTTTGTATGTAGACGAAACATGTCTGCACAAAATATGTATACGAGCTGTTTTTTCCCATTACCCATAAAATTAAAACTAAAACTGGGTCTCACTGTGAATACAGTATACGAATGAGATAATACCAACAATTTTACTCGTGAAAAGACTGAGAAAAGTGGTTTACTTATGCTAAGTTTTTAACCTGGCAGTAATTTTCATCAATTTATTGTTTACAGCACTGACGACGATGGTTTCAAGTGATAAAGAACGCAATAAATGTTTATCTATTTTAACCCTACACATAGCAGGAGTAAGGTAAGCATTCACGTAGCTAGGAAAATACAGTAGATAATTCTTAGAAATTAGATTCTTAGCATTAACTGGAAATTTCAAGGTTGATAAAACCCTCATTATTGAGGAATGCGGACGCCTCACTTGCATGCAGTAATAAACTTGCATAGAGTAATAAAAATATAAAATAAAAAGGAATTAAGCCTGAAACACATTCACTGTAGTAACTTTGACTTCAAATTTGAATTCATTGACTTCACATGGTTTCTTAATTGGTTGAACTTTAATAAGCTGCCACAATAAATGCAGTTGCAGCAGCAGTGAATGCGACTTCAACTTCGACTTTGATAAATTTCAAAATTGCTGAAATTTTTACAGTATTGACAACTTAAAGAATTTTAAAGTGCATTGCTGGAAAAATAAGAAAAGTAAAATATTTTCAATCTGTTATTTTTTTAGTTAGCGTCAATTCTGGCTGTGTATTGTATTGCGATAGTTTTTTGAATAAATGGAAGAAAAATTAATAAATGTTATGCGTAATCATCCGATTTTATACTATAAAGCGGATGGGAGATATAAAAATCGGGTTTCTAAGGAAAAAAATGGGTGGAACTTTCCAAAGAAATAAATCAGCCGGGTAAGATCAAAATATTAGGTTTAAAACTCAGTTGCCAAAATAAGAGCAAGATGGCGAAGCCTTCCCGACAGGTTTCATAAGGGAATATAAAAAAAAAACTGCCTTCAGGAAGTAAAGCACGTGAGCAAGTGTATTGACAGCATTTTGAGGGCCTAAAGTTCCTGAAAGACTTTTCATATCAAAGGGAGTAAATAAGGACAATTATAATAAGTGTGGGAAGTTGTTTACTTTTTGTTTTTTACGGAACAGATACCAATAACCAGGACGAAGAGACGAGAGATATACAGGAGGCCGATGACGAAATCAACGATGCAACCTGGGAAGATTTGTTAATAGAGGAATCTACGGATTTTATGCAGCAATTTTCGACTCCTCTTAAATGTCAGGATGTAACCCCAGAAGCTTTTGGAAGCAATAAATTCCAGCTCGTCTGCTCCGTCGTTGTGTGGACTAAAATCTCCAAAACTGAGAGCCAATGGGACGTCATTCTGAACGAAATGACCTCGAAATTTAATAATTTCCTCGATAACGCAATATCTTTTGTTGGAAGCATTGAAAGTGCAACTCCCGTCGAACCGCCCAATTTTGCTGATGTTGAATTACAAATTTCCTTGGTTATTGTTAATGACAATTTCTCTTTAATAGGCATGTTCCACTTAAAATTGCCCTTGGATCACTCCTTAGATTACTACATTGATGAAAAACGTGATGAGACATATAAAAGATCGAAGCCATTTTAAAATCCAAAAGAAGCTATCATAGAAAAAGTTTGATGTCAAGCTAACAACCAAGAAACTTTGGAATAACTTGAAGAGTGCCCTTATTGCGGCATCAAAGAGTCCTAATGTATTAAATGCGGAGTTTGCAGCTTCTTCTACTAATTCATCTTCTGCTTGCAGTAAAGACAGATTTTTTTGTCGATGTCCTTTGGTTTCTTATTAATTAGATCTGAAATGGATCATATTATTAAAGCTATTTTCTCCATTAAATCAAATGCAGGTAGTATTAATGGCATTCATCCGACATTTATTAAACTTCTTCTCCTTTGTATTATTCATCCTCTGAACCACGTCATCAATACTATCTTATTAACCTCATTATACCTCCGCATCTGGAAGAGAGCAAAAATAATTCCTATAAGAAAAGGAACGATGACGGCTGTTCCAGAATATAAACCTACACAAATCTATTTTATCTTTCCTGTCCAAAGTGTTTCAAAAAAATTTTGTACAAGCAGATTTTTGCATATCTGGAAAGCAAAAATTTCTTGAATCCTTATCAATCTGGATTTAGATCTCGATATAGTTGCACAGCCGCACTCTTGAAAGTTACTGAAGACATACGCCTTGCTATTAAAGAAGAAAAGGTTACTGCACTTGTGCTGCTGGACTTTTCTAAAGCTTTTGATAAGATCAATCACAGACTTTTAAACAATAATTTGGCCAACAACTACGATTTTTCACTCTCTGCGTGCAAACTTGTGGCTGAGACAACTTACATCTAGACGTGCAAAGCCTCAAAAAAACGCGGTCCAACTAAAACGAGCTAATGGCCTTTAAAAGAAAGTTCTACACATTCTCTCTCTCTCTTGCTGTAGAATGCAGCATTAATTCTTCGCAATGATAGCTTTCTTTGGTTGAATAAAAAGAGAGCTTTGAAAAAGTGATCCGGGTTAATATGGACATTTTCATATCTAGTTGTATGTTGTCTCAGCTTATGGTATCCAATTGTAATTGGTCGAAAGCAATGGTTTACCCTCTGAGCTCTTGTTAACGAATTGTGGTGTACTACAAGGTTCTATTTTAGGACCGCTGCTTTTTTTCGCTTTTCATAAATGATCTGCCGAATATTATAAGATACTCTAAATTTTACCTCTATGCTGACGATTTGCAACTTTATATCTCCATGCCTTTGGGGTTGATTGATGATGGATTGGATAAATTAAGTGAGGATCTCTTGGCAGTCTTAAATTGGTCCAAGCAAATTAATCTAGTCCGCAACCCCAACAAAAGTAATTCGATTGTCATACACACACATGATGTAGACACTTCATGTTTTCCATAATTTTTACTCAATGAATGCCCTATCATGTACTGCGATAATGCTAGAAAACTCGGTATTACATTTAACGAAACCTTGAGTTGGAATTATCACTTTAACAGCATCACTGCTAAGATTTATGGAACTCTTCGTATGCTTTCCGTATCGTCAGCCTATACTCCTCTATCCACTAGACCAGGGGTCGGCAGAAGCGGCTCGCGAGCCGCATGCGGCTCTTTGCATAGACGTTTGCGGCTCTCCAAGTATAAACTCAAATTTCACCTTATCTCAATTCTCAAGCAGCATTATATATAACCAAAGAACATATAACTTAACAAGAAGTTTCATCTGGCCTTTAAAAAGCACAAGTTGTATGGTTATTTGGTGATGCGGTCGGGAGGTAAAAATCGGAACGAAGCAAAGATTAGAGACTGAGATAATATTGCTGTGTTCCCTCTGTTCTCCACCCCCCCCCCCCCCCCAGCTATACACACGCCACTACCAGCAGCCATGCACAGTTTTATGTTTCACTATGCTACCTAGCTGAAACGGCGAGCCGGTTTTTCTATTAATTTAGGTACTCGAAACACACGAATCAATGCAACTGACAAGGATTGTGACAAGACTGCTTGTCGCCCACTCATTCCTATCCCATCCGGTCATCTTTTACTATTCTCACTCTATTCTGCTTCAATGCCATGTAAATGAAAATTCTCTCAAACATAGTATTCTTGATGAAACCGGTTTCTTAGAGAAGAGGTAAAAGAAGCAAAGAGAACACGCAATGCAATGCATGGGTATGATATGGACTGCAGGCTATGGCCTCTGGTTCTGGTGCTGCACTGGTGCTTTGACGATTACACCACTCGTGACTGGCAGCGGGCCGTCATTTAAAGCATAGTTTTCGTAAAATATGTGAAAGCGGGTCGTAATGTTACGACCCGCCATACAAAACTTTTCAATGTACGAGATGCGTATCCTTTCTGTTAGATGTTCTTTGGTAGAGCCGCCGAACCAACAAACTTAGAGTCGTACGGCATACTCTCTACTCTACCCTTCTGTGTAAGCGCAGATTACATGCAGTGAAACAGAATGGCAAATGATTCATTTTCGTAAATAAATGAGAAGGAGCAGAGTTTTCAGGTTTTACTCTCATAATATATTCCTGCGCTTTTATGAAAACAGGTTTTCTGGAATATAGAGTTGGTTCCAAAGTTATTGCTGTAATCCTGTAATATTTGAAGAGATTAAGTGGAACAAACTCACGCCTGATTCGCTGATATTTTTGGGAAAAATGAGAATTTTATTTGACAGAAATTTTACATCTCCCTTGAAAATGGTGATTTTAATAAAGAATGGACTGAGTCATATACGTTCATTCAAAATATGGACTTGTCCGACTTGTCTCATCTGTCACGAAAAGATCGCAAATAATAAGAAATCGAACTTAGAGAGACATTTATCTACAAAACCTACTGCATTCGCGAGCAAATATCCGGCAGGTAACGCACGGAAAAGAGGTGTCACAGAACTTCAGCGACAAAATCAGACTTCGAGATCCGTATTTGACAACTGGACACATAGCGGAGCGGGGCTGCCACAAATTTGAACTAAATTAAATAAATTTTTAACATAAGCTTTTTGAAGTTAATAAGCAGAAAATAACGGTTTCCGATTTTTAAAGTTCTACTTATATCTAAGACAATTCGACGCAATATTTTTGTTTTACCTGCATTTTAGAAAGCAATCTATTGCATCAAATTTTCACAAAAATAAGTAGAATTTAAAAATCGGAAACCGTTATTTTCAGCTTATTAACTTCAATAAGCTTATGTTAAAAATTTATTTAATTTGGTTCAAATTTGAGGCATCCCCGCTTCGCAAACCAGAGAAATTAAAAAAAATCTTTGAATTTTCATTTTTAAATCATTTTCAATAAAAATTGGGGGACAAATTTTAAAATTAGAAAACGTTGATTTGTTGCCTTAGATGTTTAAATAAATATTCCATTAATCAGTTTACGATTTATTCAAAAACGCCACGCCACGCCCATCTTGCTAACTGTGCACCGAGTTGTCCCAATTATGACATAGACCCAGCCTTAAGCTGGCTTCCGCAATATCAATCGCAACTGATGAGTCGTGTGATATTAGTAATACAGCATAAGTAGCCCCACAAAAATTTCATTTCGTGGTAGACACTACTTCACATCTTAATGCTTTGAATATATTATTGCAAGGGAAAGGAAACATCGCATATATGTACATTATTGGAAGAAGTAAAGTGCTTCAAAAATAAATTACAAGCTCTCACCGAAGATATATGTAGAGAGAGTTGAATTTCTTCACTTCATTTAAGACAAAATCGTGACGAAAAAAGCACTTGATTTGATGCGATTTATTTCAGCAGCGTATTTTAAAGGCTTCACCTACTTTTCTTCGAAACGACATTCCTTCGAAAAACTCTTAAATACATTTCTACGAAAGACTTTTCTTTGAAAAACTTTTGTTCGAAACGACATTTCTTCCCGGCGGCCGCGATTAAATATGTTTTCGAAGAAATGTCGTTTCGAAGAAAAGTTTATTTTCAAAACCATGCATCTAACGGCGGCAAAAAAAAAATAAAAAGAAATGGGGTCAGAATTCCACTACGATCTCGTCGTTGGCCTCGGATAGCGCTAAAGCTGAAAGTGAACAATTTGTTATTAAATAAACGAATTTTCGAAGAAAAGTATTTTCAAAGAAAACTTCGTCGATGGAATATTTTCGAAGAAAAGTTTGCGAAGAAAGGTAAGGATATCATTTTTAAAAATGAAGAACAGTTTTGGTGAACGTTTTCAACAATTCAGAGCAAATAAGACTATAGTAGCTTTTATCGTACGTCCTCTCAAAATAAATGTCAATGAACTTAACTTATCACATTTCGATACAGATGCTGGTTCACTGCAGATGCAATAAATTGATTTAAAAAGCAAGGAACTCTGGAGCAACTAATTTACAGATCTGACCAGCAGCTTGAAAGAGCTCGAAAGAAAGATATGCAATTTGATTTCTCAGCATAAGTGGACAGCTAAAAAACAACTACCAACAACAAAAGCAATAATATTTGATACGCGGAATAGTTTGCCCAAAACATATGACCTGGTAAAATAATCAAATAAAAAATAAACTTAGAAGCAGTATAACGAATGAACACTTACAATCATGTATTCAATTAAAAATAAGTAGGTATTTTTTTTTCCTTAAAATTCCATACCCATAATGGTACATATACATATATGTATTATACATATATGCGGCTCCCTGGTACCTTTGTTATCCTATTTCCATGACAATTTGGCTCTTCTCACTTAACAAACTGCCGACCCCTGCACTAGACGTATGCTTATTCGTACGCTCATTATTCCTATCATTATGTATGGTTGTGAAATTTTTGCTGATAAAATGGACTCCATTCTAGACGTAAGCTCAATACTGCCTTCAACTCAGCTGTTCGTTAAATTTAAGGACATCGAAGATTTGACCATATCAGTACTAATGTTATTTTAGTTATTATTGGATATCCTTAAGTGTCCTATCTTCATCAAGGAATATTAATCTTTTTATACAATACTCTAAAATATAGAAAACCAGAATATAGAAAACCGAACTTCTACGTTAACGTTCACGATATACTTGTGTGATATCAGAGCGTCAGTTCCTTGTCCAGGCTACCAGACTGTGGAATCATCTTCCTCCAAGCAGCAGAGCTAAATTTAGTTTGGAATTAGCTAGATACATGACTACATGGGTTTAGTTTAGCTTTATTTTAAGTAAATTTAGTATTTAATCTTTTTCTCATCCTATGCATACTTATTAGGCTATTTTTTCATGACTTAATTGTATAGGGTTAATTACAAATAAATTTGAATTTGAATTTGATGGTTGATTCGCAGTTACTAAAATAGCTTCCCAAACTTGTCAGTTTGGATTCAACGAAGCCAGCATTTGCTCATATGTCCTGAAAAAAAAAATAGAAATATGCAAAAACTATGCATCACGATGATAAAGTCAATTGATCAAAGAATGAGCCCGATATAATATATTATTCCAACAACACTAAAGGGGGAAAACCCTCAGGGGTCATCTACATAGGATAGGACATGTTGATGATCCTGTATGCAAAGGATGCGACTTTCTTTGGCACTATCCGGCTTTCTGAGGAAAGCATTACAAGCTCCGCGGCTCACATTTCCTGGACGAACTGCATGAGCGTCGGGTTCGGTCCAATAAGTAACTGCAAAGAGGTCTAGATGGTGAACAATGGACTAAGTTGTGGCCTACATTCCAGTTGCTTCAACCCATCTTCAATCCATCCATCCAAGGGGGCGTAGATCACTTAGCGAAAAAAGAGTTTGCGGTTGGGACCTATGAGCAACTGCACATACATACATAAATCTAAAGGGTAAGCAATAGATCTTACTGTGGCATACGTGTCAAGGTGCCCTTCGGGACCGCAACCTCTCCTCAATTCATCCATCAAAAAGAGCGTAGATAACATGAACAAAAAAATTGTCCCCATTGTCGTCGAAGGGGCTGTATTACAATATGTTGGATATAGCGTATCTTGCAACTTACATAATTTATTCGGAGAACAATCCAACGATGGCTAGATATATCGACGGCAAACTTAAAACTTAGGAAAGCAGTTAGCAATGTCATCAATCCAGATAAGATGCTGAAATTTCCAAGCCAGCAAACATTTGTTACAAAATTGGGAATTGACGTATAAAAGTTAGCGGAAGCTTTTACATATGCTGAGCTCTAAATAAACTTCAACTCCTTCAACTGCTTGTATGTGTCTTGTATGTCTGTAATGACTAGTCTGAGATGATTACGAAATGCATCACTTGTGCTATTTTGTAGTTTATATATAAAATATATTTTAATTCCGCCCTATTTTGAATAAATTTAAATCTCAAAAGTAAATTTTGTTTTCTTTATAACTTCAATAAAGATTTTCTACAAATATATTTTCAGATGACATTTTTATTTACTTCTATTGCCATATAAACTGTATATCCTGGTACCTATCCGTGAAGCAACGGCTGTCTAAATGTTGGGTTGAAAGTTTACTAATTCTAAATATAGTTCTAAATTTTTTTCTTTTGAAATATGTTTGCATTGAATAGTTTTAGATTGTACCGGAAGCCCATCCCATCAAGTTAACTAGAAAAAATATAAAAAAAAAATTACCAGGTATCTATCCGTGAAGGGTTAAGAACTGCTGTGAAGCGCTTACCCCTCCGGGCTTGCCTATATTGAAAGTAATGGACTGGAATAGAGAAAAGAAGCGCTGCTAGCTTCTAGGGAAGCGCTTCAGGAAGTTTCTTAGAGCGCTCCTTTTTCAAATGAGATAAATCATAATCGTGTGGGACGTGTATTCTTCAAGATATAATTGTCATTCAGTACCCTTGGAATCTTCACAGAACAACACCACAAAATTATACAACAAAGAACGGAGTAAATTCTATCCTCCTCGGAGTTACAGTGGTGCTAAAATATTTCCATTCGTTTTCAATTTAGAACCCTTTATCTTTCAAAATCTCTAGCTATGGCGACTATTTTCTAGTAATTTAAGGCATGTGCTACAGCAGACCACTGATATGTTGATGTACTGATGAGCTGATGTGCTGATAATCACCAAGTGATTTTCATGTTGCTGATTCTTACGGACATTAGTCGAAATTTTATTTTCAAACTAATGAAGTCGGGCTAGTTTAAAATATTAAAAATGAGTGAACGAAATTTTGTTTCAAAATTAGTGCAAAGTGTTAACACACGAAGGTGCCTGTGGGAATCAACATGTGCAGGCTACTGCAAAAGGAATAAATGTGAAAAAGCTTTGAGAGCAATTTCGTCGTAAATTGGAAAAGATGGATGTTTTCTTGTGGAATTTTTATTTTAAATTCTTCTCCGTACTGAAGAGTATTACATTTCTGCCAATGCGAAACGCTTGTTCCAATCAATTTTTGAAGTTCAAACTTGTTTGCAATTTTCATTAGCATATAGCTTCTTTCCTGCATACACGGAATATAAATAAAATCAGATCACTTTAAGTAGATGTAGCATTACCTACTGATGTAATGTCCTCGCAATTATCAGCTGCTGATTATTTTAAAACTTCACCATCACCACATCAGCATCTCAGTGGCCTGGTGTGGCACTTGTCTAACGTAGAATTGAAAAACTACCCCGTCACGTTTTTTTACTCCTGATTTCAGTACGTTACAATACAAATTTCGAAGTTATATAGTTCAGTTTCCTTTCATTATTCCTCAATAGAATTTCTCGATATCTCGAATTCAGAGGGTCAAAACCCATCAATTTAAAATGACTTGTCACACACTGTACTCGAAATGGAACCATTTTCCGTTTTTTGTTCCTTGTATCTGGTTTCAATTTTTTTTTGCTCTTCCTGGTTTATTATTTTTTCTGCTGTTAGCTTATATGAACTAATAGCAAAAAGCTATTAAAATTTTCCCGGCTTTACACAGTGCATTTTCCATTTCTGGTGTAATTATACTCCACCGCGTATGTTGGTGGAGCTAAATTGACTTTCTACTCGCATAATTTATTAAGGCATGAAAATATAAATGAGTTTTTCCCGACACATTTGGAGTAAAATATTTTTTGTTTTGTTCTAAATTCAACAACCAGATTCATAATCTTTAGCTTAATGGAAAATTTCTGTATAAATGAAGGGTTGTAAGGCGACTTATTTCGAGTATTAAGATATGAAATCAAGTTGATTGATAATTGTGCTAAAAGAAAAGAAATAATGCCTTAGAAGAACAATGACCTTCGCACCCTCTCTCTATTGATTGAGGAAATATCAATCAAGCTGCAATCTTTACAAGAAGGTACTCACTTATACCAGAACTGCAATATTCCAGATTACTGATAGCGGAAAATAACATTTTGGCTAGCAAACAAGACTCGACCACCGATTCATACTCTCAAGATCTTGGTTTATTTTTCTTGTCTTTGTTTTCGAAATTATTTTGTTCTATAAGTCTGCCTTCCTCAAATACTCTAAAGTGCTGCAGCTGATTGTGAAGAGACGATTCTAATTTTAGATAAATTTTTACAACACTTTCGTACTGATCTTCTCTTGTTCGTATTTAAGGCAAACAGCTGTTTCAGTAGAAAATAGCTGATTCAGAATTAATTCAGATCTGATCATAACAACATCAGACGTAAAAGTGATCATCGGCCAAGTAGTGTATGCAAAACGAAAAAGATTTTCTACGAAACATTCATGAGCGTTCCAGTCTCTGTCTGAGTTGAGTTTATACAAATTAAAATCATTTCGGAAATTAATTTCGTTGATAAATAATCAAATAATAAAAGCACTTAAGTGATTAAGTGAAGTGGAGTGTTAACTCCAATTATTTAATAGCAGTTTTATAGTGCACTCGTGTTTTTGTGTTTAGTATTTTTTCTTGTTTTTTTTTTTTAATTTTTTTATTACACCTTTATAACTTCATTGATTATATCTACTCAGAATAAAATATAAATATGCCGCACTGTTGCTAATTTGTCTTCAGTTGTGAATTTCTAGTGAAATCATTACAGTAAAAATGATACCGCGAGAGTTCTGTGTTTTATTATTAGTACTCCCGTTACTAGTAACTGGGGGTCCATATCCAAATTTTCGTTCGGAATTGGATTTTATCACTTTAAGTGGTAAAAATGAATGGTGGCAGAAAGGATCTTTCTATCAGATTTATCCTAGATCTTTTATGGATAGTGACGATGATGGCATTGGTGATTTAAATGGTGAGTGCTAATTTTGTTGATTATAATATATACCAGGAAAAAAAAGCTGTAAGCGGATGTTAAAAAGTAGAAAATAAATATAGTTGTACGGTTTTTACTTTTGGCCACTATAGTGTAAGAAATGTTAGTATAATTCTTGTTATTTTTATATGTGTGATTATCATAATGTTTCGTGTAATATTTTTCTGGCCCTTCATCTATTCAGAGCCAACAAATTTTCCATTACTCTTATAAACCTAAAAATGGATTGATAAAAAAAGCAAACAATTCAACAATATTATCGCAGAATAGAAAACAATGGGACCTTCAACCGAGCAAAATCAATCGTTGCTATGCCTCAATTGAATTCGCACTTCAAATCTTAATATGTAAAAATTTAATGCAAAGTATGCAAAGTTGCATTTAATTTAAATTACACGTTTTTACACCGTTCTAGACTTTAGATTTAGAGTAATTTTAGTCCGCTAAGTATGAAAAAATATAAGATTTGATAAATTGGCTCCAGTTTTTGATAATAACATAAGGATGTAAAAAATATATTAAATATATATTGAGACCTTTATTTTCAAATAAAAATTGCGTTATAAATGGAGTTTTATATAGCATACCCGAAAATAGAAAATACAAGAATAATTAATTTTCTATAAGATAATATATGTGTTTTTGGCCAGGATAGTCCCTTTGTAAGGTCCAGCAATGGCCGCCATCATATGGCCATCCCACCGCCTATATTTATACCTTTTCTCCATTATGAATTCGCTCTCCTTGCTCTTCACTGTAATCGCCAAGGTTGTCAGGGAATTTGTCCAAACGACTATTTGAAAAATGTAGGTTGACACCCATATTAGCTCCCAATAATTCAAAATTTTCAAGCATTTTGGCGACAATTTCGGGTATTATGCTGCAAAATTTTGATAACTGATTCAAAACTTGTCCAGGCATCAGATTCTATCATCTGAGTCATGTGGCGGCTTGTAAAATTACAATTCTTTATAAGGGTATGGATTTGTGGAATATCAAAGATGCCTGATTTTATTTTTTCCATTCTAAGGCCAGGAAATGTATGGCAAATATATTTAAACTAATCACTATCTAATCTTATTTAAGGCTTTAAAGAACTGTTTCATTAGCCCAAGCTTAATATGAAGCGGTGGAATTTTAACTTTTCCAATAGTCATAATTTCCTTCAGTGGTCATTCCTTTCTATTCCAGTGTTCTTCTTTTGCATGGCCGTCCCAAAGATAGAGGAAACAGGGGTATTTGATGTATCCACTTTGCTGACCTAATAAAAAATTCATCATCTTTAAATCGATGCATACTGATCACTGATGTTGAACACACGAATATTTTTCTAAAACAAATTTAATATTTGCGTATTCTTCCCCAAGTTTTGTTGAGTGGCCTCAATTATGCAGTAACACACATTTCAAACTGATTTTTGAGCTGTACATGAAGAGTTGCCACTCCTCTGCCCGATATTCCGGTAGACCCCTAAATTTTAAAAATGGTGGAAAATTTTGTTAACATTCACCAGATCTTCTTCTTGACTGAACTTACGAAGAATTCTTTGCTCTCTAATTCGGTAAGATGTTATTTTTACGCCTGGCTGTAGACAATGTTTTTCTTTAAGCCTGGAGGCAAGAAATTCAGTTGATTTTTTTGATAAAATTAAATCGCAGAACAAATCATTGAGCTCACCTTGAGAAAAACCTTGAAGTGTAGGATTGCATCCTTCAAATTCACTTTCACTGTGGCTTTAATTTTGAATGACTAACATTTTAATATCATCAGAGGAATCCGTTGATAACGTAGTAAATATTGATACTGGCAAATCTTTACTGTGTGGTATTGGTGGGCTCCGGGATATAACGCCCAAAAGTGATAACGAAGGTTTCATGTAAATTTTAACGTGTCAAATGTGAAATAATGTCCAGAATTTTTGGGAGTTATTTCACTCTTTTGAGTTTTATTTCACTTATCTGTTTAGGGAATTATTTTATAATGATATAAAACCCAAAATTTGTAAATGAAATAAACTCCAAGACACATAATTGATCCTGATGAAATAATGCCCAAAAATCATTTCAGAAAATGAAGGAAATATTTCCCAAACATGTGTGTAAAGTAAGAAAGCGTCGGCGGGGTGGGCGGAGAGGGAACGAGGGCAAGGGGTGCAGGGCTCCTGCGCATTGATATTCGATTTAAAGTAAGAGCGTAATTGTTAATTCGTTGGGCGTTATTTCACGGATCCGTATTGGTGCTATAGCCGATTGTATATTAGGATAAACCCACGTACGCTTTTTTTACCGGTTTATACTTTGCAAATTTACTGCACAAAGGAAGCAATCATCAAGATGATTCCTTGACTCATTGCAATTCATCGCACTCCAAATTTAAGTCTTTTGCCTCCACACAAGCTTTACATACCTTATTATGCGGCACCTATTGCCTAGGCTGTTTTCCCAAATATGCTTGGTAACCCAACAACGGTCGAAGTCAATACTGACATACATAGTTCTAGAAGTACTTATCAGAAGTCGCAACTAGTTTCAAGTATGACTCCACTCCATGTAAACAACTCAATAAGCAAAAATTCCATATGTGGAATTTTCGCACGGAATTCCAGCGGAAAAAGTGACGGCATTCTCCCACACAAAGCTGTTTTTACACGCTACAGCGAACACCATTTTCAGCTTTACAGATGTGTTGGAGGTATACGAAAAATTGTTAATGACTTATATTAGCTGTGTTCTTTTGGTTCCATGTAGTGTTCTGCAAAACACAGGCGATTGCGAATTGAATTGATTTGTAGAGTGCATAGCAGTAGAAAAAGTTTTGAAAGTATAGCGAAAATAATTAAGGTGCCATGACTTTAATTCTTACAAAACACTAAATCTGTCAAACTTTGCTCCGAATTTATCAAGCTCTATTTTAGCATTTTGCAAGGATTCAAGTCATGGCAGTTTGACTATTTTCTCTATACTTTCGAAACTTTTTCTACTGCTTTGCATCTTACAAATTATTTATGTTCCACTGTTTAATTAAAAAATTTAGAAAAAGCTTTGAAATCCCTAGGAATTCCATATAGAAATGCCATGGAAAAGTCTGGGAATTCCATGCGAAAATAACATGGAAATAACATGGAAATCCGATAGATTTCCACGTTCAGTTCCATCTACCAATACAATCAAAGACTTGGAATCTCGGCGCAGTTCCCTTCGGCCAAAGAAGCGGAATTCCGTGCGCAAATATTACGGATTTCCACGTAAACTCGTCAAAAATGACACGGAAAACGACCGGAATTCCGTTCGAATTGCTTATTGGGAACTTATTACTTTTACACGGTGTTGTCATAGTGCGGCATCAGTTCTTCCCTGTTTGTATTACCAGGGTATATCCTAGCAGTAATTACCGGATTATTTCGTTTTTGCTTTCTCAGATTAATTCTAGAAGATACTACTGGATTACTTTTGTCATGAAATTTTTTTACAATCTAAAATCGGGTATGTAATGATATTGAGAAGTAGAAAAAAAAAACTACTGAAAGAGACAAAATAATATTAAAGTAAATTTATAATGTATTTTAAAAAGCGGAAGGAGTAAAAAGTTCATAATAACGAAAACATTTCAAAGTATTCGTAGTTTACAATTTAAGGAAAATTTTCCTGATGATAAAATTATTTTGTATCTGGCAATGTAACCCAAACGTATTTGCACAGAAAATTTTAGAAACGTGTTTAACTTGTCAACCACAGATTTTTATATTGCAATGGAAACATAATATATAATATTTACTAACGTCATTATTATATGATAAAATCGATTCCTGATGTCATTCTATAATCACTTTCCTTTGTAGGAACGTGAAAGCCAATTCACAGTATAGTTCTAGTTTCTGCAAGAAAGTGTTTCAATTCGGCTGCTGGGAAGCTTGTTTTACGAAATCGTCAATGATTCTTCGATGTATTTGTTGACAATATTTACTACATATGTAGTAAAAGCTGTCGGGATCATTAATACAAAGTTTGCATGAAAAACTCATGTTTTCCAAAATCAAAAAACCCAATTGTAAGATGATTGAAAAATTTTCTTGATTGCGATCTACTGCCTAGCTAACGTGAACACAAGATTCAAAAACAAACTGCCTTGGTTCTACCTTTCGATACGTTATTTATTTTCAGCTAGGCCTTAAAGCTGCTGTTCATTGCTAATTGTCCTTACCCTATTATATTTTACTCTGATTATACTGCAGCTAAACCTAGAGCCAGAATATCTGTAATCTAATCTGTAGTCTATCCTAAATATGCCCTTAATGCATTTTCTCGAGAACTGCATCTATTTATTATTATTATGGTTTTTTACATATAAAACATAACTTAAGATAATACAGTTCTATCGCTTTCCTAAATTTAATGTATTACACCTCTATGTTATATTTGCACAACGAATTTAGCCTAAATTTTAGCGCTAATTAGAAAACATCTACAAAAAGGAATAAGAACTACATAAAATAAAAGATAAAGGGAAAAAGCTACTGTACAAAAATTAAGACAAAAAATAAACTAAAACAATGACTTTCAGTATCCAATTACTTGACTTGAATTTAATTTTCCAATTACTTGAGTTGAAATTTACGCACTGAATGATTGTTTTCATGATATTTTGATTACTTCAAGCATACTTCAAGCATACTTCAAGCATACTTCAAGTATTCATGTAAACGTACTGTATGATGTCAGAATCTGGCAATAACGTGCTGCGTAAAATTTCCAAATTATGAGTCTTTTCATATGCAATAGATCAGTGCGCTTTAAATGATACGCGACGATTCTGAAGAAGAGCGGACTGTAGTAGGAAAAAAGTGTTGGATAAATATGTAGACTAGTATGCATAATATTCCGTAATTAGCATATTTCTGTACTTCAGAGCTGACTTTGTATACCAGTATAAAACGTCCCAATCATCATCGTTTAACATTGCTATTGTTTCGTTATTGTTCAGGCGATCTTTTTGGAAATGTATTCTTCTGAATTCAGCTGGGATAGAGTATACTTCCAGGAAATGTGTTAGATTTTCTTCTTCAGACATGTTGTATAATGAGCATAGTGAACTCACTGACCTGCTCCATGGAGAGGCATTTACATTTCATAATATACCTTATTTTTTCCATGGAATAATTATCCTTGAAATAAGGTGGTATTGCTAGCTCGTAGTCTAAAGTGCTCTAAAGTTAGTGCCTTATGTTCTCTCTGCCCTTTGAAATTTTCGCTTTCACAAGAAACTACGCCTTCTTATCTAAAATCTCCTGTAGCGTTTTCTCCAAATTATCTAAATCCAGAGCTGGGCAAGTACCAAAGAAAAATTACTTAAGTACAAGTACAAGTACCGAAGGCCTGAGTACTTCAGCGTAAGTACAAGTACCACATGTATGAAAAGTACTTGTAACTAAGTACTAAGTCTATAAAAAGTACTGAGTACTTTTTGAAGAATTTTTTAATGTAATTTTTTAGAATCTTTGTACGTTGGCAGTAATTTAATGAAGTTTATCGATTTAATTTAATAGATATTAATAAATAAATACCTTTTGAAAACTATAATATGTAACCAGTGGCTACTACTTATAGTTTTTTATAGCTCTCGGCGCTGCAGGTAGAGTAAAACTTTCATCTCTTATTGCTACACTGAACTATTAGGCCGGGCGCCCACTGGAGTGGTGTGTAAGCAATGTGGCGGCGGCGCGGTTTTGGCGTGCGATGTGGCAACAAAGTGGTGTGGCAGTGGAATGGTGTGCGATTGGTATTCAAATTATTAAGCGCGCATCAAAATGGCAAGCAGCGTGTCGAGTAAGTAATTCAACATCATTTTTTATTCAAAATGAGAAGTGGCATCCACTGCCACTTACCACTCGAAAATTAAACTTGTCGGAGACTAGTGGCAATCAAGTGGTGCCACGCCACTTGTCAAATGCCACGCCATCGCCACTCTATTTCAATGTGCGCTAATCTATTTGTTTTTACGGGACTAAATTTTTTCACTTACCATTTAATCGCCACGCCACGGCCACATTGCTTACACACCACTCCAGTGGGCGCCCGGCCTAAGCAAGCACCCATTATCGCCTCCAATAATGCATAATAATTCTAAGGAAAAAATTTCCAGTAAATTTCTAAGAAAATATTGAGGTGGTCTCCCTACATCAGGTCGAGGCATCGTTGATTTTATATTGGAGCGAGGCATTCCTTGCTTATCCTTAGTTATGTCCACTGACGTATATAATATGGAGACTGCTTACTTTTCTATTTCACGTGGGCACAATTGCTTTTGTCAAATTGAGTTCCTACGTCGTCGGTGCCACCATTGAAAAAATCATTGGCGGGAAGTTGAAAAAGTGAGCACGCAGCTCGGAAAGTGTTATTCATAAAACATTTAGATTTTCTTCTGCGTAGGTATATCTAATGAATATATTGTCTTTGGTAAAACAATTTTTATTAGTAATAACCCGAAATGATTAATTTAAAATCAGTTGATACTTGGTGCTTAGAACGAAAGAGTCAGCAATATAGAAGTTAGCCCACTTTCTGTAGTGTATTTCTATGAACGTAGTCAGTCCATATTATACATGTCAGTGGATATGCCATCAAGTCGAGGCATCGTCGATTTTATATTCGAGCGAGACGTTACTAGTTTTTGTTCTACTTGCTCAGTCTTATTTGAATGTTATTAGTTTGTCTAAGGTTCTGCCTAAAGCGTGAGTGAGGCACATGTTTTGACAGTTCTTTGCGTGGCTTAAAACTCAACAAAAGAGGAGTTGTGCTAGAGATTGTGTTTACTTTTCTACGAAGGGTTAGATATTTGCAGGTACTTAATAGACTCAGAAACACTTAAGTAAAAATTTCGGTACTTAAGTACAAAACTAAGTCTTAAGTACAAGTAAATAGAAGAAAGTATTATTGTTCAAGTACTAAGTAGGGGCATTTCAAAAGTATTGAGTAATAAGTCTTGCTTTTATTTTATCGTGATTTATTTGCATGGACCATACCATGCAGTACCTCTGCAGATTGTCGATCATAATCTGCAAGGCGTGGAGACTGTCTGCAAGCATTAACAGGTCGTCAGAATTGAGAAGAATTCTTACATGCAAAGTTTCAATATTTATTCCCCCGCCCAAGGCCTCACGTCAATCATTTACATATAAGGAGAACAATAAAGGGCTCACAGGACACCCGTGCTTAAAACCTGTTTCTGTGATGAACCAATGTGATAGTGCCATGCCGTTTTATACAGAAGCTTTTGTATCATGTTAGAGACTTTCGAAGACTTTTATAAATTTAGTCGGGACACCTACATTATACAATTTATAAAAACATGTTTCTGTTTATATTATCAAAAGCTGCATTGAAGTCTACGAAACAAGCGTAAATATTCTTTTTTCCTGCAGCTAATTTGAACTGTCAGTTTATCTATCCTTTGTAATAATTAGCCTATCGTAAATGATATTTAAATTTACCTATACTTGTCTGTAGCTACCTATACTGTCGGCTTATTGCCAAGTCGTCAAGAAGCCTTCTCAACCATGAAGATATCGAAGGGTCCCATAATGATGGTGGTAGGTGGGATTTCTTGAGAACCAGAGCCAACTCATATAAATTAACTACACGTCGGATATTTATAATGATAGTGTATACTAAAATCATTGCCAAACCTATAGAGCGCGAGATAAAGAAATATATCTTGATACTGTTTCCTTACTAACTCAGCTATACTAAAATCAAGCTACCTACCAATACCCTACACACACGAGACATATCAATGATCGTTGGTTCTATTACGTAATTGGATCAATGATCATTCCTGTTTTGTGGGTGGCACACGACAATGACGGTCTTCACGTAATTAGATTTGACATACTAGATTTGACCCATTAAATGTGTCACTTGTGCATACTGACGATTACTCCCATATCCTTAAATTTCACAGAAATATTCGCGTATATGTGGCTATTTCTTCGTGACTTTCTCAGATCTTTTATATAAATGCGCCACAGTTCGCACAGCTTATAATTTCCAGCAGTTTTCCGCAATGTTGCTTTTTTCTCCGTCTCTTTTTTCTTCGTCTCTTTTTCATTCGTCTCCTTTTCCAATTTTAATGTATGACTTTTTTTTAAAGAATTCAATAATTTGGGAAACGTGCAAAATTTACCTTTAAAAATGTATCAGCCAATTTCACAAATGACATCTGACAGTGATGTCTGGAAAATCAGCTGATTTTTCCAATTAATTTGCAGTTCCTCACCACTGAAAGCGTTCTTATCGCTAAAAGAAATGATGCAGTGGCACACGAACTATGCAATGATCATTGCTCCGTCAATGATCATTGATATGTCCCGTGTGTCTACGGTATAACTTCTTTACTATAAACTGAATATATGTACTTTATGAATAAATAACTATTTTCTTATATATATTTTCCAGGAATAACTGACAATCTTGAATATCTAAAAGAAATCGGTATTACTGCAGTATGGCTATCACCAATATTTGAATCACCAATGAAAGACTTCGGTTATGATATCTCCAATTTCTACAAAATTCAACCAGAATATGGAACGATGGAAGATTTTGAAGCTATGATAGCTAAAGCCAAGGAATTAGGATTGAAAATAATTTTAGATTTCGTTCCGAATCATTCAAGTGATCAAAATGAGTGGTTTAAAAAATCTGTGGAGAAAGATGAAACCTATAAAGATTTTTATATATGGCATCCAGGTTATCCAAATCCGAAAAATCCTAAGAAACGTTTACCACCAAGTAATTGGGTAAGACTTTATCTATACTTAGCTAATAATGAGACACAATTTAAATTCTTTAATTATTTTGTTATTGAAACAGGTGAGTGTATTTAGAAAGAGTGCCTGGGAATGGAATGAGCAAAGACAAGAATTTTATTTTCATCAATTTTCCATACAACAACCAGATTTGAATTACCGAAATGAAGCAGTTAGAGAGGAAATGAAGGTAAGAAAATTATTTTATGAGTTTAATTCTTCCACAAGAAACATAGTTTTAGCAGTTTTTTAGTCTTTTACTATCTGAGCAATCTAGATCCTGCCATATTCATGTCCTGTCGATAGATTTAGATTGAAGTTTATAATGAGGTTGGTGGCCTTTGTATTGCAACCTGAAGATGAAGATATTTTTGGATGATATTTTTCCGAACGAAGTTGGCAAGCTTTAAAAAGTTTGAACCAAAGTTCAAATCGTGTAATCACATTATAAGACATGCTCCGATGTTTCGTCCTTTTTGAGACATAACTTACAAACGTCAGTGGGTCATATGCCTTTTCAGTGCATGTATTTGTTAAGTTTGCAGTGGCCTGTTCATACTCCTACAGTGATTCTAAGTTGATTCCTAGATAGCCTTAAAAGATCCAGGCTCTAATTTATTGAAGGACCTTCAATGAATCATTTGGAATATCTTGGACCTATTATTTATGTCCATCTCTGATCCGTTTGGTTGCGGATCCAGCATTGTATGGTCAGCTCCACGATATTATTCGAGTTACCGTAAAATGCTTCCAGTCCGATGAAGGGTATGGATGCTTCTTTTTTGGCCAGGGTGCCTAAATTGTCATTCCCATCAATTTCGGAGTGTCCTGGCCCATTGAAGTGTTAGGCGATCCTTTGTGAGAAGGTATGTTAATGCTTAGATGCATTTCCACATTAATCCGTTTTGACCTCAGGTGATGAGGTGGCTTTCAGTGCCGCTTAGCTATCTGTATAGATATACATATATATTTTTTTGTTAGTGTAAGGCCGGTCGTGGCTTTCGTATGTACATCTGGTGATGGGATATACTTATGCTTGCAATTTTGGGGCATACTTCCAAGGTTTTGATAGATATTAGCCCATTCTAGATCTCATATAAGACATTTAAAGGATCGCTAGATTTGACGGACTGAAATATTTCGTACACCTTTTCAGGAACCCAAGATTTGATCTGCCCAGCTTAATTTGGCTTTACACCATATATTCCTACACCTACACCTGCTGATAAGAGCAAATATTTAGGATAAGCCCTTCTCGTCTGCCTAATCTTTCCATATACAAGAGTCTGCTCATTATACGAGGGTTGTCTGAAAACTGTCCGAAATAACAAAGATACAAGACATTTTTCTTCAGATTATTTTTTTAAGTCTATACACTTGTCCCAGCGATGCTCCCATATCTTCAACCTGTTCGAATAGTACAAGGAATCTTTCTCTGCAAAATAGTGGTTTACGAAGGTGATGGCTTCCTCATTCGACAAAAATCTATTCTCCGAGTACAACTTTTAGCTCAGGGAGGAAAAAATAATCACTTGGGGCTAGATATCGTGAGTACGGCGGGTTTCAAGCAGTTCAAACTGTAATCCGTGGATTTTCTTCGGGGAAATAAGGTGTGAGATGGCGCATTGCTTAGGTGAAACACAATTAGTTTATTCTGGAAATGTGGCCGTTTTTCCGCAATTTCTGCCTTCAGCTTGTCAAGTAATGATCCTTGTCAAGTATGATCCTGTAATAGTTTTTCCTTTTTGAAGTTAATCGATTCAGATAACTCTATGACTATCCCAGAAAACAGTTCTCATAACTTTCCTAGCCATAGGCACAACTTTGCCTTCTTTGGAGGCATTTTCCCCTCTCAGTCCATTGTATTGACAGTATTTTTTGTTTTTGGAGTATAGTGGTGTATCCAAAATTAGTCTGAAGTAATCAATCGGTGGAAAAACTCCAGCGTTGGAAATATTCATTCGAACACGTTTTTGGTCCAAAGAGAGCAAACCCGGAACCCAACGCGCGGACTGCTTTCTTATGCCAAAATCTTGATGCAATATGTGACAAACATGCTGTTTGGGCATGTGCATACCTTCTGCTACCTCTCCAACTTTAATTCGACGGTTGTCTAGCACTATTTGGTGAACTTGAGTGATATTTTCGTCAATGATTGCAGTTTTTGGACGTCCCGAACGTTCATTGTCATCTAAGCTGGTACGGACACGTTTAAATTCAGCTGCCCAAAATTTCACGGTGGCAAATAATGGTGCAGACTTCCCGTACACAGCCCCCAACTAGTTTTTGATTTGCGTAGGCGTGTGGCCTTTCAAAAACAAATATTTAATGGCAGATCGATACTTGACTTTTTCTATTTTCACAAAAACACTTAAAGATTTTTATCCAAAAACTGCGCATCTGAACTGGCAAAAATATTTGAGAGTATCTTTAAAAGCATGCACAAAAACATTGCTGAACTTTTGTTTACGAGTGCTGCTATCTTCATGTTGAGGTCGGAAACTTTTCAGATAACACTTGTAGTATTGCCAGAATTTACGTGAATTACCAAGAAAGATTTGTTCTTCAGGGATCTTCCAGTTGAAATATTTGTATAATCGTAAAAATCATAAAATCAAAAAGGCTAGAAAAATATATTAACCAGAATGACATCTTTATGTGAGATGTGAAACTGTTTCGCTTTAGTGAGTGTAGAATGCGTCGTAGCCTCAAAAATTCAAGTATTGCTGTCATATATTGAAATCTATTAGAATTGATTTATCTCAAGTCAGTTAAAAAAGAGCACAGCTAAACTGTTAGTAACTGCAGATACCATTCCCATTGTTCCCATTTTAATGATCATTAGGCGCCTGTTAATTTAGATCTACTATTATAGAAAGTCCTGCGCTTTTGGTTAAACAAAGGAGTTTCCGGATTTCGTATTGATGCAATTCCGCATGCTTTTGAATGCACCGCAAAAGACGATCTATTCCCTGATGAGCCCCGAAACACCGCAGTTACAGATCCTGACGACTACGGATATCTAATACACAATTGCACAGTTGATCAACCAGAGACACTACAATTAGTGTACGATTGGCGTGAGGTTCTCGATGAATTCAAGGAGACTGGTGAGGATAGGTAAGTTGGATTCATATAAACTTCTTGAGAACCTTAGGTTGTATAAAAACGAAAATATTTTTCAGGATTATGATGACTGAAGCGTACTCTCCAATCGATATTATTATGAAATATTATGGTGACAATGGGAGGGAAGGAGCTCAAATGCCTTTCAATTTTCTTTTTATCAGTAATCTCAATAAAGCCTCAAATGCTGATGATTTCATGAGAACAATTAATTCTTGGATGGATAAAATGCCCGCAGGAAGAACTGCAAACTGGGTGGTATGTTTGTCCTGATATTTTATTATGCAGTTGTCTGCTATTTGATTTTTTTGCTTCTTTTTTAATGCATAAAAATAGATGGGCAATCATGATCAATCCAGAGTTGGAACACGTTTCGGTATAGAACGTATTGACTTGATGAGTATGGTTTTACAAACTTTACCTGGAGCAAGTGTTACATACCAGGTGTGTGTGTGTTTCGTTATTTTATTTATTGTGTATATCTTATAGGTACCATTAACAATTTTCTTAATTTAGGGAGAAGAAATTGGAATGACGGACGTTTGGATATCATGGAAAGATACTGTTGATCCACCAGCTTGCAATTCAAATCCACAAATATATGAGAAATTTTCCAGAGATCCTGAAAGGACACCGTTTCAATGGAATGATGAAAAGAATGCTGGATTCTCTTTAGCTAATAAAACTTGGTTGCCAGTGGCGCCAAACTATAAGGATGTCAATGTAAAAAAACAGCGAACAGATGATAAAAGTCACTTGAATATTTATAAAAGTTTGCAAAATTTAAGAAGGACAAAAACCTTACGTGAAGGTGACTTACAAGTAAAAACGTACAATCAGAATGTGCTTGCAATCCTAAGGTGAATTGAATTTAAAATTGTTGGATGGAATTTGTTTTTATTAATTTTGGTTCTTATTTCCAGATCACTTGGAGGAGAGCCCTCTTATGTTACCGTAGTTAATTTAAATTCCGAAATTGAAACTGTAGATTTATCTGCTTTCAATGGACTTCCAGATTCCTTAGAGTATGCCGTTGTTGGCGATCATTCATCACATAAGATTGGGTAAGCATAAGAATTTTTTAACTCCTGATTTTATGGCCAGAGATAAGGTCAATGTTCCAAGCGACTAAAAATATTTGTATTCAATATTAGAATGTAGTTTTAAAAGCGAATAATTTCTCTTGAATTAATTTTTTATATTTTAATTACAGGGAAGCTGCATCTGCCAAAAAAATCGTTCTTACGCCATATGAAGCAGTTGTTCTGAAATCTAAAACCAGGTTGGCTTTTGTGAGGGGATACTATTTTTACGAATTAAATTAAAGTCAAATATTTTTTTAAGTTGAAAGCTTTGTAAAATTTGATCTTGAAAATAAATAATTTGACGAACGAACAAATTCACTGTATTGAATAGAACTGAAAAATATAAAACTGGTAAAAATCATGCACTTTGGTTCATTTAATATGTTTCTAATAATTTTTTAAATTTCTGTAATGAACGGTCGTTATCTTTTAGCGAATAATACCCTCGACATACGATAGCCATAATTCTAAATTACCTACATCAACAAGATAATCTCTGTCGTGTGTCACCCCTGAGATTTTAATTATCCCACAAAATATAACATTATTATCGCCACATCTTGACATTGACATAATTTGGTTTTTGAGGATTATCTCCAAAGCACCACTAAAAACACGTAGTAGTGATTCTGTGAACTAACAGTTACAGCTTTTAGACGCAGCTGTTCGTGGTGTTTATGACAAATTGCATCGTTTAAGAACAAGTTTTTTGAAGAAAAGGAAAACGTTGATTAAACTTCTCCTTTTTATAACCGAATATCGCCGCACACTGCTGCAAATAGCAACATAGGTCTTTTATTTGCTTTAAATTTTCGGGCACTATTATAAATACGTCTATTTACAAGAACTGTTAGATCCCCTAGTAAATCATTGCAGTTGGTTGCTGTCTACTAATACTTTGGCTATTGCAAACAGAATTTGATTTAATGTCAAAATCGTCTGTCACCATATATTTAATTGGAAATTAGATATTATATTTGGTCGTTTGTCGACGGTATAAGCCCAGATGTTTAAATCTGTTGTTTTTATCAACCTGAAGTGACCAAGGAGTAGCTTTCGACGGAAGATAAGCAAATTTCCATTTTCGTTTAAAGTATGGAAAAACGTTGAATTATAGTGCGTTCGTGTAAGCCTGCACATCTAGAAAATAAATTCCCTCTATAAGAAAATCTGTTCCCTATGAGAATCTGCTCTTGATCTTATTCTTAATCTATCCATCGTCAAGATCAGTGACAACTCATATTTTGAATGAAAATATTATAGCCCATGTTTTTTCGTGAAATTTTGACTGAAAATTTTATGTTAATGATTTCGACAAGCACTTGCTGGAACCATACTAATGTGGGAATTCACCTGAAAAATTTGGTTACGAAAAACTCGTTGGGCTTCAAAATTTGTCCAAAAATCTTGTTCGCTGAGCAGTTTTTATTGGCTAACTTTTGGTCTAATAAATTCTTGATAAAAATTCTTTTACACCTGCTACCTCTCGTCAAGGTCAGGCACAGCTAATACTTTTCATGTAAAAATCGATAGCGTATAGCGCATATTTTTTCGCAAAATTTTGACTGAAAGTCTTGTGTTACCGATTTCGACAAATGAGCACTCGTTGGAAGCGAAATAATGAGAGGAATAGACCTGCAAAATTTTGCTGTGAAAAACTCTCTGGTTTATATATAAAAGAGAAACCTGTTATCTGAGCAATTTTTATGGTCTAATTTTTGGTCTAATGAATTTTTGTCAAAAATTCTTTTACACTTCTTTTTCTTCTTTGAATAAACCCTTCCCGTCAAAATCGGTTACAGTTTATATATTTCATGAACAAATCTATAGTTTTTTTCACGAAATTTTGACTGAAAATCTTGTCACCGATCTTGGCAAGTGAGTACTTGATGGAAACGTAATGAAGAGGGAATGCATCTGCAATATTGCGGAAAACTCACTGCGCTTCGTAATATGTCCGAAAAACTGATCCGCTGAGTACTTTTGATGGTCTAACTTTTGGTCTAATGAATTTTTCGCGAAAGTTTGGATAAAACTTTTATGTCGTCGATTTCGACGAGCATTCAGTCGTTGTAAGCGTAATAGTGAGAGGAATCCATCTGCAGAATTTTCCGGCGAAAACCTCATTTGTTTTCCCAATGTATCCAAAGAACTGGTTCGCTGAGTAATTTTTATGGTCTAATTTTTGATCTAATGAATTTTTTACAGAAAATCTTTTACACTTACCTATTATGTTATTTTTCTTTCTCTCGTCGAATGAACCTATCTATGAATATAGTTATTGTTGGGTACATCATCTATGAAGTATCAGAATTTATTTGACTATATTCCAATTATGTTCCTATGGTTATTAAAATAACAAGAATAACTTTGCTCTGGTTGTCTATTAAACAGCAGACTTATTTGCGTATATAGCATTTATTCACCTTTTTGTAATAGGGGAAGGGAGAGTAAGACGATAGTCAGTTTTGATCATTTTACTTTCAACTACGAATTTTCTGATTTTCATAAATTAAAAACTTAACGAAACTCTTTTGGGGAAATTTAGCAAAGTTTGCATTTTGAACCGAAGGAGGGTGCTAAGCAAAATGGGGATAATAAATTGTGGAAGTTACGACCCATAACAGATCACATAAAATCAAAAATGTCCCGAGCAGCATTTATTGTTCGACGAAGGTATATATTATCGCATGTTTTGGGAAGCACGGATGCAAGCAATTCATAAAGGGAAAGCCTATGGGTATATAAGGTGTGGTCTTTATGAACTCCCCGATAAACTTTGAGGCGTAGCAACGCAAAAACCTGCGTTCCAACTCAGCGTAAGCGGAACGATTCGGCAAATCTGCTGCTCTTCTTGTGAACATGATTGATGATATTTCTTATAACGTTACACAGATGCCATTTTCATCCTTCTTTGACAATTTCCTTAGAAATTTTCCTTTGTTGGCTTATTGGAAAAATCGTGGCTACAATGGTACTGGTACAATTCGTGAGAATTGAATACTGAAAAGTTGTCCGATCCCGCATAAAAAAAAGTCGAGGTAAAAGAAACGCGGCTACTACGAATGCATGAAAATGAACGAGACTGGGATTCCCCAAAATTGATCGATAATTCGGTGGTCTACCAAGTTATATAGAATTCAAGGTATTCTCACTAAACTTTTGACACATTTCATCTGATGTGCCGTGACGTCACTATGTGTTTAAAATGTACTCCATATATTGAAAAATATATAGAAAAATAAAAAAATCTTTGATATCTTAATAAATGTGGCAACAAATTTTTGAAATTGTGTATAACTTGAAAGTTGTGAATATTTTAGATGTTTTTTTATAAATCTTTTAACATAACTAAGTTCAGTAAGGTAAAAAGATGTACTTTCAAGTTCAAGTAAAAATGTAAAAAGAAACAAAAATAGTTTTTTTATGCCATACCTAAATGTACTAACATAATAATGATTTTGTAGCAGTAAAATATTTAATTAATACATAATTAATCTTTTCTTTTTTTTCCTTTTTACTGCATTTTAATTAGTTTTCATGCTGTAAAGTAAAATTTAGTACGAGTAGTCACAACGTACCTATGTGAGATGATTTCACTTACCAGGATGTTAAATTGTGGTATAAGTACTTCTATAAATTAGGCATCGTTTAGTCATCGTCAGGTATTTGGATATTAGACACAGAGTAACTTCACCACAATTTTCTCTCCAGACCAAATTGCGGAACGTGGTTCGTACCGAGAATATCTTGTGGTCTACATGTTGCCAACTGTTTTAGGCTCCACCTTGCAGTAGATCATCTCGCTATTCTAAAGAAGTTCGGAAAAGAATAGGAGTCACTAGGTCGTTTGTTGTGATAGAATATGGGGTCGATCGATTTGACCAAAATGTTTATGTTTACCCAGCGCTGTCCTTCTGACAATTTCTCGAATACTACAATTTGCTTGCTGCCAAAGCGGAGTACTTTCGAAAAAAACGGAGTGCATGACTAACGAAATTGAATTAATTCAAACTAATTAGAATGGAATGTCCAGAAATCATTTAAAAATGAAAAAATAACATTTTTCTTAAAATTATTCATATTTAGATTTTTAAGTATCAGAATTTCATTGCTGTCCTGATGAGATCGCCCTATGCTGCAGAAACACATACATAGTATACTCTCAAATTTTCTTAATAAAACTTTGATTTTTGGCTTTAATCCAGTAAACTGACAGAAACAGTACCTCGGTACATCATGTTAAAAATTTATTGTGGTTTTGCACTGTTTTTTTTTCGCTTGCGAGATTGCACAGTCATAATAAATAATTTTAAATTATTTAGATATTCTCAAAAACAATGCCAAATATGTCAAAATAGAAACATCTCCAAAGTAAATTAAATTGTAGAACAATAAGAAGAGCTAACAAAGCTTTTATGAATCCTGTAATAAAGTCGATCAAGATTTCTTTTTATTAACTTTTTTAAAAAAAACTAGTCGATCCGCTACCGATTGGAATAAAGGAGAAAAACTTAAAGCATGTGCATATATTATCACAAAAGAGATCATCATGGGATATTAAACAGGGTGTGCCCAACTGCATTTTTATTTCGAGGAATATTTAATATTGACAAGGAAAATATTCAGAAAGTGTATAATAACCGTAATTTGGTTTCAAGCACAACACCGTCTAAAAATCGTGTTAGAGATTTTCTGCAAGACAATACGCATCTTTATCAATTAACAAAATGTGTCGAATGTACCAAAAAGATATTATGGATCCTGAGCCTCAAGTAAAAAATTCGTTATTAGAGGTATTAGAAAATTTAATAGCTTCTGATTTATACTTATCACATTTTTGTGCTTATTACATAATTTTTATTTTCTCATATAAGTAGAGAAAACTGGTTTTTATTTTTAGATTTTCCCGCTCATTTTTTTTTTCCAGCAATACGATTTTCGTAAGTTTTAAATTTCTAGTTGGCAGCTTTGATTCAGGTATTCATACCTGCATGGAGTAAAAGGGGTTTGTCATGTAAAGCATACCTGCATAAATCAAATTAATATAGGTGTATATTAATAAATTCATAAATTCCATTATTAGTTTATTTATTTAATTATGCAAAATTTTTTAATTTTTTTAAATATTTGTAAGGTTTTTAATACAATCATCATGTAAAATATTATTGACAACATCCGTCGCTTTAGTTTTTCCACTGCAATACTTTCAATTAAATATACAAGAGATCCTATTCATGTAAAGGCAGGGTTATGCAGAATATAGAAGACAATAATTTTAATTTCAGCAATTTTGATTTTTTTTTATCTTGGATTGAATTTCTTCAGCCTTATCAATGTGGCTAGATTTTTATAACTAAATTAGCACGCTTATGAGATTTCGTATGATTATGCCTCTCAATACGAGACACATTACTTGAAATATCTTTAAAACGTATTTTACAAAACATTCTGCTGTTTCTCTTTTCTATCCATTTATACATACATATGTAAGTCTTCGTCCATACAGAGCGAAATTTTTGACCACGTTTAGTTTGTTTATTATTAGTATTACCATAGAATTTTCAAGTATGGTTTTTTGACGTGTCTGGTCGTCGTGCTCTAAATCTATCGTTATACTAGAAATTCTGTTTTCTATATTATTTATATTTGTTGAATTTTCAGGAATTGTTCTAGATTGCCTCTGATCTTCCGATCATATTGCTGGTACCAAAACCACAACATTTAGAATGTTTAATAAGGTACCTGAAATATTGTCAATAATTCATTTTAGTCATTTACTTATGCACGTACATTTTAGGTACTTTAACATGTACATCTCCATTAGCGAAAGTGATTTTTGATCATATTAGATTTTTACTATGTACTTCACAGCTCCGTATCTCCGTATGAAGTTCTGATTCCCCGCTAAAATTTGGAATAGTTAGTAAACTATATACTGAAAAGAACTTTGAGGTCATTATAAACAATGGTCGATCTACTCAGTAAGTCAATTTCAACAATCAAAATTAGTATTTTCCTAATCCAATCATCATCAATATCGTTTTTCTTTTGCTTAAAGTTAAGTAGTTATCATATAAGATTACAACTACGTTTTTGTGCTGCCTGAATTACAGGGCCTAAGATTCCCCGATTTTTGGTCTATCATTAAAACATCACCTTTAAATTACAACTCTCGAGGTAAAATGATTAAATGAGACGCCTTTCAGAGAAATTTTTTCTTTTGAACCGTGAATATTTCAAAATGCATCCCTTCAATTGTTCCTTGTTTATTTTTTTAAATAATGCTCAGAATGTTGTTAATAAGTAGGTAAATTTTCCTTTTAAGAGAAGTCAGTACCAAGGTTTGCAAGTTTCATACATTTTTCAATGCAAAATTCTATCAAACTATTTGTAACAGAATAATGATTTATTTTTTAAATTGAAGGAAATGAAGAGGTTTAGTAAATAACTTCGGGAAAAATAAAACAAAATTGATTGGAATTGAATTATAGGCTCGAAAACTTGCAAAAAATGGTAAAAATTGAAGTTGTTTAAATCAAATTTCTGGTAGTAGGAATTCTCATTACTTTAGATTGCGACTTTTTTTTAGAAAGATACAGCGTGGATCCAGCAAATAACGTCGAGTTTTTTCATTTTTAGTGGCGTTTTCTTTAATTATTTGGCTCTAATAGTACTTGTTTTTTCTCCCGATATTATTTCATCGACAAGAAATTGCAATATTTCATTGAAAGTTGTTGAAATACAAAGCAAAATAGTTTGTTTTACATTTATGTGCACAAAAAATTTTCAATTTATTTGAACTGGAAATTTTCATTTTTCATCTTAAATTGACGCATGTTGGGTTCCTGCCTTTTAGTTAGATGTCTCTAATGTGGTTTGTGGTCTAAGTCTAGGCTATTTTTATATTAATTCTCTCACTTTCACCTTCGTATTGCAAATTTTAAGGCTCTCTGGGGGTTGATTCTGATCTCTTGGTCGTAGTTTAGGCGTATATTTCAGTCACATATTTTGTCATTTCACCTGAAATTTGTCGTACTTTTATATTCACCATATTCATTTTTATTGATCCTTTTCATCAACCACAAAATAAACTAAAATTAATTTGCAACATTGGTTATTTATAATTAGATGTGCCCAGAATCATTGACGTCTTAGAAAGGAGATGTCGCTATGCGTCTTTCGTTTGTTATATCCAGATTTAAAACTTCTAATAAAAGAGTAATTAATGACCGGTAAGGAGTTTTGATTTAGTTTTGAAACATTTTTATATTATATGCTGGAAATATTGTATTTTCACCATTAAATAAAAGTTTCAATCACATTTTTGACAAGTAGCGACATCTCGTTTCTAAGACGTCAGTGATTCTGTGCACATCTATATATACATAAATAATCATTGTTTGCAATGAATATACGCGTAAAAGTATGACAAATTAGTCAACTATTTCCGAGGTTGTGACAAAATTTTTATACTGTGGTAAAATGGATATCCTACACCTAATTAGAGCAATACAAGGGCTTAAATTCGAAATAATATTATGAAGTGTCATTTTCAGTTAATTCTACATAATGCAAGGCTTACTGAACTGAATAAAAACACGAAAAAATCATTTGAAAAGTTCATTTCATTTAGGCGTATATTTTGACAAAAAAAGTACGACAAAATATACGCGTAAATGAATTGAATTTTTCTACTGACTTTTTCGTGTTTTTATCCAGCTCAACAAGATTTGCATTACATAGAATGAACTGATAGTGACACTTCGCATTACAAATTCAAAATATTATTTCGAATTTAAGCACTTGTATTGCTCTAATTATTATTATAATTATAATTAATCTATAGATGTAGAATATAAATTTACCACAACATAACATTTTTGTTACAACCTCGGAAGCAGTTGACTAATTTGTCGTACTTTTAGGCGTGTATTCTGACATTAATTCATTGCAAATTCATTTTAGTTTATTTTTTGGTTGATGAAAAGGATAAATCAAAATGAATATGGTGAAGTGAGGGGAAGGGTAAAATATATGACAAAAATATATGCCCAAGTTACGACAAAGAGGTCGGAAAATTAGAGCTTTTGCTGTGTACTGACTCAGATTTTATTACTAAAATGTAGGTAGGTACTGTAAATGTATATTTTTAAGTTAAGCTTCCAACCTACTGAGGTGAATAAAAACGGAGTACCGGAGTACGCTATTAGTTTTCGGAGTACAAATACTCCGATCGCAGGACAAATGACCGCACTGTGCTTAACGTATTGCATATGGTTGAAAAAAGTGTTAGAGACATCTTTACATGGCTTACGGATTCTTGCGTTCAAAATGCATGGCAGCTTTATCGCCGTGTCATTCAGGGTATGCCACAGCTTCAATTCAGACGTGAGGCCACAATTTATTATTGCAAACATTGTGGCGATCCGCCAAAGTCACACAGCAATATTTCAAACCAAAAACGCCTTAGTTGGCACTCTTCCCTACGATCAAATAAATTACCTCATCATTCCTTTGGAGAATAATAGACGCTCTAATGGAGACTTGTGTAATTCGATTGTTCGAGCTCAAAGTCTGATAAAAATCTTTGCTTGCGTTGTTTCAAGTCTTATCATACCATGGATCAATAATTTCGAATGAAACCTACTAACCTTGTGAAACTAGTGGCTTTAAATGAATAAAAAATAATAATAACATTTATTCTTGCAGTTTTAGTCGAGAACAACTTTGGAAAAATTGATTTTGTGTATGGATAAAGACCTTTACCCTATAGCTCCTGCAGGCATCATATGGCAAGGACATTTTGAAAATACAAGCGCCTTTATCGAAAATGTAATGATTCAGTTTTTCTATTCTTTTTCTAAGAAAGGCGCACCTAAAATATTTTTTAAAAATTCGAAAAATTAACGTTCAGGAGGATACAATTACAACACACAAGAGAATTCTATAATGATGAATTTGATAATGAAATAAAACTTCTATTCTCAACGTTTAGGACATTTCCAAGGCAATTTGGAAAGGGAAATTTATCTCAGTTAGCTACTCATACCAAAAATATTCAGAAGAAGTGAAGGCAATAGAATCCACACTTTGAATTTAATTCGTATCAACTACAGTAAATAAAGGTTCCATTAAGCAAAACAACCCCTGAAATTCTATTTTTCTCTTGAAAATGTTTCCAAGATTTATTTACTTTGAACAAAACGTATAAATGGGACGAGGAGAATTAGCGTCGGCAGAGTGATATTACTCGATTTCGTCCGTCCTTGCCCTTTCAGTAGAGGAAGTATAAGCACTGAAAATGTCTTGATTTTGGTGGAGAAACAATTACATTGAACTGAGCCAAGCACAGCAGATATCTACCTTAGCTTAGGGAAAAATATAGTATTTGCGTGAGCAAAACACCATAATATAGTATATATAGCGGAATCGTTCGCTGTGTTAGTGTCACCCCAATTTATAAAATCAATTAAAAGGACCTTCTTCCATAAATACCCATCAGAGGCAGTTTAATTGCAGGCTCTAAATCCTTTTGTCATATAAATTTTAAGCAGCAAATTGGGCTCCCTGCGGCTTTTAATGTCAAGATATTGCCGTCAGAGCTTTTATGGGAAAACACAAATTAAAAAGGAGGAACGCAACTATTTACTAATTCTATATGCACTGGTGTATATTGTCCTTTAATAGATTTAATTATTTAAGCTGACAAAAACCCTTTATCATTGGGACCGTAATCATGATAACCTTCAAAATGCCAGATGCCTTGATGTCCATGTAATAAAAGCATTTTCCTGAAATGTAATGGCAATTAATTGATATTGGCATTGTGTATCGAAGATATCAATTATTTTGTGTCCCATTTAATCTGTTTCAAGCTAATTAAGATAATAATTTTCAATAGAATATTTTTCTAATGTTTGAATGATTCGGGTAATCAAGTACAGGGTGATGTGATCTCATGATTTTGTCAACCTAATGGTGTGTAATAGTCTATCATTGCTGCAGCGAAACATTCGAAAATCAGCAGACTGAGAATGGTAGCAAGTCTTATTTGGGTGTCCCGTAAGTCGTGCTAAGCCCCAAGGTTATGGATAAGTGATACTTAGACGACGATAAGATTGTATGGGTGGGGGTGTGGGAAATCCTAACAGTTTCTCAGATAACAGGACTTAAAACTATTTGGGTATTGTGTTTATAGATCACCCTGTAACTTTTTAAATGTTATACGCTAAGCTGATGATGATGTGTTTTTTGATAGAAATAATAGTTAAATTAAAAGAAAAAACGAGTTAAAATTCAGTAAAATTCTCTAGGAAAAGCTAGTCCCGCATAGGGCTAATCTTCCTAGGCACTCAAGTAAATATGTAGTATTTCGCCTCGTATAATTTATATAATTTACACTTAAAAGTTATTTTAAGTGCATATATGAGGTCAGCCTGCACTGTGGCGTATACGGCAGACGGGAACCAAGCCCTGCTGATGAGTAATATGGTTCCTGCTATTATGAAACGCCCGATTTTGCATAGAAATTTATTCTTTTAAAAGATTTTTCGTTTGCAAGAGTTTTTTTTTCTCAATTCTCGAGCTGCGGATTGGGCAGCAAACTCAGTCAATTTCATTTTAACCGAATTCGCTATGAGTTTAAATTATCTTAAGTGCATATATGAGGTCCGCTTGGCTGTACACTTTGCATATACGGCAGGCGGGAACCAATCTGTACTGATGAGTATACAGTTCCTGCCGATACGAAACGCATTTTTTTTTTGCAAAGAAATGTATTTTTCAAAGATTTTTCGATGTAAAAAGAGTTTTTTGTTCACTATTATTGGAAAGGTTATCGGTTAGACAATCTATAATTATCGCTTGATTAAGATTTGTCTCACTAGTTTTGTAAAAAAAAAACACTAATTCAAAAGTAGTACAAAGCGTGGTACAGCACCTTCCCCTACTAGATATTTCCGTCAAAACTATCGTTGAATTCACCAATTATCTAAAGAAATTTTCGACCTCTCTTAAATGCACCTGCATCTTGATGAAATTCTGTAACTTGACATTAAACATTATGTGTGCTGCATCATTTTGTAAAAATATCAAATCTTATGCAAATAAAATCTAGATAAGTGTTAGGCTGACTCTATAGATATAGATACTATCCAGATCTTTAGGATCCAATTATTTTTATTTAGAAATGCTGTTGTGCTATGAGACTATGTCTTCCATGTTCCAAGAATCCAGAGCAAAGTGTGAATTCAAGCATTGATTTTATACATATAGATATGCCACCGCCGAGCACAAGATATTGTTACATCTTCTCACTGAGTCGCCACCGTAGTACTTTATCATCCGCTCACCAAAAGGTCCGCCATCTGTTAGCAAAACTTGGCGAATATTAGGATAATAAGTTGTCTTCGGTTATAAATAGCGCCATATCACAGGAAAGAATCTAATCTAATCTTGTTTTCTTCGTCTTTCTTTATCTAATGATGTGTAGAAATGTGGAAAAAATCTATAATAAAGCCATTTAAAGGCATATCTTGATTAGTATCAAAATGATTGAAACGATTTGGCAGATGTGCATCATACGGGATTTAAGTGAAAAGAATCTCATACTTCGCTTTCTCAGCAGAAAGTTGCAGAATATACAAAATTCTTATCTAGGCACTGGAGGCTTCCAAGAAATTTTTCGATCGGATTTTTGATAGAATTTCTGCGATCTACCTTCTTAGAATTTTTGATACGGATCACGGTATACAGAAAGCAATACTTATGAGCGTAACACAAAATTTTTTTTGTTATAAATTACTGGTAATTTTTCTTCAGAGTTCTATTGGTTGCCGAGACCGATGTAATAAAGTTGGATTGATTCGGGTGCTGAGCTCGGCGTTCCTAATAGTCTAAGAGCTAGACACGTTTTACAGAAATTAGTTTAGTGCGGTTAGTTTTTTGAAATGATATGCCTTTCCTTACAGTATTTCAATAGCGTTGCAGACAGCTTCCTCGTTGCTAGCACCGTGCTAGACTTTTTTTTTTCGTTAAAAACCAACGTCTTGTCGGTCGTACTCTCACACTTCCCTTTCGCACTCCAATCGATTTGGCTATTGACAATCAACCGAATTTCTGCGTGACAAATTAATTTCATGTTGCTCCTTCGATAACCAAACCAGCTCGTATAAAAATTACAGCCATAATAAAATCATTTTTTTTATCATCAAAAAAAAAAAAAGCGTCTGGCACATACTAGCAGGAAAAAAACTGTCTGATAATAATGAAACCATTCCTAATTTGAAAATAATTTATTTATTTAGCTAAGGTACCTATAATATATACCTACATATAAGTTACTGAAATAATGTGTCAAATAAAATATGTATTAAATTACATACGCATTAATTTAAATAATAACTTCTTGTAGAACAGAAGGAATACAAAATTCAACAAAAAAATCTCTTACGAAGTTCTTCTCTATATATATATCTCATAAAAAGCGAATTTATTGCGAAGAAATCTGAAATTCCTTTGAATTCCTTTATTATATTTTTTCCACATTCCTAGACATTGTTAGTTAGGGAAGAAGAAAAAACATTTTATAATTTTTTTCTAATAGATGGCGCCATCTGTAAACAAGATTTTAGTCATTCGGTAAAAATTTCGACTCTGTTTACTAATTTGGTACAAGTAAGGCCATCTGTCGAGAAGATGTAACAGATGTGGTGGCATATCTATATGTATAAAATCAATGATTCAAGGCAAAATTCTTCAAAAGATTTTCATATCATTAAATCTCTCAGTCTGATATAAAAGAAACATTGAAACAAAATATTCGAAAGAATTTATAGTTACAGCATTTGAAAGCATAGAAAACGAGCATATTGAGCATTTTTCTTAGAAATATACATGAGAAAATTGTGTGCAGAACTTTTTATGCACTATGGCCAACAAATAGAAGACGACAGCCGTACAAAATCTAAAGAGAAAAGAATTCATTAGGAATACACAGGGAATATTTTCTTCAGATTCCACACACGCTTATCGGTCTGTAATGTAAGTATTTGTGAAATGAAAAATCTCACATTGGGGTCATAATGTGCCCCAGGGGAGAACTTTCTTCCCTTCAGATGTGCGCTCATATTGTTATACGTTCATTTTATCCGCATATAAAAATTTACCCTGAAAATGTCAAACTATAAGTGATTTCGGGGTCATTCTATGGCAAATCGACCAAAAATTACAACAAGTGTGATATGACCATCACCAATTTTGTTGAAATTTTACACATTTAGAGGGTTTATGAAAACATAAGAACGAATTGAAAATTTTCCATATACAATACGTATTTTGCGATTTATGGCATTTTCAAAATTTCGCAAAAATTCTGTCCTGGTTTCTTAAAAAAATCATATATATTTTTCTAGTCTTGCTATAACAGTGAAATATGGCTCATTTGAAAGATATGACTTCAACTTATCTAAAAAAAAAAGTATCTTAAAAATACATACGTAAAAGGACATCAGGAATAAGGATTTTATCCGTGAATATCCTGGAAGACATACTCTGGATTTTATTCATTTATTTTTTATTTTTTTATTTATATTATCCACTAAAACATTAATATTTTAACTTAGGATCTCAACGGAATCAAGGAGTAGAAATCAAGAAAGTTTCACCAAAATACATCCATAACTACCCGCTTGTTGCCCTGCACCTGCAGGCAATAGGTAAGTCATGCTTAAAAAAGCAAGAAATTGTCAGTGGCGGGGAGATCCCAACTGTTTCCGAGCTAACAGGAATCTAAGGTATTTGTTTATGTTTTTATAGATCAGCCTGTAACTTCTGAGCGTTACATCTTATGATGATGATTTACAATTTGTTGCATTGATAATAGTTAGACCTTTTAAACGGCATTTATATTTTCCCCTCCTCTTGTCCATTTTGAAGATATGGGTCAACAACAATTAAAATTTTGGAATTTTAACTGGGTTTTTGTTTTCTAACTACTACTTTTATCAAAAGCACTTCATGAACACCAAGCTTTAATATTGAAGTTATGAAGCCCAAAAGCTTCCCTTTAAAATCATCAATGATACACTGTACCCAAAATGTAGCCCTTTTTGCGTTTTTTGCACTTAACATATCCAGCGAAAAAGTTCAACGCCAGAAAGTAGCTAATTATCTTTTTGGAATGAGCTTTTTAAACCATTTTAAAACCACGTTTTAGTCGAGATAAGAACCTGAAACGTGGTCAAGAAAAGCGCCACACACCATCCAACTTGACCTCGTCTTGCCGTCATCTTGTAGTGTCCATTTACAGCAACAACATGTGACCAAACATTGTGATTATGTCAAGAAAACCGGTTTTCACAGAAGCGCGGGAACATTTTATGAGAATAAAACGTGAAAACTCCTCCACTTCTCATTTATTTACGAAAACGAAATATTTTCCATTCTGTTTCGTTGGATGCAATTTGCGCTTTCAAATTTTTTTTCTTTATTCATAAAAATTTTAAAGAGTTTGATTTTCTTTTTCATTATTTTTTTCTTTCTTTCTTCCTTTTCTTGCCGTGTACATTTAAATGTAAAACACTCAGAAATATCGCCTACTTCTTAGCTTATTATTAAGTTAACTTTGATTATGAACGAGCAAAACAGTAAAACCACGGCAAAACGGATGGTGTATGGACTTGCCCACGTATTACCCACGTTTTGAGAAAGATAATTCTGGCATGACCAGAGTTCTGGTTTTAGTAGATATCCGAACCTCAAAACGTGGTGTTCGCCATACACCATCCGTTTTGCTGTGGTTTTACAGTAAAACCACGGCAAAACTGACGGTGTATGGCCTGCTTTAGAAAAAGTGCAAAAAACGCAAAAATGGTTACATTTAGGGTACAGTGTATCATAAAGCATTTTAAAAGGAAGTTTTAGGGCTTCATAAATCCAATATCAAAGCTTGGTGTAGATGACGTGCTTTTAAAGCACAGACAAACTAATAACTTACAAAGACTGGACACGTAGAACAAAAATATGCAATGCTTTTCTAGAATATGAAATTAACAATGCTGCGGCGATGTGTTGACTTGGCACTTGATGACGTGCCCAAAGAGAAAGCCAGCAATGCCTCGCTTCATACAAAATCACCGTTGCCTCCACTCGATGAAGGCAAGGTCGCAATTTTTTCTTAGAAATACACTGGAAGTTTTTTACTTATAATTTATACGCACTTTTGGAGGGCGCAACAATTTTTATGAGCGTAGCCAAGCAATAAGTAATTCTTTGTTTCTTTGCTCGTTAATTAATTTGATTTTTCCAAATAAGTTCATGTGTCGTGTCCCAATAATAAAACTCACGAATCAATCAAACAATAAAACAATAAATCTTTAAATCAAAGAAAACACGAATTGCATTTAAAACAATACTTTATTAATCCGAGAACTGACCTAACTTAATGACAATATAACTAAGCTACCTGGCGCTTACGTAACCTGAACCGACTCTAATCACGGTAAGACTGTACACTTTACGGCACTCGCCAGTCCAGTCATTGTTGTTTTATGCACCAATATTCGGAAGTAGACTTTACTTAACAACGCGGATGTAAACACACGACAACAACCTTGCCGTTTGTTCTACCGGTTGCAGCACCTGAGTCGCTCAGTAGTAAACAATCGCTTTAAATAATAATTACCATGCTAGGTTAATTATTATTGTAATCGTCGATTGCTCCACTAAGCGCTCATCGCTGCCAGCTGTTGAGCTAATCAGCAAAATAACCGACAGTTGCAGAGCAGTGCCATGCGAGGTTACTGTTTACCAATTGCTAATTATTTCACTAAAATGCGCCCTTGGCTGCTGGAAGGATCTTCCGTATATTGGGCCATAACACATGAAAGATATGAGTATATCGGAGAGAAATTAAAGAGTTATCAAACTTTATAGATTTTGTTACAGCTTAAATTGTCAACTGCGAATTTTTTTTATGGATTGTGCACATGGAATGACAAACTTGGTATACCTACTCTATGTCTAGGATATAAAAAAATCTACTTGACGTCCGAATCATACAGATAAGTTCATGCATCACCCATTTTTCCAATATTTTGAATTCATCGAAATAATTTACATAAATTGATTTGTCTACCTTATGATAACTCCCGTATGATATTTTTCAACATTCACGTACTTACTTGGGGTAAATGTTACCTGAAAGATTTTGTATTTTTTATTAGTATGTTAATTACATCACATAATGAAAGTATTGTACCTACCTGAAAATAACAAGTCGGCCACAAAAATTAATAAAAATTCTACCGAAACACTTTGTGTCTACGCGTCTACACTCATAAAAATTGGTGTCGTTCTCCAAAAATGCGTTTAAATTATAAGGAAAAATTTCCAGTAAATTTCTAAGAAAAAATTGCGGCCTTCCTAACATCAGATCGTGGCAACGCGGGCTGTGCCTCAAGAAAATAATAAGGTAGTAGAACGAAGTTTGTTAGGGGAGTAGATCTATTATGATAGTAGTAGATTAAGAAAAATCTAAAATATAAGAAAAAAAATGTCTATAATTTTATATTCAAAAAAAAAAAAAAACAAAATTATTCGTATTACATGACATAAGTAAACAAAATTAACACAACAATAATAAAGTAAATATTATGAGTTTGAAGATTCATTGAAGTGTTGCGAGTAGTTCATTTGGTACATCCAAAGTTGAAGAATTACATCCACTTAAAATTTTTTGACAAAGCATTGTGTTTTCAACTGTGCCTATTAAGAGTGAATTTCGCTATATAGTTTTTAAATTATTAAGGGAAGAAATTTTCGTTTGGCATTAGCCGTGCTATGCGGTATAAGCTTGCTAAATTTAACATAAAAGATGCCAATTCTTTAAATATTAGCACATTAAACAATTTTTTTCTTACGAATATTCGACCAAAATGAAACAATATCTCCGTTAAAATTATCTAAATATCTGTTCTCGCCAATCAACATTCGCCATTGTTTATTTAAATTCTCTATTTTCTTTGATCTTTGGAGGTTCCATGGTATCCCCTTCATTAAGGATATCGAGTCCACCACTGCTATTGCAAACACTAGATCCACTTAATTGAAAAATGAAATTACCTTGGCTTGCGAAAAAATTTAGTGCAAATATCGGAAACTACTTTGTTGCCATTTTCGCGAAATTCATGTTGAGTCGATTCCAGATTTTCATCCTTATCACTACTGACACTGAAAGTAATCTTAAGTTAAGATCAATGCAAAAAACTTTTGTAATACCGTGATGCCTTTTTAAATACTTTAATATTTCAATAAAAAGTCTGTCAAAAATTTGCTGGATAATCAATTTTTCAAATGGTATTTGATGAGTTTTATTGAGAATACAATAAAACAGTAAAAACGGTAGCAGTGTAAGTTCATGTATTCACATCGCGTAAAACTCCCGCAACGCAATGTAACTTAGATCTTAAAACAGAGGTAGCCGTATCATTGTAGGAGGAACAGTGCAATTCAGATAGCAAACATCATCTTTGTATGACATGTTCCAAAGAATTCCGCCTCTTTATTTTAATTTTTACTTCGTAGTTTTTCCAATAGACCAGCAGTCCTGCCATGCATTATCAAAACGTGAATTTCCAAATCTCCAGAATTGGAATGAATGATGGAATGGAAGGGGAACGCCGCCTGAACCTGGACCGTCACGTCAGTCGCTTTGTGTTTCCCGGCTTATTGAAAACCAATCTAAATTCTGGTTTCAAAATAGTCGTAGATTCGGTAAACAAGGTAGTAGAGTAGTAAAGTTATTTTTTGCACTCAAATAGGAGTAGATCTACTTCAATTCCTGACTTACTCCTTGGGCCAATCATCAAGTGCCAAATCGAGGCATCGTCGAGGCATTGTTATTTTTATGTTCTAAAAAAGCGTTGCATATTTTTGTTCTACGTGTCCATTAGTTTGTCTGTGCTTTAAAAGCACGTCATCTGCACCAAGCTTTGATATTGGATTTATGAAGCCCAATAGCTTCCCTATAAGATGCGTTATGATACGCTGTACCAACTGACTTATAACAATGGACTGAGCGTATTGTCATTTTCATATAGGAAAGCATGGCACAAGTTTTATAGTTCTCTTTTTCGCCCTATGGCAGAGTTGGAGCTACCAACACAAAATATTGCATTCTGGAACGTTTGCTTATGCCATTTGATGTTTTTATGTTGGCTACAGATGCAATCACCGCAGAAGGAATAAGGTAAAGATAGTGTTTACCATGCTCCGTCTCTCTTGCCCATAAGCAGGATTCAGTTAAGAATAACTTTTGAAAATTAAAGTCCAAATAAGTTTAATTCCTTATAAGCGATTAAAATATCACTTGGGCACAAGAAAATATATTTTTTTTACTAAATTCGATTTGCGGCTGTAAAATTTCATCTGATTGGTTGAGTTTTACATGTTTTTTATGTAATCATTTTAAAGTGTGCTCTAACGGTGATATACAGAAACACAATATTTTTTGTGCCACATGAAATAGCAAATCGCTCAGTCCATTGTTATAAGTCAGTGGCTGTACCCTAAATGTAACCATATTTGAGTTTTTTGCAATTTTTCTTATGCATATCCAGCGAAAATGGTATAAAAACCTCATTCCTAAAAGATAATTGCCTACTTTCTGGGGTTGAACTTTTTCGCTGGATATGTAAAGTGCAAAAAACGCAAAAAGGTCTACATTTTGGGAACAGTGTATTATAGATGATTTTAAAGGAAAGCTTTTGGGCTTCATAAATTCAATATTAAAGCTTGGTGTTCATGAAGTGATTTTGATAAAAGTAGTAGTTAGAAAACAAAAACCAAGTTAAAATTTCAAAATGTTAATTGTTGTCATCCTATCCATTGCTATCAGGTAGAAAAAAGTTTTTATTTGATTTTTAGATAGGTATACATGTATTTTGGTGAAACTTCTTCATTTTTTACTTCTTGAACCCGTTGAGATCCTAAGTTAAAATTAATATGTTTTAGTGGATAATATAAATAAAAAAATAAAAAAACATGAATAAAATCAAAAGTACGTCTTTCAGGATATTCAAGGATAAAGGATAAAATCTTTATTTCTTGATTTTGATATTTTTAAGACGCTATTTTTCTTAGATAACTTGAAATGCTATCTTTCCAATGAGCCATATTTCACTGTTCTAACATGAAGAGAAAAATATTCATATATGAATTTTTAAAGATGACCAAGATAGGACTTTTGTGAAATTTGAAAATGCAATAACTCGCGAAATAGGGAAAAATTTTAATTCGTATTTTTGTTTTCACAAACCCTCCATGTATGTAAAATTTCAACAAAATTGGTGATGGTCATGTCACATATGTTGTCTAATGGAATGACCCTTCAACTCCTAATCCAGTCTTTCGCCTGTGTGTACTTATGCAGGTATCGTAACTTTTACACCTCAATAACATATATTATAATAGCTGTAAGAGTACGCAGGAAGGACTTATACTAAGAAGGAGCTTGAACTGTACTTAAACCATATAAGATACAGTATTGTAATCCAATTATTCCAAATGAAGTTAAGAAACTACTATTTACTGAGGATGTCGAACTTAGTGTCGATTGTAATTTTAACTGAAACTATTTTGAACTGGACACGACCCACGGTGTTTTTCTACTTTGCATATTTAGATTGGCCAAATCTACGGAGAAATTCTAAATTTGAAAATATAATCAGAATATTTAAATTAATCATGCATGAACATTACCAAAGTCCTTTATAACAGGTTTACGTATTTAACCTTTCTGAAGGCCTTATTTACTGACAGCAAATTCGATAGAAAAAAAAATATTTTCTCAACTTTTTTCCTTTTTTTTCCAGAGAGACAAAGAGCACTTTTGCCTAAACGGACTTTATTCTGATACCCCAAAGGGATGGACTTAATATTATTTTTAAATAACCATCGCGCAAGGATATTTCTTCATATATGTATGTAGGATGTGTGTTATCAAAGAATGTATAATATCCATTGATCCCTAATGGGCTTTAGAGTTTGATCCCTTTATACGGTGTGGCGGGTATCGCATATTATCGGCATAATATGTGGTCAATTTGTTAGGATTCTCTGGGCGAGCGTAATGATTACAATGAAGGAGCTGAACACACAAAAAGAAAGCCTTAATCCCAACGAAATCACATTTAGGAAATTTGCTTTAATGAATAAGTTATATATCGGGTGCACAGATAGTATGTATATGTACGTATCGGATGTAGTGTGCAAACATATACCTAAGCCTGTTCCAGGTATTTGGTTGAATGGGAAATTCAGACCATCCTTAAAGTAAAATTATTCGCGTCATTATGTATTCGGATCTGTGTGGGGGTGGGGGGGGGGGGGGGCGAGTTGACGTAGATAATATCTAGGGATTAAACAGGGTATCTTCAAATCTATAATAAAAATAGCCTTGAACGAGAACCACCTGGTCTAGGCCTTGTTATCCTTTATATCCTCCGGAAGCGTCAATGTCCTTGATAATTTTTTTTTTTTTTTTTTTTTTATTAGCGAGAAAGTTAAGTGTGGCGAATGAGCATTGTGCTAATTTCTAGAGTAGTGATGAAAAAGTAGGGGGAGGGGTGTGAGTGTTAAGGATATTATATCGCTTTTATTTTGTTGCTGTATTTTAATAATCTGCGGTTCATTAAAAGAATAATGACTCTGATACTTTACCCATGTCTGGAATTTTTTATTTTTTCCTCCTATAAGAGGAAAGGAAAATTTCTCTCAATTTTTTAGGAAATTTCGCTAAAATGTTTCTGCATGAACAATTATTATTAGTGACGAGGTTTCCTATTTCAGAAATTTGAGAAAAATATTCCGAAAATAAGAAAAAAACTATGGATCCATGGTAAGATAAGGAAAACGTCCGACTTTATATTTGTATCAAGCGAATTAATATCTAATGGAAAAATTTAATGAAGAAAATAAAAATTGCCATTATGAAAGGATCTCACTCAATTATGGTTTTTATTTTTAGAATTTTTTGTCAATTTTTTCTATCGTTTTTTTTTTTTTTACAAAAGTGGTGAGAAATAGGTCGTCAGAGTCGTAGTCAATTTTGGAGTTTCTTAAATTTCTGCTGTCTTAAGTTTATAGCTACTTGCGTTGAAGGAAGTGTGATATTGATTTGACATTGTCATTATGTAAGACATAAAAGTTTATGTGTATAGTATACATATGGAGAAGATGATAAACTTCTGGAGATTATTGGAATGGGCATAGGTGAGATAGAAAAAGGAACAAAAAGTTACAAAAGAAAGGGTCGAACCTTATATAGGAGAGTGAATGAAATCTAAGAGCAATAATAGCTTCGTTCACAGTTATCACTATGGACATAAATTAGTTAGTACCCACACATTCAGAACCACAACAATAGATTACTTGATCTAGTATGGTCCAATCTGGCATCAATAGATATTTCAAAATTTTCAACTGATGTGGAGAGCTCCTTCAAACATTTTTTCTCTACTCTAGATGCTTGCATAAGAGCCTTCGTTCCTGTAATAAAACCATACTGGTATAGTTCTGAATTAATCCAAGCTTTAAAAGAAAAGGAAAAATATCGTCGTGAATATAAACGCTTGAATCACCCTGAAATTTACAAGAGGTTATCATTATTTCGTCATTTTACTGAAAGCTTGATAAAATAATGTTATAGAACCTATTTGGATGAAATTGAGAAAACTTTACATGATAATGTCAAGGAATACTCCAAAATAATGAAATACTTAAACTCCCTTCCTACTGAGATGTACTACAATGATAAAATTTCTAATAAGCCCCAGGATACTTGTAATATCTTTGCTCTCTACTTTAAATCTATATATTCTGACAACATTTAAGGCAATAATCACTCAACATCCATTAATACCATAACACCTCCCTCTTCTCATCCAATCTCTTCTTCCTCTTCAATAACAACGTTTCCGATTTCTCCTGAGGATGTACAAACTGTCATTCTAGGTCTTGATTTAAATCAGAAAGCTGGACCCGACACCATACCGAACATCTTCCTAAAAAACTGATCCTTCGTATTAAGCGCTCCTATAAGCGTACTATTCAACTTGTCATTGAGCCACAGAATTTATCCATCTGCATTCCAGATATCGTACATTAGCCCAATTTTTATATCTAGTGATCCTAAATCCGTAAATATCTATAGACTTATATCAATTTCTAATACATTGACCCTTGTATTTGAAAAACTTATTTATAATCAACTCTTACCCCAAACCCTCTCCATCTTGAGCTCTAAACAGCACGGATTTCTTCCAGTAAAATCAACTATCACGAAACCTGGCGCTTTATACCGACAAAATTACAGTAGCACTTGATTAAGAGAATCAGGTTGATTCTATTCAACCCGATTTTGATAAAATCTTCGACGAAATTTCCCACTCACTCTCGTATACTCCATAAAATATCTAATATAGGTTTCTGCGATAATTTAGTTGCGTAGTTCGCATCATATATCCGCAAACGACTGCAAACAGTAGTCCTTAACGGTCACTAGTCCTGCCCTTTCATACAAACCTTCGGTGTTCCACAAGGCACAATTCTTGGTCCTTATATATTTCTCCTCTACAGCAGTGAGTTACCGCACCAATTAATCACCGATTGTCTCTTATATGCAGATGATGCTAAAATTTTTAAAGTCATTCGCACAGAAGAGGACTGTAAAAAACCTTTTCCAGAAAAGCCAATATCTTATATAATGACTACATAATGGGTGATTCATCTCTTAACCGTGCTACCGAAATGAAAGGTTTAGGGGTAATTTTTGACCAGAAATTGTTATTTCAGTCACATACTATCTGGATAACTTCCAAGCCTTTTAAACTGTTGGGTTTTGTATTCCGAATTTGTAAATCATTGAAGTCTACTACATCACTAATAACTCTTTATAATTCTCTAATAAAAAGTTATCTAGAGTACTCATGCACTATATGGAACCCTTTTTATTGTGTATATGTATGTGTAGCAAATTGAAGCAGTTCAGAGAAGATACACCAGATTTCTTTTAACTAAATCAGAAGGACGCTATCTTGACTATTTTACACGCCTCGATGAAATGTTTTTATTTAAAATAACACACAACCTTATAAATTGCCCTGAATTATCCCGTAACATTAGCTTCCTTGCTCCATTTTCTAATCAATGAAATATGAAATAATCAAATATTTGGACTTCGAGTAGCTTTAGATTGTAAGCTATCGCTATAAAGTCATAAATAAATAAATAAATTATGAGGAGTCTCTTTAGATTTCGTGGCTCAGAATTATTTGAGCTCAAATAGTTGCACATCATTCTTTCGAAGGCCACCTCTTGAGAATTTTTTTTTATGCATTACTTGAAAGAATCCTTGCTTGAATTATTGGAAGATCTACCTTTGGATAGAAAAAAAAACAATTATGGGCCAGCATGATGCCATGCCTCTCTACTCACTACAGGTGATATGAGGAATTGAGTAGCTTATAACCAAGTTCTAGACGCGATTGAGCTGAGTGAGTTTCTCCCGAAAAACATAAGCCTTGGAATTGGACTAATTGGCTCTTGATTTTTTGTGCATCGAAATTATTTGGTAAGTGGAAAGTCTAAGGTCTTCAAAGTCATCTATCGAATGGCGAACTGCAAGAAGTTCGAAGAGACTGATATAGCATAGCGATTATGAGACTTCGGAAAATCAGATGAAACAATTAAAGAGACAAAATTAGCTCACGTGAGGGAAATTTCTTATACTTCAATTGAAGCTCAATGTACATAGCTAACACAGGAATTATGTTGATATAATCTTCAACTAAGAGGACAGGACTAATTAGTGTTGGTCACTTGCTTTGGAGATAACATATGAACTTAAAAATAGTTTAGTGCTTTACTTAAACTCAACTAAACATTATATTCAATGTCAGTCTTAGAGGAGATATTATCAACTTGTTGGTTAGGTAATTATCTTCAGCATTAAATTGGAAATGAAGCAAATCAAAAAATTAAATTCATTTGTTTTCTAACGAATTCTATGATTGATCCTGTAATTTTAGATGTGTTCCAAACCATATTACTTTTATCGTTGATCAATCTATTGCCAGATAGAATATATCGACTAATGGTTACTTCTGGGTCTCGAACCTAAACCAATATATACAGTAATCCTTTAGATTTATCAAATGACCAACATAAGATATTCAGGTAATCAGCATCACATCTCTACCTCTCTCCTACTATTCTATGATGGATTGAAAGTTTTCTATTAGGTCGGTTAATTCGTGTTGTATTAGATGGCGTTATATCTGAAACTTACATTATAAATGCCGGTGTGCCCCAGGGATCTGTTATCACTCGATCCCTATTCCTAATTTACATTAATATTCTGCTTTCCAGTACTTTCATGATTGCGCAGATTCCTTTGATACTTTCACGGACTCCGGAGGGTATGCCACAACTGTCAAACGAGATTGCATGATAAGATTATTGAATAACGATCTTAACAATAACCTCGCATGTAGCAAAGCTAATCGCATCGAATTTCATGCATCTACGACCCAAAGCTGTTTCATCTCTTTAAAACAAGATCACCATTTAACCACTCCCATTTCATTTCATGGAGCATTAAATTTCTGACACACTGTCATTAAGCATTCTTCGCATTAATACTTCCATTAAATTAAGCTGGATAGACCACATCTTCTCAATTGCCAAAGAAGCACCGAAATGTCTTGGATTTCTGAAAAGGCGTAAGAAAATTTCAGCCCATCGGATCTAGCGCTCCTCAAAAACTCAGCCTTAAAGCCTATTGGCGATTTGACAATTACTTATCATATGGACTCAGTCGAGCACCGCCGCAATGTTGGATGCCTTTCGCTCCTTTATCGCTATATGAATGGCCAAAGTGCCGATCAAATATCTAGTCTGATCCCTTGTAGATTAATTACTGCACGCAATACTCGCGTTGCAAGCTACTCTCATCGTTTTATCCTTCAAAATATTTTCGGCCTTACAGTAAAATTCCGTGATGTTTTCTTATCCCGAACTGGGCGAATGTGGAATAGTCTACCATCTTCTGTTTTTTCTCGGGCTTACAATCTGCGGAGGATTAAGGGCGACATACATCAGCACCTCCTTCGCTCTCTTCATGTCCTTTAATACTTTCTCTATCTCGTTCTTTCCAGGCTGTGATTTGCATTATAGGGTATTCCCAGACCTTGGCGAAAGCACGGACGGCCTTTTTTCGAAAAATTGTATGCACTTCGATGTTTTCTGCCTAGGATTTGAACGCAACTATTACCATTGATTTTATACATATAGATATGCCACCAAATCTGTTACCTCTTCTCAACAGATGGCCTTACATGTACCAAATTAGAAAACAAGGCGAAAATGACTGAAATCATGTTTATAGATGGCGCCATCTATTAGAAAAAAATTGTAAAATATGAGGATCTTAAGTTATCCTCGATAACAAATGTTTTTTCTTCTTCCCTATCTAACAATGTATAGGAATGTGGAATGTGTTGTTTTTTTTTTCAAACATCAGTTTACAATTTTTGACCGTAGCATCTGTAGCCAACAGTTTATGTACTGAAAACGTCCAATGTGAAGCTCTATTTGATACGTTGTGCAGTTTAGCACATGCTGTTTAAAATCATTTATTACCTCTGGTCTTTTTTATTAATTGTTACTGATTTTTTCAATGATTACTTACCAAATTTTTACTCTGTTGATCTGAACAAATTCGATTTTTTTTTTCAATTTGTATATATTCCGAAGAGAGATAATAATTTTTTTTTTAAACAATTTACAAAATCCAAACAACAAATTTGAAATAACTAATATAATTTATTTGACTTTGCTTTGGTATTGGGAACATTATTTACAAATTTTCTCTTTTTTTAATAATGATAATTTCAATGTTTTTCCAGTAATCTCAAAATACTGCTTTTACACATTATAATAAAATTCCAAGAAAGCACATGTATCCTTAATTGCATAATTTCCAACAACATTATCATAATTTTTTTTTTTAATTTTCATCATTATACACATTCATTAACACATATACACAATATTTGATGGATGCTTTTAGAGAAGAATATCTATGACGATATTGATTTTAAGTATATTTACAATTTTCTTTTCTATTTTTTTTTTATTTTGTATCTTATTTTATTTATTTATAAATTACAAACAGACACATACACATACATTTGCTTACAGTTTGTTTAATATAAGCTAGTTCTGGTCTTCATTAAGGGTTCAGGGCTCTTGAACACAAATGAAAAAGATCCAGAATTTTGTCAAATTTTCATTATTAAAATAAAATAGAAATTAAAATAAATATAAGATTGAATAAAAATAAAAAAAAATATACAAATTCCACATTACTTATCTTTTTTTTTTTTTACAAATCAATATTATGTTCCACATATAAGTGCGGTATTAGAAAATACATGTTCCACATATTATATAGAAACATAACCTTAAGATGTAAAATATAAAATTTTACCTCATATTACCTTTGCTAAATATTTTACACACACACTTTTTAGAAAGGCGGTGAATATAGAAACCGAACAAAGGGGGTGTGCCTCGTTTTTGTCTGTATTAAATTCAATACTACTTCGTAATAAAATATATCACATTTCTTGTATTTCTTTTAAATATTCATTTAAACAATTTGTTTTATTTTTTAACTATATTTAATAGTTTCCCTGTTTATAATGGTTTTGTTAAAAATTCTCATTTCTTTAACATTTAATATTAGAGTAAAATGTATCGTGTAAGTATAGGTATAAGTAGATACACTTACATATACATATTCACAAGCATTATATATATATATATATGTATATTAAGTAAACACATACATTTTGAATTTTGTTTTTAAATATATATGTAATTTTGCTAACTTATTAACAATATTCAGTATTCACATAAAGATAGAGAAGCCAGCAGTATCTATGATAACTTTTTCAACTTACTCACTAGTCACTACCCAAAACTGCACCAATCAGATTTTGTTATTTACATGAAAAACTTTTTGTAAATACATTTTTGGAAAATTTAGATTTTGGTTTTTTGAAGAATTATAACATTCAAAAATATTTTATATTTACACACATTTATTTTGTGATAAGTATTACAAAAACTGCTTTGGTTATTTTCCAGGCAGAGTACCAGAGTGTACAATTTGGACCAATTTTTCTTATGTTTAGTTTTAAATGCAAGAAAAAACAAAAACAACGCCATTTTTTACAAAAATATAAAAACAGAAAGGATTTTTTTTTATTTACCTGAAATATTTAAATATTATGAAATTTACTGAACGGTTTTAATGGAAAGGGAGGGATATATGCCCATACAGGGTGTTTCATAGTTTGTAGGATAAAATGAATAAGGTAATAAATTTGGAAAGAACAACAAAACAAAAACCTTATTCTGAGGTATAGGAACTGAAAGTGTTTACACCCTGTAATTTATCCAGATTTACATTTGAATGTGTATTTTCAAATATTTTTATGATTTTCGTTAGGAGTTATGTGTACATATATGGAATTATGCGATACTGTAAGTTTTAAGAGTCCAACCGATGATTGAAGATCTACTGGAAACTGTATGCATGATAAGCTTAATGTACTTATTCCACGTCAAGGCCCTATTACATATTTTAGAAAATGGCGAGCTGATTGAGAATATTATGGAATATGGAATCTCTATTGGCGAATAGATTTCCCGTCCATCATCTAATCACCGTGACATTTAAGATCTTCTGTGGAATTACCCCTAAATACTTCATGGCGCCAATTTGACCTTAAGGCCCTTTAAAAAGCCTACGCCGTACTTGGGGGCCATATCTCCAACATCTTCTGGTAGTGGGAATGTATTTTTTAGATGTCTTAACCTTAATCGGTATAGAGCTTCACAGTCACATAGAATGTGCTCAGCAGTTTTACTGTACTTCATACAGAAGAGACGACAGGTCTCATCATCGACCCCACCCATCTTTTTAATATGACATCTAAATGGGCAATGCCCAGAATATAGGCCCATTATGAGACTTAATTCCTTTCTGCTTAGCGTCAGGAATACTTTTGTCCTCTGTTTGGAATACTTGATAAACTTCTTCGCTTGTCTCAGACCCGGGATATTTTCTTATGCCCATTTCATCTCTATCCTCTAAAAGCCTAATCTCAGCTGAGAGGTAGTTTTTTGGGTGTCCAAAATTTGGCTCAGATCCAAAAAAATGGAGTTCTGGCTCCTTCCTTTTGGAAGGGGCTTGCATTCTCGTTTTCTTTCTTGCCTTCGTGTCCTAACACCGATATAAGCATCACCTTGTTGACTGCGGACAGTTGCTTCAAGACAGTAAGCCAGTCCCAAAACAGCATAGACTCAAAGGTATACGAGTTTAACGCTTTATGTACTGCTTGGATATCTAATATTATCTAAATTTTAGCTCCACGCATATTGTTCTGAATTATTTGGCGATCACAGAGTTCTATGGCGGGTATTTCTGCCCGGCAAATGGTTGGTGAGGTCTACAGTGCCTTTTCGAGGTGCCACTGTTGACGATCCCCTAAGATCAACTTAAATGGAGTTTCAAAATTATGTCGTTTCGGCATAACGTCTGAAATTGGGTTAGCCATCCTCTTGGAGTTCTTGGAGGGCTTTCAGGTGTTCAACCAAATTGTTTGTTCTAAATAAATTTGCCCTTTGGACCCTGATTGCACTGAGAAACATGAAAATATGAAGGGAGTAGGTTCAGTGTAGCCTTTAAGACTGCAGTTTGGCAGGTACACATTTCACCAGTTACTCCTAGACATTCAAGCCGTTGTAGTTTTCGTAAGCTAGCTTGAACTGTCTTTTGTTATATTTTTGCACCAATCGAATGAAGCATATGTGACCATGGGTCGGTCTTAAAGTGGATGTTTACAACCATTGTATCATTTTTAGTTTGAAGCCCCATGTTCTGCCAAGAAACCTGCGTCATGTCCATGTTGCCACTGTGGCCTTCTCCAGTACTCTTTTTAAAAGGGAGCTCCAATTTAATATGATATCTAGGATAATGCTTGGATACTTGACCTCCATTGTGAATTCCACTACTGTTCCCTCAAGAGATGGTGCTTGTAAATAAAGCTTCCTTTTTGTCGTGAAAGGAACAATTACTGCCTTGCCAGGATTTGCTCGATGCCCTATTGCTTGGCATCAGTCGAGAACTAGGTATGTGTGTGTTATTATTTGGCATTATCCATTTATGAATATTTTCTCATCCATATTCAACCAACTAATCATCGGATCTATTTCTTTCGATGGATCCGACTCCTTAAGGTGTAAATACTACTTTAATAAAGCTATAGTTTTCTGTCATTTTTGTAAGACAAAAAGATTTAATCCTTTTCTCTCACTGCTCATTCATAAATCAACCATTTGCTGCCAATGTTGTCGAAAGATATAAAATTAAATTTTTGGAAAATATTTGTGCAAAATACAATCAAGCCATGGTTTCAAATGTAATTCACTTCTTTGACAACTATCTTGAGACAAAAGAATAGGAAGCTGTTTTTTCGACTCACTTTGGAGATCTGAATTTTTGCACCAGCTCATACTTGAGTTACCCATCTCTACCTCAATTTAGTCTGATACCGAGCCACTTTGCACCTGGGTAGTGGTATATAATTTAGAGGAGTAAAATTTTCCTTCCCGATATAATTCATAATTAGAAATAGAGGTATTAGTGAAGTGCACAGAAGATTCATTACCTTTACCCTGCCACCAGACAATTTTAGTTGAATTGGATTGTCCGAGAAATGAAAAATATCCACAATTTATAGAAACTCCGCCGGTACGTGAAAAAGCTTTGAACAGGTTGGTTATATGTTATAACGAAAGAGTCTAGTTGGGTTCGTGTGAAACGGAAAGCTATCCTACCCTCAAAATTATGTGAAAAACAGAAGAACTTATGTTTTATACATTAATTGGCATATTTGCAGCGGAAAGCTATCCTAATCCCACCGGAATATGGAAAGTTAGTGGCTATAAAAATTATCTACTGAAACCAATAGTCGACACTTCTCCTAACTATCGTACTTTTCAATATACGGAGTAAATAAAACTTGTCAAAAACGGAATAAATAAAACAACAAATGTGGACATTTGGCCTTCGTACTTCACTGAAGCTATCCAGTAACAATTCATAAGTTTTGTTACCGATTCGTTGAGTGTCAGCACACACCACACACAGTCGATACAGGTACTCCTGCGCATTATTTACAAAAGCGTGGTAACTTAAGAGAGGTAACTATATCATAGAATAGATGAACATCGGAAAGAATGGTGGACCACAGATTGATCCCTGAGGGACTCCTGATACAAACGAAAATCGAGAATAATACATACCAACTGTGAATGTCATTTACAAAAGGTTCAAAAGTTTAGAAAACAGATAAATATCACCACCAGCAACGATAATATAAAGCACAAAAAACAAAAAAAGAACCAAACAAAAAAACAAAAAATCAAAAGTAAAAAAATTAAGTTTCGTACAAAGCAGAAGGTGTCTTATCTTAAAGTAGGTGTTGCAAACATGAATAATATGTCTCAAAAAATAAAGAACTAATGCCATCGATATTCGTGGCATTTGTTTTAATACTAGAAACTAGATTGAAGTTAAATATATTCTGGAGGTATAAGAAAAAGTAAAAAAAATCATTTCTTATCTATGAATTGCACGTTACATAAAAGGGTACGGTCTAATAATATAATTGAGATCTTCAGTGCAATGAAACTTACTAGAAAAACCAATGCAAAACAAAAAGTTCGACAGATTGAATCAGAACACTTTTTTTCATGATGGATGACATTTGTTATTTCGTGAAATAGTGAATTTTGCATAAGTACTAAAACGTGGCTGAAATTTGTAATTTTGCAATCGTATGAAACTTTTGTTGTTGGTGGCCCCGAAATTTTTTTTATGGCTAAAGCTATTTCAGAATAAATGAAAATAATATCGATATTGAATGCTAACGTCGCACGGTAGTAAATTCGTTCAATTATTCTTCGATCTAATGGCAGCAGAATATATTCCAGGAATCTAAAAGCAGTCATTATGGGTCATTGGGCCATAGAAGACCATGCTAGAATAGTGGTAATAGCGACAAACGATTTTTGCAGCAGCTGTAAAGATTTAAAGAAAACTAAATCCATCCAACACATTCTTTGTGAATGCCCCAATCTAATGACTAAAAGAGGTAGACTATTGGCTAGCTACTTTTTTTCACAGTAAATTAAAGAGCTCAAATGCATCCTGAGTTTTCTAAGGGAAGCAGTATGGATCTGGGGCGATTTTAAAAGGTTATCCAATGAGGACAAGAGGCATAATGAGCCCACTGGTGGTCTAAATGAAGCAGGCTAGGCAATTCCAGCGGCACACCTCCTACTTAACCTAAATTTCGACATATGTTGATAATTTTTCTGGATTAGTAAAATTTTGCATAAAAAAGCTCATTTGGCTCACAGCTTAATACCTCAATTTGCATTTAGGATAGCAGAATTTATTTTTATGTGGTAAATATGTGTACCAGAAGAGAAGGAAAAGGGTACATAAGTACTTGGGTTTAATAGTAAACAATGTGCATCATCATCTTTCTCTTTTGTAATCTATAAAATTAGTTCAAATACTCAAGTATATCTGTTACATTTCATACTAGAAAAATCTGGTCCTTCGAGCCGGAGTAATACTAACCATTCTATAAATATGGTGTGTTTATATTTATAACCTTGAAATAGTTATTTTTACCAAACATCGGCTGGAGCTTATAAGATAACCGAGAATATTTGAAGGATATTCCACATGTGTTATAAAAAAAAAAAATATATATACAGCGACCGAATAAGAAATATATAAGGAAAGCTAAAATAAATGACGGATAGTTTGTGTATGAAAACTTTAAATAAAAATGTTTCCATTTTTGCCATGTTACATATTAATTAGCATCATCTGGCTATAGGGCAGACATGGAATAAATTTGTTTCGAATAATGTGTGTGCAAAAGATGAACCGTCATCGTGGTGCAACTCAAACAGAAGACTCGCTAGTTAAAATGTTTCTGAAAATGCAAGATCTACAAAAAGGAAACTTAGCTAGAAGCGATTAAGTAGTGGGTGCTTGTTTACCACGTTAAGTAGATAAATTTATTCATACCCTAGCTTCTAGTTATTTCTTATCTCTCTCTCTCTCTCTCTTTTTCTCTCTCTTAAACTTACTGTTTATACTAAGCAAAAGAAAATCAAGATAAAATTCCGAAAAGAGCACCTGAAACTTTTGAAATTATTGTTGGAAATATGTCGGAAGTTCTTTTCAAGTTTAACCAACAAGTTGTAATTATTTATCTCATACTCTGTACAACAGGGATAGGGTTGAGAGAGAGCTGGGAAGGTGGAATTTATGAAATTCATATTTCAGTTCAGCGTTGATTTAAATTAAATGGGACGCAAAGACTTTGAAATTTATATTTTTGATGAGTAGCAGAATAACTTAAATTTGATTTTTGTCGTACTGTACAACTTCATGAAAGTCGCTTGAGGCGGAGGGGTAAGGGAAGTCAGAGATTTTTTTTATAATATATAATATTAACTTCAAAACTGTCAAGTCTTCCTAGTTTTTGGTTTTTTATAGTTGAACTGAAGCAGAGCCATACATATGACTTAGCGGGAAATGCTTCTGGGACGATTTCTATAAATAGAGACGTATAGGAAAATTTCGATAGTTGACATAATTGATAGCAGCATTCTATTAAATGGCGAATGAACAGCACGTTAAGACAATGACAAATAACTTTGAAGGAAGTGATACATTATCGAAATTGAGAATTATTCGCAAGTTGTATTTGTAAAAAAAGAAAGAAAATGTATAGGGCCTAGTGTAGAGCCTTGCGGTACACAATCATCAAGATTGATATTAATAATTATACAAAAAAATTATATACTTTAAATCAAATAAATAATAGTTTTTATTATACATGTATGGTGCACTCGAGGTAAGCTGTAAATCAGATGATAAATGTGAGGCATATTCTACTATGATTGATCGAATCAAAAACTTTTCTAAAGTCTATTAAAGCAAATAAAGAGGTGAGAAACAAATTATGAGGATTAAAGTTTTCATCGAATTAAGCATAAGTTTAAAAACTGGAAGCATGAGATGAGGAAGAGTATATTTTTTAACAAAAAAACAAAAAAACAACCCTGATTTAAAAATAAATAAAAAAAAATTATGAAAAGACAAAAACTCACTTTGCACTGCACAAAAAGTAAAATTCCGGTCTACTTAATAGTTGCGTCTACAAAAAAGTATTAATCAAAAATTCCAGGAAATGAATCCTACGAATAAAACATATAATTTCATCTACGTGAGAAATTTTTTTTGCAAGTTTCTATAAGTATAATATAAAAGTACCATGCACACTAGATACAGTATCGAGAAAGAAAGGAGGAGTAGGTATTTCTCTGTACGAGAAATTAATTATTTTTTTTTGTACGTGTAACATTATAGGATCGTGGGATGATGTAATCGCATAAATCAAAAACGAAATGTAATTAAGATTTAATGAATTAATGAGTTTGCTTACCTTAAAGAATGCTACCCATATAAATTTGTATGGGTAGTATAGGTACTTACCACGTTCACCCGTGAACATCTTAAACATGGAAAATGATTCATTATAGATTTAGTAAAATAAAAAAATAAAATAAATAAAAATTTGCCCCAGGGAGCAGTTCAGAAAATATTCGCCAATATTCAATAGTTCAAATTAAATACGTTTTTAAAAAATATATATAAATATATACTTTTTAATAGTAAAAAGAAAATATTTTTAACAGCGTTAAATATTAAATAGAACTTCGTCTTGTTACAATAGTCAAATGATAATATATTTAGAAACTTGTATAACAGATCGATTGTTGCCTACTGTACAAATGATCGACTTAACTTAGTGAGATATACATAGATAACAACGACGTATAACTGTCACATTTTCATTGTTAAAAAAATGAATTCGAATAGGTAAGTTCGTCTAAGTTTAACTGTTATAATAAATGTTATTCCAAATAATTATAATTGCACCACAAATTATTATGATTCCTTAGATTTGGACAGGAATTAATTTAAAGGATATAAATCAAGCTGAGTGTTCAATTTTCCTTCCTTAAATAAATTGTTATTACTACTGTTGTCAAAGAATAGGTTCCTATTAAACAAAATCTGTCTAAAATTTGTCTGCTTAACTGGGGATGTAATATAAATATTATAACTGCTCCGGTTATCAATATATATATCTTTTGGCAATATCTAGTCTTAAAACACTCTCACTCCAACAGTGTAATTAAACTGTTATACCGCAATTGAATGTGAGCATCTTTTATGATGGAAGGCATTTCAAAGATCTGACTTTGGAGAGTCTTCATCTTGTTCATACAATAGTCACAAGTTAACTTTGCACCAAATAATATATAGAAACTAAATTTTACTTGCAGTATAACAGTTATGAAATACTGCTGACATGATGATAGAGACAATTTTTCTTCTTTAGACAAATTTTTTTTTTTAGCATTTTGTAAAGCAAAACATTTGAATTTTTCGTATCTCATAAAATTGACATAATTCGGTACAATATCAAAACTAATTATAGTTAGTTAGAAAAAAAAGGTAAAATAATAACGTCAACTTGAATCAAATACTTATTAAATTAGTCAATCAAAGACTTAACTGTTATACAATTTCTTGATTCCTTGCTTTTTACAAAATCGAAAAAAAAACCTTCAGAAAACTATCATTTATACAAAGCCTATAGACATACGAATTCGACCAAGATAAATTCGATTGTCTATACTAACTGTTATATGTACATGTATAACTCTAATAACAAAACGAAGATTTAGAAAATAATGAATTAATAAAGAAATGCATACATATGTAGGTCAATTATTTCTGCCTTCTGCTGAATTTTAATAATCTTAATTTTACTAAATAAGATGTTCATCTTATAAGAACTACCTATACTTTACTTGAATATGGGAGTATTGGCTGGATTTTACTTTCTTTTTACTTGCTATAAACTAGTATCAATAACGTTCTTGTCCACATCATTTTCACCAGCAATGTTAAATTTAACACTAATCGTACTAACAGTTTTCGGTGATTGGCTATTAATTTTATTATTATTAGCTACTTGAAAATTTTCTATGTTATTTGGCACATTTTGATCAGCATATGGTATACTAAGGTTAGTTAATGCCGTACTATCTACAATTATACTTGATATATTAACGGTTTGTGTTGCCATTTCACAGAGCGTTATTCTGCCATTTTCAGCTGCTTGAAATAAGAGAAAGTAAAAAAGATAAAAATTCAAATATGCTTTCGATGTGTACGTAGAAAAATGATAAATTATAGTACAATTAGTAAATAAAAATAATATCACAGTAATTCTTTTCTGGCCTTGTTGTTAAACAATTAATACCGCGCAATCATTGTTCCTGAAAAATTTTCGTCGCACAAACTCTCCTTGCACAAATGTTCCCGCACATTTGTGCTTGCACTACTTTTCTCACACAATTGTTCAAGCACAATTATTTACACATAACTTTTTTCTCGCACAATAGTCATCAAGTGCAAATGAACTTCAATGAATTTTTTTGCCTACCTATAAATTCGTACGTTTTAAATATTTAAATTTTTTTCCCTTTAATTTTGTTTATTAAAAGTTTATTATAAAATAGAGTAAAATAGAACAACTAAAACAAAACAAAATGTCCATGCATACCTGTTTGTGATGGTGATATATGTTTACTGATTTTTTCTTCTTGATTGCATGTTGCCGCCGTTACCATTGCTGGCGCCATCATAGATGAAGGACCTGTTCCTGTACCCCTATTCATTGCACTATATCGTGCTGGCATCATGCTTTGACGGACGTTTCTTTCTGGCCGGATAAGAATAATATATAGCTGGAGGACAGGAGAAAATAAAAACGATATTAATAAAATAAATGTAAAAAAAAAAATGATTTCCAGTTTATGTGCTCTTACAATAAGAGTGGCGAAAAGTAGACAGTTTGAAGTTTATAAGTTAAAAATTTTAATTTCTTTAGTTTACACAAAATTCTTTGGAATTAGTAGTAGAAGAATCACAGTATAGATGGCGTTATGTGGTGATAAAATAGATCTAAGAATTGTGGATACTGTATAACGAACCCATAGCCTACACCAAAAATTGATTAACATTAAAGCCTAACTAGTACTAAGGTTCGCGCTAAAATAAATTTTAGCGAGCCTCCAATATTCGCCAATTGCTATTAGTGCGGACCTTAGTATTGGCTTAACGTGTAAGATTGAAATATTTCAATAATATTGCTTAACAGCTTCTCGTAATTTTTTTATAGGATCCAAATTAGAATAAGTCTAAGGTGACGAGGGATAGGGGTGAAAGTGATACCCAAATCTTTATGGTAGTCGACCATCCTAGTGACCTAAATTAGGACTCAAAAACCCATTAAAGATCGAAGTATATAAAAAAAAACACAGCCGCGACCATTGGCTAGAGCTATCAAAAGTATTTGTTATCAGAATCTCTCAGTCCTCACAATGAAACACAACTACGACATCAGTGATGAGACAGAACTTGAAATTTGTTTTAATATATAATTTTTACAAGAAACTCTATGTAAAACATAAAATAACATTTTCAAATTAATTTTATGTAAAAATATTAGGAAATAGTCGAAACAAAATGATTAAAACAGTAGGCAATAATCCAGGCTTGGAAAGATAAATTAGAGATTTGCTCTAACGCAACCACGGACGAAATTGTAGTCATTGTCGTTAGCCGTAAACGTAATTGTGTTAGGCCTAAAAAATAGTTTTTTTTTTAATTGTTAGGAAGTAAAGGACAGTAAGGGCTACCTTGCGGAGCATTTCAAGGGTTATTGATAGATTTGTTGTTGTGTTCGGCTCGACAAATATGACTAACAAGCTTTCTGTATAAGAGGGAGAGAGAGAGAGAGAGAGAGAGAGATAAAGAGAGAGAGAGAGAGAGAAAGAAAGGGAGAGAGACAGATAGAGAGATAGCGTCAGCCAGAGAGAGAGAGAAAGAGAGAGAGACAGATAGAGAGAGAACGAGAGCCAGAGGGAGAGACAGATAGAGAGATAGTGAGAGCCAGAGAGAGAGAGAGAGAGAGTGACAGATAGAGAGATAGGGAGAGCCAGAGAGAGAGAGAGAGAGAGAGAGAGAGAAAGAGAGAGAAAGAGAGAGAAAGAGAGAGAGACATATAGAGAGAGAGCGAGAGCCAGAGAGAGAGACAGAGAGTGAGAGTGAGCAAGAGAGCGAAATAGAGAGAGAAGTAGATAGAGATATAGAGAGAGGGGCCAGATAATTGATAAGTAACAATAACAATAATAATTTATTTGGTAATGTATCCAAGATTAAAAATCTTATTACAGTACTAATATCACTGGCATATGTATATAAGACAAGAAGAGCAGAAAAGCAAAAAAGTAGACAATAAATAATAATAAAACTATAAACTTAAAAATAAGTACTAAAAAATAAGAAAGATAGCAGCCTAATTATTTTTTTAATAGATCCGTGCAACATTTACCTTCAAAAAATGAAATTATTAATTATCCTTGATAAAGCTTTGCTGGAGCCTTCACCTTGAATATTATTTGGAAGAGAATTCCACTTTCGAGCAACCTGGACAAATTAAGAACGTTCACCATACTGTGAGATGCGCGTTGGGATAAGCAGCTGAAGATTTTTGGAAGAATGCAAGAACTGCAGTCTCTCATTAAGGTAAGCTGGGCTTTTATGAATTATTAATTTTTGTAAGAAGATAAGCTGACATTTAGCTAAATATGTTTCAAGGGTTGTACCCAGGATCGATATGTGGGCGCAGGTTATAAATGTATCGCGTAACATCATTTTACGTAATTCTGAATTTTCTTTGACAAACAGAATCAAGTTAGCTGAATATTAAACTGCCGTATGAAAAATGTGGTACAATTACTGACTTAGCCAACTTCAGTTTAAAATCCACTAACATGGAGCTTGAGCTAATCCACAATTGCCGCAGCGCACCATATACAGGGTGGGCCAAAAGTCACCATGGGGGCCAAAAGTCACCATGGGGTTTAAAAATTTAATAACTTTTTCGTTTATATATATTTTTTTTTTTTAGATTATATAAATAACATCTGGAGAATAAATAATGGGGAGATTCACAACTGAACAAAGAACCAGAATAATATAGGGTGGGCCAAAAGTCACCATGGGGTTTAAAAATGCTCTTTGCGTTAAAATAATTGATCGCTGATTTAAGTAATAAAATTCTATTATTCTGGTTCTTTGTTCAGTTGTGAATCTCTCCATTATTTATTCTCCAGATGTTATTTATATAATCTAAAAAAAAAAAAATAAAAAAATATATAAACGAAAAAGTTATTAAATTTTTAAACCCCATGGTGTCTTTTGGCCCCCATGGTGACTTTTGGCCCACCCTGTATCTTTCTCATCATATCTGAAATGAAAGTGCAGCAGCTGAACTAGGAATTAAATTTGATTCCAAAATTTTGACTGAGTCGACATATTCGAAGACTGTGTTGTTCGAAGCAACAGGGATAAGCTCAGATTTGTCTAGAGCACGCCTATAAATTGCTAAGCAGTTTGAATTAGACGTGTTTAGTGAAAGCTCATTAATTGAAGACATTGATCCGATAGACATAATCCTCCATTAGTCCTATAGGCTTACTAAGGTACATCTGTACATCATCAGCTTATGAATGAATAGATCAATTTTTAATAGCACTTGGTAGTTCATTTTATGTACAGGCTAAATAAATGGGGGCCAAGGATTGATCTTTGCGGAACACCTGAGGACAGATACGCCAGATTAGAGAGAGTTTATCCTACTTTGACCATTTGACTGAGATTCGTTAGAGAACAGGTAATGAGCTTAACAGATGTAGATGTGAAATGAAGCCCATTACTAAGTTTAGAGAGTAATATTATATGACTAACAAAGTCAAATGCGTTACTATAGTCAAGAAAAACCAATATTGCCAAATGACTCTCAAGAGTATCATAAATATCTGTGGCATCTTTTAAGACAGCAGTCTCACAGCACTGACCCGCTCGAATGCCAGACTGCCAAAATGACAATATTTTGGTCACCTCTATATAATCCATAATTTGCTTGTATAAGGTCTCTTCTAATCTTTTGGCTAGAAAATTAAGCAGACTAATGGGACGATAATCGCTGGGCTGAGACGGAGACGCTTTCTTAGGAATAGGAAAAACTGTAGCTTGTTTCCTTTGAGTAGGAAACTGTGATCTGGTGAGATAGCAATTGTAGATATGGACTAGAGGACAAGATATATATGGATTTATGAGTTTGAGAAATTTAGGATTTAGCAAATCAGGACCAGTGGCGTTTGATTTAATAGAGTACAACGTGGAGATGGTTGCACACCCGTCAAAGTAGTGGAAAGAAAAGCCCTCTGAAAGGAAGTTAGAGTAGTCTAAGTTATGAGAACAGTCAGCCGTTTTTCCAGTGAAATTAGTAAAAAATACAGATGATGTGGGGATTTTTCCCCAAATATTCCAAAGTTGCGAATATTTTTCCACAACGTCCCAGAACGCTGGTTTAAATCCAACTTACTTCGAAGATATGCACACTTAAGTATATTAAGTATACCGCAATTGAGAATCTTAAGTCTACTGAAAAAAATTGGAGTAGGTCTATTCAATTTTTCCGAACTAAATTATTTACTGCCCAGTAAATTTATATTTCAGTTGAAAACAGCGCTACCAAAGGGTTTCTGATGAGTCTTCGATGTAAAGACGGGTCTTTTTTAGAATATTATCGGCGAGGCAAAACAAACATTTAAGGGAACAATTTATTATAAGTCGTAATAGGAGAAATTCAATGAAACTCTACAACGGAAAACAAACGACAGTGTGCTGTTGTAGTGAGTTATTAAAAATGTTTTATTATTTCGTTAAATAAGCAACAGTTAAATAAAATCAAACCCCCTTAACTTTTCCATGTATGTTTGCATCTGTTCTGTGACTCTGTATATTAAATAGATATAATGTACGTAGCCAGTGGCGTACAGAGGATTCTGTTCTGTGGGAAGGAAAGGGGGCGGGTGGTTACGTACATATATTAAATAATACAGAAGTTGTGATACAACATATTGTATTTATTTCGTAATATTTATAGACGTAAGTCAAGTCGTCTTGCGGTATTAGCTAATTATCCAAGCACTTCATCAGTTGATATGCGAGTGAGTATATGAAAGCGATTCCTAGCTGTTTATTTTGCGTTGAAATTGATGTTCTTATTCAAATTTTCTACTAGTATTAATGGGGATTAATAAAAATTGTAAACGAACCTGTGGAAGAGAACTCATTCAGTCCATCTGTATCGTGATTTACTTTACCTCTGACATAAGGTTGGATGGACCAAAAGTACATAAGTGAATAGATGAAATTTAAATGAACTAATAGTGTAAAAGACCATCTCAGAGATGAATTAATTTCAAAGCATACAAATTGTACAACAAAATTTCATTTCTAAGCAATATGAAATAAAATATGTTTAATCATATCCTTTGGAATAGCCTGTTCATAAATCGGTAAGTTCCTGTCCAATTAAATTAACCGCAAAAGTATATCACTCAATTTTAAATCACAGAATCACCGCTAAGATGTAAATCTCTTGTTATCGTTATCTATTTTCCTCCCTTTTATCCAATGTATCCTTTAACCTTTTTCTTACACCAGCAGTTTTCATGTCACCCGGAAATTATCTGTTTGAATTGCGCGAAACTCATCGATAGCAACTCCCTCGAATCTGAGTGACTTTCATCTTCACCAAAGATTTAAAAACAATTTCTGTTTCAGGTGAAATAACAAGGAACTCTGACAGGATCACCTGTAAATTTAAAAAAAGGTGATAAGGGCGGGCAAATGAAGTCTCCACAAAGTAGTATCAGAAATGTCTCTCCAACTTCCCCCTCTCTGACACCATCAAGTCATTCTTTCAATCTATTGTACAGTGAAACGTCCTATTCCAATTGATGCGGAAAGAGGGGGAGAGTAAAATAACCCATTTTGAATATGAACTCAACGAATCTATGTACATACGTACAGGGACTGTCGCAAAAATTCTGCCTCTTCAGCAGCAGCAATGGCAAGCAACTTTTTTATAGAAAATACATTTCGTGTCGTGACATTGCATGGAGATTCCACTTCGATGGCGGAAAAGCGCTAATGGATCGGGTGTCGCTGTCGATACGAAAAATTACCTTTTTTAGGGTTGAGGAACATGTAAAAAAAAAAATAAGAGAGGCGCCCTATCGATGCTGACTAAGTTGATTTACAATTTATTCGCTTGAGGCAAGGCCACAGACGTAACCTTTAGGCGCATTTCTCTCGTTTCGTTTCGTTATAACCGTAATCGTTCAATAAAAATGAATTACGGCAAAAAATAGCACACAAAAAAAAACGAAAATTTAATGTCAATAAGCAACACGCATATCACCAAAAATATCCTTGCCATAGTGTGGTGGTACCCAAGGGATGAAAATAAAAAAGCAAAAATTGATTTCTGACTTGTATGAAGTTGTCTTACTTAGAGCCTTACAGGGGTAGATTTCATCCTCATATATTTATAATGCAAAAAAAGCATATTCGTTTTTCCTCTTCTTTTTTTCTCTCTTGAGGTATTATTAAAATAGTTTTTTTCTTTATATTTTTACCCCTAACAACTATGTACATTTTTATTATGTGAACAAAAACACGTTTCCTTCTTACCTTTGGAGAAAATAGACATGCCACCGTGACACTAGCTGACAAACTTATCGTCACCGACATCGATGTAATCCTTAAGGAAACATGATTACCAGTCCCAAAGTACAAAGGGACAAAAGCTAGCCAAATAACGCATGTTGTGTACATTGTGAAACCTGGAAATTGATAAATAATAATCGTGTCATTATTGCGTCACATGCGACGGTCCAATTAAAGCGACATAATTATGTATGAATTTTGTACATTAACATAGATCCAAAAGGAGCGTCTCTTACCAATGTGTTTTGATTCATTAAATGCTTCCGGTATTTTCCTCGTTAGAACGGCATACACTGTACAAACAATGATGAGAATAATTGGATAGAAGAACGCTATCATGTAGGAAGCATCTATGTACGAATCACAAACCAACAGATTATCCTCCCGAGTAGGATAATGATGAATCGCATGGGAAGGCGCTATGATCATCCAGACTCCATTAATGAGGATCTGAAATATTTTTTTTTATTACTATACATATTATAATGATTGCCATATGATGATGGATAGATGGGATTTTATTGTTGTGGTCATTTACTACGATTGGATTAATGTTTGAAGCCCAAACCCACCTGTATAAATATGAAGCACGTACAGATTACCAGCTGCGATTTTGGACTGATGAATGAAGGTCTTTTAGCAGATTGCTTGCCTGCCTTGAATATACGTGCTATTCGATTTGTTTTTGTTAGTAATGCAGCATATACTACGGTAAAACAGAATCCAGCACAAAATCTAGTGGGTGAAAAAATAAAGTAATTTAAATATTTTAAAATGAACGATTATAAAAAAAATATTTTTTTATACTCTGATTTGGAACAGAAATTTTTAAAACCCTAAAGAAAATGTGTATCACATGAACGGCGAAATTTGACACATTTCTTCAAAAAAATCACGGATGTATTTGTTTAAAGTCTTTTAATATAAGCAGCAACATGCCTGATATGAATAACAATACTCTCATTCAATAACTGTAACCGTAAATGGAACATCATCATATTTATCTAGATCATACTCTCTGACATTTAATGGTCCAACTGTTATGGGAGGGAGAAAGCCAAGGAAACTTGACAGCAACCTCGAAATTTATTCAAATCAAGGTAAGTTTTTGCAAAACATTAAAACATTGGGTATGGAATCCGGGAATTCAAAATCTCGAATACAAAATGCCGCAACAAAAAATCTTTGAACACAAAATCCCGAAATTCAAAATCCTGGAATACAAAATCTCGGAATACAAAGTCCCGGTATACAAAATCCCGGAATACAAAATCCCGGATTACAAAAACCAGGAATACAAAATCTTGAAATACAAAGTCCTGGAACAAAAAATCGAGGAATAAAAATCCCGGAATACAAGTTCCAGGAATCACAAAATCTCGGAATACAAAGTTCCGGTATACTAAATCCCGGAATACAAAATCCCGGAATACAAAAACCTGGAATACAAAATCCCAGAATACAAATCACGGAATAGAAAATCTCGGAATACAAAATCTCGATATACAAAGTCCCGGAACAAAAAATCGCGGAATACAAAATCCCGGAATACAAAATCCCGAAATCACAAAATCTCGGAATACAAAGTCCCGGAATACAAAATTCCCGAATACAAAAATCAGGCATACAAAATCCCGGAATAGTAATCACGGAATAGAAAATCTCGGAATATAAAATCTCGAAATACAAAGACCCGGAACAAAAAATTGCGGAATACAAAATCCCGGAATCACAAAATCTCGGAATAGAAAGTCCCGGAATACAAAATCCCGGAATACAAAAACCCGGAATACAAAATCCCGGAATAGTAATCACGGAATAGAAAATCTCGGAATACAAAATCTCGAAATACAAAGTCCCGGAACAAAAAATCGCGGAATACAAAATCGCGGAATACAAAATCCCGGAATCACAAAATCTCGGAATACAAAGTCCCGGTATACAAAATCCCGGAATACAGAAATCTTTTATATAAAAGTTTTTGTATAACACAAACAGACCGGCACCCTCGTCGTATGCCGGTCTGTTGTGCATTGCAAAAACTTCTATACAACGTGTTTCCACCTAGGTGGTCCATATAAAGCAGGAGGTGGTAATACTCACCTTGTTAAACAAAAAATTGAATGCAGGGAATATTAACCGTTCCGAAGTTACAGGGTGATTAAGAAAACATTTTAGTATATTAAAATATGCAGGGTATAGGACTGGTATCAAGAGGTCATTGTAGGCAGAACTTCATGGCTTTTACAACGACTTCGCAACCAGCCCTGTGCTCTTATCCTCTCAGGCGTTGTTGTGGTCAAAACTAAATTTTCGGATTTTTTTATCTTTCTTTTTACTTTGACTTTTTTTTAACAAGTGAAAAAGCTAGAATTGGTCTAAGACCAATTCTTATGATACCCTAGATGAATGCCCGTATGAAATTTCGTATGGACACCCATTTCAGCAATTTTGATTTTTTGCATTGGTTTCTAGCATATATTTCTAGAACGGCTCGCCGGACAAAAAAATGATTATAACCAATTTTATAGAATTTCTTATTCTGAAGAAGTTTTTAGTACAATAAAAATGTCTAGCAGTGATCGTTTTCAAAGTACATGTAAAAAACCAAAAATTTTATATGGCAACACCAAGAAGGGGTTGCCCGATTTAGCTCATTTTTGAAATTTTATTTGCTATTAGTATGAAAACCCAATGTACCAAATTGCAGCTTTCTATGTCGACGTGTTCTGAGGTAGTGTCCAAATATATCGTGGAAAACGAAATTTTTGTATGGCAACCCCACGACGTAGTTGCCCGATTTGTCTCATTTTCGAACTTAATTTTACTTTTTTTTTTAATGTCCGTGTACAAAATTTCAGCTTTCTAAGTGAACGCGTTCTCGAGTTATCGTGCGCACGGACGGACGGACGGACGGACAGACGGACATGCAAAAATCAAAATAACTTTTATTTTTATGCGGGGGTGTCCAATCCATTTTGCTCTACCACCATTATTTCTGTGCGTTACAAACGGAATGGCAAACTTAGTATACCCTCTAGATTTCATCTAGGGTATAAAAAGGTTGTTAATATAACATTTTTCTTATAAAAATGCTAATAGCTCCTTACCGGCTACAAATAGTAAATAGGTGTGATAAGTCAAATTAAAAAGAGAGTGCACAGCTTACAATTTTTTATAAAGAAAAGCTATGTTAAGCAGTTTTGGTAAAAAAAAAGATTCAAAAGTACAAACAAAGATAAAAATTCCAAAATTTTTAATTTTGACCACCACAACGCCTGAGAGGACGAGACCACAGGCCTGATGGAGCAGGGTGGTTTGTTTAAAACTATCATATTTTATTAATGACTTTGTACTCCGAAACGGTTGATATGCCTCCATTCCCCGTTTTTTTTTGTCTAGGTGAGTACTATCACCTCCTGCTCTATGGACCACCTAGGTGGAAACACCATGTATAATTGGGATTATTGATTTCTGAATATTTACTTCTCGGGATCTTAGCTTATTCGAATTTCTGACATTAGGAATATTTCACTGTAATTTTTCTATTTGTCGATATTTTAAAGTCGCGATTTTTGATGATGTGATAATTATTTTCGGGATTACGTCTCAGACCCGATTTTATTTATAAGTTGAATCTGAAACCGTGATAAGAGTAAGTCAGATCTATGAAATTTAAAACAATTATGGACCATATTCACAAACTACAATTGAAATTAGGTTCTAAAATGAAATAATTTAAAATAGGCGAACTTCTTCTTATAAAACATGAAGAAAGAGATAAATCAATCGAAACCTATATAGGACTAATTGAGATAACTAGAATTTTAGGGCACCCAATATTTATTAGAAGACTTAAAAATATAATAAGAGTAAAAGTAAGTAAAATTAAACATTTCCTATATTAAATAATCTAAACTTTGGAATTAATATGTATAAGACTCTAGCAAATAACTTCCAACAGGTTTATATAAAACGGATGGGAGAATATTAATTCTTCACTGGCAAAATATATATCATTAACAATGTGGACATAACAGAGTTAGAAATAGTTGCAGATAACATTTTATTAAACAATTCCAAGATATAGCTGAAATATGTATTCAATTTAAAATAATATAAGATAACTACGATTTTTTACCGGGTAAACTTTAAGTTTGCTCAAGATGGCTACTTTTTGGGATTTTCTGGTACAATAGCAAAAGTGAAAAAACATAAAATATTTATCACACAAATTATTGATTTAGGGCAGCAAGTTTCAAGTCTTGGTTTATTCATCAATAATTCACAAATATTTAAATTGAGTTGCTCGAAAAAAGAAATGATAATATAAAAATATCGGCGTGCGAGTCGAACTCCAGCACGAAGGGTTCCGTACCATCGTACAAAATTTAATACTACGTACTTTTTATAGCTGTCAAATAGAAAGATGTCACCCATCTTTTTATTATACTCTGGATGAAGTCTATAGGTATACTAAGTCTGTCACTCCGGTTGTAATACCCCGAAATAATGATGGTAGAGCACAATGGATTGAACACAAACGCATAATATTGTTTTAATTTTTGCATGTCCGTCCGTCTGTCCGTCCGTCAATGCGCACGATAACTCAAGAACGCGTATACTTCGAGAGCTGAAATTTTGTATACATACCTTAAAAAAAAAGTAAAATTAAGTTCGAAAATGAGAAAAATCGCGCAACTCCTTCGTGGGGTTGTCATACAAAAATTTAGTTTTCCATAATATATTTTATTTGAACACTGCCTGAGAAGGCGTCGACGTGGAAAGCTGAAATTTAGTACGCGCGGTGTTTTCATTACGCTAGCAAATAACATTTAAAAAATCGACTAAATCGGGCAACTCCTTCTTGGTGTTGCCATATAAAAATTTGAGTTTTTTATGTATACTGTGAAAACGATCAGTCGAAGACATTTTTATTGTACTAAAAACTTCTTCAGAATACAAAATCCTTTGATATTGGTTATAATCATTTTTTCTGTCCGACAAGCCGTTCTAGAAATATATGCGAAAAACCACTTCAGAAATCAAATTTGCATAGATCGGTGAGGATATGAAATTTGATACAGACATTCATCTAGGGTATCATAAGTATTGGTCTTAGACCAATTTCAGGCTTTTTACCTTTTTTATTTTATTTTTAAAATAAGAGTAGGCGCGTGAATAAATAATGCCTACTTATGATAATAATGAATGAGAAAAAAAGAGCAAAAAACGCCGAAAAAATTACGTTTCTTGTATTTTGTGATTTTATTTATTTTATTTTTATTATTTCTTGTTATACCGGCAATAGAAATACACACTCTGTGAAAATTTCAACTGTCTACCTATTACGGCTCATGAGATACAGCCCGGCGACCGACAGATAGACGGACGGACGGACAGACAGACATCGGAGCCATAGTAATAGGGTTCCCATTTTTACCTTTTGGGTACGGAACCCTAAAAATGGAAAAAAGAAAAAAAGAAAAAACTATTTTTTTTGCAAAGAGTTGATAAAATCAAATTAATTCAAATGAATTAAAACTGTTCAAACGTCTACGGCAGGTAGAAACCAAACCAATTAATTCAAATAAATTTGATTTTTCAACTCTTTCGAAAAAATGTTTTCTATTTTTCTTAAGTTTACTATTTTGTTTTCATTTCTTTTCATTTTTCTATTTTCGTTTGTTTTTGTTAGCCAATTTCGATATTTGGGACTTGTTGATGATTCAAAGTAAGACTTGGAACTTGCTGTCCTAAATCAATAATTCGTCTGATGAAATAATGCATAAAAATATTTTTGTTTTTTTTTCACTTTTGCTATTGCACTGGAAAAGCTCAAAGAGTAGAATTTGAAGAAATTAGGAGTCAAAGTTCAATTTTCATAATCACATAGGAATTAAAAGAAATTTATCCAAGAATCTAAGACAAGTATGAGTCTTGATAAATATTATCGGTAAGAGATTTAAGGCTTTATTTAGAAGTATATATAACTACGATAAGTAACAATTTTGAATTTAATTTTTTGAAAATTTAATTATTACGCTACATCGCACAGTGGTCCCAAACCCCGAAAAGCTGGCCAAAAGTCGAACAAAAACAATTATTTTTTCTAGGTTGGAATAGTTGTAGTGGTACCCCTGCATCGTTTACTCGTCGCGTGTCGAAAATAAGACAAAGTTGTGACACGTGTACAATCGCGAAAAGTGAACGGTATTTGATTCTCCAAAATGGATTCTTCTCCGGAAAGTAAGTACAATTTGAATGTGTTGCTCAAAATTATTGTTAACAATAGTAAGTCATTAATAAAAGTAGTGGTATTTTTCTTGGTTATATTCTGAAAAGTCGTGTTAGAAAAAGCAATAAGTCAAAATCTCATCGAATCCTGCTCTGAAACTAAATGGAAACTGACATTTCTTCAAAACATATCCAAAAATTAGCTGCATCTGGCTGCGACTTCAGTTTTGGGGATAATTTTTATGCGATGATGTGTGCACTAGGGTGGTCCTTGTTTTGGAACTATTTATTCCACCTTCAGTTCCAGAATCAAGTGAGATTTTTTCACGAGCGATACATCGGACGATGATGACAGTTCAGAGGACAGCGATTAATTGTAAGAAGTGCTCAAATTATATCGATTAAAAATAAAATAATGAAAGAAATATATTTTAAATATTCATTGTCATTGTAATAATGATTAATTACTGTATTCCAATCCTCTTCTTCCCAAATCTTCAAATGTCAACTTTCATTACATTTTCTATTCCATTTATTCACAATCATAATTTCTAAAAATCCCGAGTACAGACTTTTACCCGAATTGAATACGTTTTTGAAGTAATTTTCCGTCATATTGGATCCTCCATTTTGTTTTTCTACATTTTTTCTTCGAATTCAGCGACCCCGAAAACCCGCCAAGTACAGACCTTCGCCCGAATTGAATACGTTTTTGAATTTTCCCCAGCTTTTCGGGGTTTGGGACCACTGTGCATCGCCCTGTTCTTTCAGACGGCCTAATCACCGGGATTTCTTTATCCGGGTTTTTGTGTTCCGATATTATGGACTCCGGGATGTTGTACTCCGAGATATTCTTATTTTAAGACTCCTACTTATTGTATTCGGCAATTTTTAAATATGGGATTTAGTTACCCTCGCAACATTACAAACAAATTTTATAGCACCAGAAAAATTAACTAGCAACTTTGTCTTATCTCAATTATATCTTTGAGACATTCCCTTCGCTTCTCTCTCTTTTCACTCCTCCTTAACTGCCGCTTTCTATATCTTCCATTGTTTTTCGTTTATTCTGTACATTTGTCACATTTATATTTTTTCATAACTTCCTCCCTGAATCTTTTTTTATCTCTCTAAATTCACACACAAACCGTTGTTTCATTGCACTCCTTACATGAAAAAGTTTTTAGATTACATTTTTGCCTAGAGAACTCATTGTTATCATACTTATGAAATATAGGAAAAAAACTCAGGGCATAAAATGAAATTGTCAAACACGTGATCTCATCGGAAATTTTACGTAGGCCAATTCTTATTGATTAATAGACTTTTGATAATTGACTCCAGTATGGACAATAGTGAATCAATAAAAAAAGGAGTGAGTTATTTATTAATAATCAATATTATCTATTGAACTCAAGTCTTCAATGGTTGGCATAACAATAAATAAATCGTCAGGCTTTGAATAATAAGGATAATTTTCGTAATCATTAAATACAAAATACAAACAGTTGATAACACAAAATTAAATCCATATAAAATTGTCTTCTGTATGTTTACACTCAAAACAGAATACAAACTGAACTTGTTAACCCGAAGTTATTCTGTTTATATTTCAATTAAATTCCTGATGAAAAGTCGACCCCATCTAGGAGAATCATTAAAGACGAAATTTCTATATACCTTAATCAGCATTTTTGGAATCAAGACTTAAATTCCTTAGTGGGACTTATTTATTTCGAGCCACGTTAAATATTGATTTAACTTTAATTGGTAGGTAATTTTTAGATAAAAGTTATTATTTTATTCATCTTTGTTTGAATTGAATATTTGAAGTCCTCTGAAGTTGATGTTAATAGTATTAATAGGGAAGCAATCACAATTTGGAAAAATTGTCAAAAAGATAAAAATAATTCGAAATTTGAGGTTATTCGTAATTCAAATCCTGGGCGACTCCTCACTCGTTTGTTATAATCTTTTACGCGAAATGTAGTAGCTGGGGTGTATGTGATTCAAGTGCATGAAAATGGGGTTTCCCCGCAGTAAAAACATTCCGAGATAGTTCTCACCATCCGATAATACTTGGCGAGACCTTTTATTTGATATGCAACATGCCATATTGAAACTAACCCCTCCACCCGCCGGGGTTCAAATTTCCAACTCTAAAAGTATACGGATAAAAATTTTCTAGTACGAATTATAGCTGGTAATGTACTGAGGCGAACGTGAAATCCGTTTTGCGATCGGACATAAGTCTACCGAGTTTGAGTCGATCTAAAGTGCGAAAAATCTACTACCTCAATGCGAATAAAAAAGCGGGAAATACTAAAAAAGTGAGTATATGGATGGCTACAAATAGCTTTATAAGACTCCGGGTATAGGAGTGTGGGTACTCAAACTTCTTTTCATGACCTAAGGAACCGCGATTATGTACTTGATTTTTTAAATGTACTAGATCAGACTTTGATTTCCACCCCGGGCTTTTTCCGCTTAATTGAAATAAAGATTGTTAATAAAATATGTTCAAAGTATCATAATGCATGGTTTTAGACATCTGTGTCGAGCCCAAAATGGGTATTCCCCTTTTGCCATCGTTCGAACGATCTACAATCTAATATCTTTAATTAGGCCGTTACAAAAAAACAATACTATTAATCTGACAGTTTCAGGGACATTGATTCCAATGCTCGGTTATGTTAGAAAATCTCCTGTTGAATACCTAGTCAACATAAGAAGAGCCATATAGTTAGGAGATATTTCATCAATTGTATATGTTCGAACGACTTATTGTTAGATTATATAAGGAAAACAAAATAAAATTACGTTATTACTTAAAGTCACAAATAACTGTAACAAACCACCTATTTCACAAGATATTTATACTGAACTTATTTGACCAGAAGTAGAATAGAACCTTTATGAAAAATACAAGAAAAAACGAATTCGAAAGCATCAAGTAAAATGGACTTACACACACAGACAAGCACAGATGCTTAAATTGGTTGCATTAAATATATGTATATACAGATGTATGTGTTCTATGGACAATCCGTAGAAATATTTCACAATAAAATCCCGGCAGGCAACCTTTATTGCAAGTTTTTTTTTCTGTGCACAATAATCTTCGCTGTAGTTTGTTCTAACAATATAAAATGTAACAAAAAATGGTCAATAAAAGTCTGATGGAGAAAAATGTCGAACAACTGCTGGTTTTTCATAGTAGCTACAAAGAGAATGCACATAGATTTTCCTATAGAGAAAACACATTGATTCACCAATTTACGTAGAACAAACAATTGATACGACTCTAACAACATGTGGGAGGCGCTTCCTCATTACTCTTGATCACGGAGTAGCAAATTGCTTGATAGAATATTTCTGGGATAAGGGAACCATTTGATATTCCTAAAATATATTTGTTTTTGATTTTATTTATAGGAAGCTCTTGGGAGAGATACGAAAAAAAAGCTGTCCTTTAATTTTTTATGCATTTGAAAAAACCTTGTTATCGATAAAATTTATTTTTCTTTAAAATTGATCTGAAAAATTGCCATCAACACAAAACCTTTTATTATTAAGGATAATAAGGAAGGATCCGACTTATACGTATAATTATAATTCTATCCTTTAAAAATACGCTTTACTGGTTACCTTACAAGGTGAATGCTTCACAAAGCCTTACACTGAGAAAAAAAAACACCTTTATTTATATTACGTATTTCCTGTTGAGAGGAAGTATAATATCATGGCTACCACCTACACTATACGTACATATACCTATACCTCTATATACCAACACATTATACAAAAATATTTACCTTTGGACACCACAAACAATATCTGTTGGCCTCAATACTAATGTGAATGTCACTAAATAGCACATAAGAATTCCAGCCAAAAGGATGTAACTAAGCTCTCGACCGGATGCTCTCACCACAGGAGTGTCGTTATGTCTGCAATAAAATTACAATAAATTTGTTGAAATTTAATGGGGTGCTAGCTACCGCTCGTTATCGTTTAGTATGGAAATATACATTTAACTGACAGCCATTATTATATACAAAAGATATGAATCCCTTCGGTACTTACTTAAGGAAGACTCCGACTACAAATAACGTTATAAGTATTCCTGTAGAACTGAAAGCCATAGCTCCAATTGCCCAACCAGATTCTGGTCGTAAATAAACTTCAGGAATTTCTTGGCAGTGTTCCTTCATTCGATCGGGTAGAGTTCCTTTTCGGCAAGTTAAGCATTGAGTTTCATCGAATGGGTGACGAATCTGCAAAAATAAAAAAAGAGGATAAAAATTTTTCTAAAAAAAAAATAATTTTTTATGCAAATGCTGGTGAATGTTGTGGAGAAAATTCAAACATGAACAACAACGTTCGGTCTCTAGTGATAAGAGATAAGACTCTTGTGTGGTACTTTAGCTATGACGCTGACTATATATTTCGGAAATGGGAATGTGGTCAGATGAAGTGGACGATAAAGGCAAGCTGGTAGAAATTTCTATACAAATCATAGTTCAGGGCAATCTTGTATGTGGACATCATTTCTACTTCTATTGCTTTCAGTACTGCGAGTACTGACCATTAAAGCGTTCATTAATTACTAAGGGGTGACTGAAGGAAGGACCTAGTATGTATGTTCCTTAGTATAATAGCATTATGCCTGTCATAAGAGACAACTACTCCGTTCCAGGTGTACAATTATGTAGGGAAGCTATCCCTGATAGAAAACAAATATTAATAATATAAAAGCAAAGTAGAAGTCACAAGACATAAATTCCATCGTCCATCACCTTTTACCTCCGGAAATGTAAAAAGTTCAAACAACTTCTTACCGGTGGTAATAATACTAACAGAAACCGAGAATTGAATGAACTGGATATGTCCATCTGGTTAAATTAGATCAGAAGATCCTAGCTAATATGTCAATTTAGATCATTTAAGGTCGTTTTTGTATTTGTGATTTTTGTGTTAAATTTATGATAAAATTCAAGTTGGATTTAATTTCACCTAGTACACTTTTCATTTACACCAACTGGTGACTAATTTTATTTTCAATTTATCTTGTCATAATTTTCTTGACTTTGCACTCCGAATTTCTTGAATTAATTCGTCCAGCTAGATTTTTGGCAAGCTGCCTCAGCCACCCACAATATTTTATAAAGCTCTTTGCTGCCATATTTTTATCGCTTTCTTACGACGTAGAAAAAAAGGTACGTAAGAAAAAGCGAAAAGTTTTGATGCAGTAAAATTGCATCAATTAACTGTAATTTGACATGCCTGTTGCAGTCGTTTGAAAATCTTAATTTGAAGACGGCAAGAATAATTGTAAGTATGTGTACATGCAATTTGGAGGAATTAAAGCGTTATATAATCTACTGTATACATGCAAAGAGGAAGAAAACACTGTATGTAGGTAAGATTGCATATTGTCTGAGTGGAATATGTGCAATTTATTCTTAATTGCATTTTATTGTAATGTGAAAGAGAGAATTTGAATGAAATTATTTGTGTTTTCAGAGTCAAATAATTTGCGATTCATTTATATACATATTATATTATATATTAACGTAACTATGGGTGTGATTCAGAACATTGGGCAGCTGAGTCACAACGCTTACAACAATTTCGATGGTTGTAAAATGTCTGGAAATAGTCATAGTTGTAGATCACTGTTAAATTTCCCAAGTACTAATTGGTTCACCAGGGCGTTGAAGAAAAAACGCCTTGTTTCTTGCGTCTATCCAGCTGATATGATATTTCAGAAAAATTCAATAGGCCATCTCGGTGATTTACGCTTTACGATGTATGTTCCAAGCACTTTGTCTTTGCAATCCATCCCACTTTTAATAGCGCTATAATATTTTATATTTTCCGGCTTTCTCTGTTTTCAGAAGCATCTTTAGTAATATTTAGTGTGGAAAGTATGGCTACTGCTTTATTTTTGTTATGCGAAAATTCTAATAGCGGCTCTGGCTTTGGTTTTGGCATTGGCATTGTGTTGTAACCTTAAGTAAATGAAACAAGCATGTAATGCTTACTTATTATTTATTAGTTAATAAATAGTAATAGTTAAATATATAATTGGATATGCTATCTGTTGCGACCAACCACTTTGACAGTTCGTAGAGAAGAGAGAGATCAACTTCACTTTACGTCTGTCCGAAGACTTGACGTTCCTCAGGTTGGTAGCTATTATTCAGTTAGTATTGCCATACTGAATGGGTATGCAACAACTTTTCCCCCCTTAGAAAAAAAATGCTTCTTTATGCCATAGTAGTTGCTCGCAGGTTCACAATTTTGAATGAATACTTTTTCCTTAATTAATCCTATATTTAGTTTCTTTAAATTAATTCAATATTTCCATTTCTTTTAATTAATTCAATATTTTCATCTTTTAACCTTTAACTTGACAAGGGTATTAATCTTATTTGTGCATGTCTTCCAATAAATTAAATTGTATAGAAAAAAAATTTTTTTTTTTTTTCGCCATTAATGTATTCGTAGCCAATGGCGGCATCGAACTCCAATTTCACAACCTATGTTTTTTATATTTTATCTTTTTTCCTTTATAATCCTTGTCACTTTTTTGAAATACAAACATGGATTTTCCCGTACAAATTCCACCAATTTTTCTTCAAAATTTATTTGAAATATTTTAATTGTCAAGACCCTTAAAGCCGCATCGAGTATCAAATATCAGCTGACTCTGCCCGTAGGTAGAACCAAATTAAAGGAACATCAGACATTTTAAGTGGGGCGAATATTTTCGGTTCATTTGGAATACATTGGCTCTAGAACCATCATTTTATCACATTTTTTTATAGGTGAACTAAAACAGGTACCTTCTATAAAAAGATATAAATGGACCAAAGAAGAAACAAAATATAGTAAAAATATTCTATCTTCGTTATACCATATTGTGGAATTTTCGTAGCACTTCGTCACTATCTATTTTATCTGTTCTTTTCTGTTCAAATGAGAGAAACACAAAACCTGCAATTATCTCGAGAGCCATTGACTTTTTTCAGGCTTGTTGATAGCAAAAAGTGTCGAAAGGCTAGATTCTCACGAAGCAGTATACTACTTTCGGCTGTTGCGACTGATGCAAATAGTTCATACGTATCCTTGAAGAATTTCCTTTGGCGGTATAGAACTTCTACTATTTTTTCGCTCTGATCTCCTCGACCATTCAACACATTCAAGTATCTTTTCACAATATTAGCCTCTTCTTTGAAAGCAATTTTAATACCTGAAAAATAATTGCAAATACAGATTTATTTTATCTCATTACTTTCCTCACAACAATTTATCTATTTAAATGTTGAATAGAGTTAAAATTTGTCCAACTCATCAAGGCACAAAATTGAATCTAGTAGATCCTCATTGTACGCAAATCTTCTTTTCATCTCAGCTGTTATTATGTCTACAGTTTTATAATATTCCGCTTTAACTGGCGGAGTTTAAACTATGCCTGCAGTATTGTGACGAGAAGGTTATTGACCATGCAATACTAATCCTCCAGATGTCTTGCCTTTACTTGTCTCTTCTCTTCTGGGAACTATATTGAGATTCTTTTCTACACTATGGTATTCTCAGCATCTTCCAAAATTGTCTCATACATCTATTCTGACCTCAATTTCTTCCTCGACACATTTTATTATCAATATAGGATCTTTTAATCCCGTGCTTCGAACCTGTAAAGCTGCATCAGCCGGTTGCAGAACACATAATATTTTTTTTCGCTACTATCTTTGCCAATCGAACTTCCATATTTAACATAACGCCTTTGATGTCAACAATACATGTATCATTGACCTACAATTTTTGATTTTGATAGCTGCTATCTTCCGATCGCGCTATTGAGTTTTGGCCTTAGTCACATATGAACCAGTAGTCAGTTTTTCCATGAAAGAAAATTTCGTTTGAAAAGCTTTCCTTCGGTTTAGCCGGCAGTATCCCTACCTCATATCTCTATCCCTTTCTCATCGTTCGTGGAACGTCTCAGAAAATCGCGTGATATTTAGTGAACATAATGTGATATTACCCCTTAACTTTTATTTTTATTTTTTTAAGGATTTCACTCATCAGAAAACGAGCTCGTTATAGCGTAGTGAAAAAATTGTTGGTAACGGACGATACACCGATCAGAGGCTCTAAACCGTTCATACCAATTTCGTACTACTAGTTCGTTCTGGCTTCTTTAGCGCTTTGATCCTGGTACTTTTCCAGTATAACCCCATCGGACCATGTAATGTAAAGAAATTGCATGCTTTGAAGGTGAACTTCGTCCGACCTCCATCACGTTCATATATATAAAATATATTCGATGCAATAAACTTCATCAGTATTAATAGCATTTTTCGTGATTTCTAGCAAAATTTAATACAATTTTCGTCACAAAATCTTAGATGCCATCCAGGTGGTGTTATTAAGTGCGTATTCAGGTTCTTCTTCTTAAGTAGATAAGGGTTAACAAATTTGGTATTCTTACGACGCAGATATAAATTTCAAAAAATTGCAGCCTAAGGTGAAGTTTGTGAACTGGTTTGTTAGAAGATGAAACATTTTTTTTACTACCGTACAGTCAGATCTGATACTGAAGGGAGGCATCTACATATATATGCAATTGGGACTAAAACATCGATGTGAAAAATGATTAATCCTGAACGGTCAAGATCTCGAATTTTCAAATTTCTAAATGGCAATCTTGATAAAATTTCTGGTCTTTACAAACAATTTACAAAAATTTTCAAATGGAAATTATACGGTGTCAACTAAAATCTTATAATTTCATAAAGAGGGTTTTTTTTAAAGCAAACTATTTGACAGAACGAAATTTTCGAACAAATGGTGATGTTTACGTTTTTTCAACATGGTTTCGCATGATATCACCTTTTTAAAAATTATAGCTTTCCAAAATTCCATTTTTAAGCCTCAAAAAATTCTGGTTCTTAGCATTTTTTGAAAAACGGAATGTCGTTCATTATGCTTTTGTTCCAAAAAGCAGAATTTTCAAATTCAAGCCGAACTATAATTGTTTAGTATTTCGAATGTTCGAATTTTTGGCTTTCAAAATTGATTTGATTTAATGAAAAACACCCGCTTACGAATACCTACATGGAGTGACGTAGCAAGGTTTGGGCCACTCTGTACGTTACAAGAAACTCATTCCAATCGTTATCACATAGTGCCTCAAGCTAATGTAGTAATTACACTAATTATACAGCGATGGTTCAAATAGTTTCAATCAGAATTTGCTTATCGATATCTACGACAATATTAATAGTAGTAGTAGAGCTCAAAACAGTCCTTGCCAGATTGTAGTTGATATTACAGAGATACTTAGCATGCGCTATAGTCGACAGTTTCGTGTCAGATGTCCTTGAAAAAGTCAAGGAGCACAAATTTGATGATTCTAATGCTCTAGATTCACCAGGAATTATCGTTTTGTTGACCAAATTTATTTTTATAAGGCTAGAGACCGATGAGTAGGACCCATAAGTGCTGCCATATGAAGAAAGCGATAATGATGACTTCTTGATGATCTTATTGTTCCTTAAAACTGACGAAATCACTAAATACAGAGATATACTATTCCCAGGTGGAGAAAATGCATCAACAAGTATGCAATGGATATGTAGTTATAATTATGCATGCCAATCCTACCCTACATGTTAGTATGAGACTTCCCTTTTGGTGCATATACACATACATATATGAAAATATCTCCAGGTAGAAAAATGTATTTTAGGTCAAAGCAATTTACGAGACTATACTAAGCAGGCTAGTTTGCCTGAAGATGTTTAAAACCTCTTGTAACCATCATCCACTAGAAACGTTCAATATCATGTAGTGTACTCGTGTCCTTTTCAAAAAGGACTTTAAAGAAAAACCTCACTCAATTGGTAGTATTAGAGATTTTATTCCATACAGAATTGTATAGATAGAGCATGTAGGTATGTTTGCTATTATGTTCAACTTAAGAAAAAAACGAGGACATACTGGAAAAGATATAAAAGGTCATTGAGAAAAATAAATATCAAAACTAGAATTTTCTATTAAATGAAATTCTTTTCTCTAAATAAAATTCTAAATATAAATATTTTCCAATCAACGTGCACCTCACAGGAGTTTAGTTTTTCAAGTAAATATAAGACATTTTTGCCAGTGGAGAAAAAAAAGTAAATATTGGCGCAAAGGTTCATAAATGGCACGTGTTTACGATTTCATCTCAATTTATACGTATACAATAGATCCTTTACCGTTACCTTATTATTTGAGCTCTTGAAATGTAAAAATAGAAAAAATAATGCAAAAAATAAAAAAAAATTGTTCAACAGAAACATGATATTTCGCTGGAAAGTAAATGTCACAATTTCATTTGAAATTGCAGTGTCTGGTGATGAGTAAAAAACTTCTAATATCAGTGGAAAAAGGAGATTGCTCCCTGTGAGTACGTGTCATAAACAGGAAATTAAATTTATTCCAAATTAAATATAATACCATAAAATGTTTCTTATTTTATTTTGTTTATTTTTTTTTAAATGTAATAAACAATTTATATATACTAATCATAAAAGTCCTCGGTTATAATTTCTCCTGTAAATGGAATAATATGAATTTTGCGCGGCAGAGATTGTTGAGCAAGTCCAGAACTAACATTTTTTTATCATTATTTCAGCCTACTTTTTTTTTTTACAACATGAAATTTGTTTTCAACAATATCCCTAATGAAGGATATATCAAAATTTAACAATTTTAGTAGTATGATTATTATTATAAATGCAGCCGACCTGCAAAGTTCTCTGGTAAAAAGGTAGACACATTTGAGACTAGGGCTAGTCACCGTACTAAAAATAAGATTTCTTAATAGGTATGTACCCTTTTAGAGCACAAGTGATGGTAGAGGTAAAAGGCGACAGGAAAATCGAGATTAGCTCAATACTGTATAGGATATACATGAAAATTGTTTTGATACCCAATAAGATATCTATAGGGTGTACTAAGTTTGTCATTCCGCTTGTAACACCTCGAAATAATGATTATAGACCAAATTGGATTGGACATCCGCTCGCATAATATTAAAAGTTATATTGATTTTTGCATGTCCGTCCGTCTGTCCGTTTGTGCGCACGATAATTCGAGAACGCGTATACTAGAAAAGTAAAATTAAGTTCGAAAATGAGACAAAATGGGCAACTCTTTCCTGGGGTTGCCATACAAAAATGTCGTTTTCCACTATATATTTGCACACTGCCTGAGAGCGCGTCGACGTAGAGAGCTGAAATTTGGTACATCGTATTTTAATACTAACAGCAAATAAAATTTCAAAACTAGATGAAATCGGGAACCCGTTCTTGGTGTTGCCATATAAAAATTTAAGTTTTTCACATATACTGTGAAAACGAACAGTCCTAGACAATTTTATTGTACTAACACTTTTTCAGAATACGAAATCCTATAAAATTGGTTATAATCGTTTTTTCTGTCCGACAAACCGTTCTAGAAATATATGAGAAAAACCACTTCAAAAATCAAACTTGCATAGATCGGTGACCATACGAAATTTTATGCAGGCATTCATCCAGGGTATCATAAAAATTGGTCTTAGACCAATTCTAGCTTTTTTACTTGTTATTTATGTCTATGATTGTATGCCAGGAGAATATAATAAGCTAAAAACTTATTGAAACACACTCCCCCCCCCCCCCCCCCCCCCCCCATCGAATGGCATTTCAAATATTGAGTCAATTCTATTTACTGTATGGAGATAATTGGAATTTGTATTGTCTTCTCCATCTACAGGTAGGCTTTCTCTGGCACTATAAGAATGCTGATTGGGGTAGCCTCAATCAGTATCTTAGAGAAGTTACTTGGTCGGCCTATTTTGCGTCGAGGGATGTTGATGAATGCACGTTAGAATTTTTTTTAAGGCATGGGACGAGAGATCTCAAGCGTGGAGGCCAGAGCGACCCATTGTGCTCCTCTACTAGAAGCCCTGTCACCAAAACCTTCCTGTCCTCTTAGTGAAGTGCATGAGAAAGTTTAAAAATCTCCCATACGGATAGGACGGCAGACCATAAAGTATCCAGGCTGCCCTGGCGAAGGCCGAACAAGCACACAAAAAATGTTCGGTTGTCTCAAGCTCTTCTTCCAGCCAGGATAGATACTCTCGGCTGTCAACAACACTCATTCTTGTTAGATGAGTGTAAAGCGAGCTGTGGCCGGTTATGATGCCAACCACAGTTATACATTGTTCCCTATCGAGCCTGAGAGCCTTTCCATTCATCCAGTCGTTTTGGCATCTGCCTGAATGACAAGATGAAAATTAACTAAGACCTCAACGGCAGCAGTAGCCGTAGATCACATGAAGCCCATAATTCTCAGGAAAGCAATCTTTTGCAGGCCCGGCAGCTTCCTAATCGCAGTCCTCACAAGCGTCTTCGGCCACCATACGCAAGAAGTATATGTATGCATGGGCCTCACGATGTAACGAGGTATACATCCAGTGCACAACACTCCATCTTATGCCCCGTGTGCAGCCAAAGGTTCTGATGCATTGAGTGCAGACCCTCATAGCCGCATTTACATATTTTGCTTACGTGAAATACCTACGTCAGCTTCGAAACAAGGTAGACTTCGTGGTGCTTGATATAGGGAGAGAGTTGTAGAGTATGTTTAAAGAGCTTTGAAAGAACAAAGTACCCACGGTTACGTCTTGTATAGAAGAGCACCAAGCTAGTATTTGAAGAGATCACTGTCATGTCACAACTAATATATACCAGAGTACCGTAGAAGACAAACCACCGTGCGCGCAGTCTCTCTCCACCAGCACATTGAGAGAGGTTCGGCCGTCCAACTCCTCAGTTAAATATCGTCGTCTTAACATTTGGTCCATCGAACGCAATATAGAGTGGTCATCACCATGCTGACGAAGTGCTTCACTTGGCAACTCGGGGTTGGCCCTGTCAAAAGCCGCCTCGATGTCCAGAAAGGCTCCCAAAGTACACAATCCACGATCCCGTCCCCGCTCATTGACAGTAACCATTGAATGGAGAGCCGTCTTAGTAGATCTGCCCTTCGAGTAAGTCTGGTATTTAAGGGAGAGGCCTTTAGAGCTAATCTCTTGATATATTCATCCACGATCCGCTCCAGGCATTTCAAAAGGAATAAGGAGAGGTTTGTGGTTCGAAAACTCTTTGGGTTCCATATATGAAGCCTTCCCAGGCTTCGGAACGAAGGCGGTCCTCACCTTCCTCTATACCTCAGAGACATATCCAAAAGCTATACATGCCCTCAAAATGGAATCAAAGTAAGGAGCCAGCTTAACGCTCTCTGCCTTAAGAAGCATAGGTAGAATCCCGTCAGGATCCGGGGCTTTGAAAGCCGAGAAGGTTGAAGTTGACTATTTTGCCTCCTAGACTATCAGTGGACCAATCACTACCAGTGCAAAGTGGTAGGGGATGTTTGCCACACAACTGCAGGTCTTCTTCAAGCCTACAGTGTGGAAAATGCGTCGAGAGAATTTACTATATGGAAACAATTGAAAAGATACAGGTTCGAAGATCGATAACAACATATATAAGAATATTAAATATAAACGTGTTGGACAAGAAACGCACTAAAAACTAAAGCAGAGTCACATGCAGGACCTATATGCTTCCAATTGGGAGTGAACAAAGACTAAGAAAAAAAAACATAGAAACTATAAGCCTTTCAAAATAATTTTCGAATTTATTTTGGCACATTAATTCAAATAAACGATTTCAACTAAGTATAAACAAGAGTCACTGGGTCAATGATGAAATGTAACGATTTCGATATAAATAGCGTGTCATTTGTGGTATAATTTTACTGTTTTTTTTTCGATTAGCATTTCTCTTACATAATGGTTCTGCTTGCGTAATTATGTAAGAATGCATAATTATAGCAAGAAAGCAGTGAATTAATTTAGTCGTTCCTCACCAACACCCAGTACCTCATACATTTTGAGGATTTATTAATACACGTGCCAAAACGTAAGGATTTCTTAAGAACTGAAGAATACTTGGGCATTTCGATTGTCGCATCTACAAGATTGAAAGCTTGAAATTTTTATTTATGCATACATATAAAGGAATGGAGGAAGGCATTGCATTTCTATTAATTTAAGCAAAATCTTAAAGATATTTTCTGTTTTCAAGATAAAGGAGGATCATATATTTTGGATATGTGAATATTTTTGGATTCAATAGTGGCTATTAGATGTTGAAAGATTTGTTTCCCAACGCTAAATAAGCCATTAATTATGGTTTCATTTATTACGGCAAATTCCCCCATTTTAGAATTTAAAAAATTTAAAAGAAACAACAAATAACCAATTTAAAGAAAAGAAGAGTCAAGAAGACTTCTACAAAAACGTTAACAATTTTGATAAAAATAGCAGACAGCAATGTGTTTAAGGCGTTTTGTATCAGCAGGAACCAGTAGTCTTCAGTACGGCCAGTTCCTGCCTGCCGCCAGAAGAAAATGCTAAGCTAAACAAACCTCATATATAATCTCAGTATAAATTCTGAGTACGATTCATATGAGGTGAAATAATACTAGTCCCGCCTACAGGGCTGTATTGGCTTAGCGCTTAAGTAAATACGTAGTTTTTCACCTCATATGGTTCGTACTCAGAATTAATTTATGCTGAGATTATATATGAGGTCTGCTTAGTATTTTCTTCTGGTTTCTGCGGCAGGCAGGAACATGACGTACTGAAGAGTATTTGTTGCTGCTGATGCGAAACGCCTTATATTCATTGCTAACAGATAACCAGTAAAAAAATTAAAATTCATCTAATACAGACAGACTGTCTCTATAATGGTTCAATATTTAATTAAATGGAATCAAATGTGCAGTTGCCACAAATGAAGTCCATCGATTGTTGCATTTCGCTTCATTTTCAAATGGAACAAATTTTACTTCATATAGTGAAATTGCAGTCGTCAGTGCCATCTACCTGTCATTAGTAAGAACTGAATTTATGGGAAAATTGTCCAAATAAAGATAGCAGTGATAGTAATCAGCTGTTTGCATCTTTCCATCTCTCTTTTGGTTTCTTAAAAAAAAAAATTGTCTTCTGCTTAGTGCTTTGCAACCTTATCAATTACTTACAATTTTTTTTTGATAATATTCATTTAAATTAATATGCTCTGCCATGATCTTTACTCACAGTTGAAATTACTGAATTTGAGATTAAGTCATTATGAAGGGAGTCTGTTTAGGGTGTTAGACTAAATTTTGACGATACCCTACATGAATGCCCATAAATAATTGGGGGATATTTGTTGCCATGGCGTCACACATGGAGGAGCAATGCGCTGAAATTGTGCCATATACGTGCTGTATGTTCCACGCATTGCGTAATTGTTTCGGTCAATTTAATCGACCCGTCCGACGTAGTGCAGACAATTCGAAACGTGTAATAAATAAATTCAAGACAACAGTGTCAGTGGTATATAAAAGACCAAAAATCAAAACCTTGAAACTATGAGAATCGTATGTTTGGTGAATAGGGGTCGAATTACTTATGAAAGGAATTTTGACGGCCATGTGGTCGTCATTGTATTTCTCGTCAAATTGAGAAATTCCAATTTCTATTCCAATATTCAATAAAACCTTTCGAATTTTCATTTAGGTATAAATTTTGAAGTTTGGATAATGGTTATGGAAACTGACTTTAATCGCTGACTAAGTCGTTTAAGCTGTTCTTCGCATTTATTTCTTTCTAGAACAGTTTCTTGGACCCTAAAGACCCATAAGAAATTTAAAAAAAATGTTATCTTCCAATGAACTCTCTTCTGTAGTACATTAGAAAAAACGTCTCGAAATGATTGCGTTCTCAGTACACTTGAAAAGTCTAAACTTTTGTATGGCAGCATTTCCATATTCGACTATTTTTTGTGTAATATTAGCCAGTAACAAATTTCAGGTTGCTGGATTCATGCACTCTAGAGGACGGACAATCAATCTAAATGAACAAACTTAGTAGGATTATAAAAATGTGTCGATCTCACGAAAATTTCACTATAAATATAGTTCAAAAGTAGTTTAAGATCAGGTTATCAAACTCCAAAACTGGCAAAGTTGGTGAGGCCGCTCAAGTTGAGGTAAAACTCAATTAACTGCTATCATACAGAAATTGGCAAAGTTCGTATTGTGAGTTGTAAAAGTTTGCAAGGTTTACCAGCTTGAGGTCCTTCAAGTTATACTGAGGTCGAGGTTGGAAAAGTTTGCACTGAGTTTTTCGCTTTATTCATTTTAATCACCGCTCAAATATTTCAATCCACCTGAGCCACGCACATACATTTTGGCGTAAAAGTTTTTTGATCAGAATTATAAAGTAGGCCTATTAAGTTGTAATCCCAGTAAACATGGCAAAACGCAGAAGATTCACTTTCTTATTATCTGGACGATAAAATATCTCTTGGATGATAATCATATTCGTATTCAATCTTGATGAAATGAATGCTTATCTTCTACGTCCCTTCCGGGCGAGTTATTTTCATATGGCGTATATAAGAAAAGCATTTGTTTCTTCAAGATGATTCGCTTTCTTATCGTCGATGCAAATCGTCCAAATAAATCCTTCGAAATTTCTTTACAGTAGGTTTTTTTTTTTTTTTTTTTTTTTTTTTAATATGAATTGGTGGAACTAAAATCACTAGTGAAATCACAAATTAATTACTGTCATCATGGAGTCTAACGAGGCGTTCTTCCAAATGATACATTCGTGTATCATAGAGATGACAAATAAGCGAAACTATTATCTCTTGCGTCCATATTTAAAATCAGAAAACAACATTGTTTGTAATTTCATCTTCTTTCCGTCAACGCAACACAAGGAAAAAATCATTTCACCGTATTTGCTCTAAGTTCGTGTGGAAGATACTTTGGCAATATCATCCACATATCGTCCTGATTTTTCATCCAAATATTTGCTGGGATGGAACGTGTTATTAGTTTGTAAGCTGGCATAGCTCTGTCAAGCACACCAGCTCCATTTAAATAACCAGAAGGCGAATTATAACAGTGCTAAATTTTCTATAGTATCACTAGAAGCTGGCAACGTCAATATTGAATACTCCCATTGATGGATTTTTATTTCCGAAGGGCTGTTTTAGTCTTGTTTCCTTCCATAGTGTTAGGAACTGCCGCAGAAACAGAATCATCAAAAACTACCTGTTCAGACGCTCATCCTCAACGATCGTCCTATCCCAAGGATTGTCTGTGCAGACGCTCATCCAGATTTTGGATTCCTGAAGATTAAAGGACTGTTTTTGCAGATGCTATTCCTTAAGGATAGCACCAACTTAGGCCATGAAGTCACGGAACTATATAACGAAGTTACATACATATCAGGTATACACCAGCGAAAACGATCGTCTAGCAGCCGCAACAATGTAAGCTAGCCGCCGAGAGGAGAGCACACTACTGATCAACAGCTCAATAGTGTCACGTGCGGGTGGTGTGATAGTAGAAGGGAGCATTCTACACCCGACGCCATCAGACAGCCTACCTATAAATAGCCGGCAGCCAGTAGTAAGATCACTCAGTCGATCACCAAGCATCGAAGTGAACACAGTCGAAAATTGCAGTCACCGATCAGCAAAATAACCGACCGCGAGAGGACAACTCCAAAGTGAGCAGAGTTGACCCCCACCAGTGGATTATCAGAAGACTGGCTATAAAAGTCAGTCAAGCACCGAAAGATTAGTCAGTTGCCTCCCAGCAGCTCGACTAGACATATCTCCCGTCCAATCCTATCCACAAGTCGTGTTGACTAGTTCAACGGCAAGCGCAAGTTAATCGTGCTGGCCTGACAATTAGTAAGCGCACGCATTCCGTCCCCGTACCTCCGTGTAGGCTACTCTGCCGAGAAGCGCATGTTGATCGGAAGAGTAGCGGCGCACGAATATAAATTCCGTCCCCGTACCGTGTTGGCTACTCTGACGAAGAAGCGCACGTACATCGTGTTGGTCAGAAGAGTAGTAAGCGCATACATACATTCCGTCCCGTACCCCGTGTTGGCTATTCTGACGACAAGCGCACGTTATCGTGTTGGTCGGAAGAAGAGTGAGCGCACACTCCGTCCCGTACCTCCCGGGTTGGCTATTCTGCCGACAAGCGCACGTCATCGTGTTGGTCAGAAGAATAGCGAGCGCACGCTTCGTCCCGCATCCCCCGTGTTGGCTACTCCTAACGACAAGCGCACGTTAATCGTGTTGGTCTAAGGAATAGTAATCGCACGCTCCTACCCCGCACTTACGCCGCGTAGTCATAAGTTATTGTAAGTAAGTGAGTGAGTGTAGGTTAAGTAGTGTGTGTTACGTATATCGCCCGAACCGCAGAGCTAGAACAGCGCTCTGAGCCCAACAACGTCGGAAAACGGCCCTGGACAATCTCCTGACTACCCGCACACCAACTACCGACGTTACAAAAAGAAAAAAGAAACCAATCCTTCAGGACGGTCTTCTTACACCCGAGTCCCCTCATACCTGAGTTGTCTTACACTTGAGACCTCTCACAGTCCTCAGTTTTCTGGAAGCGGTGAAGTGCAATTAGCTACCTCTAGACCAGCGCAAGTGGACTGAAGGTACAACCATTATCACCCCAGTTCTCAACATCATGGTATACCTAGTCCTAGTTAGGAAAAATTACGTGAAAATGGATAAATCTAGTTTTGAAATTGACATTGAATTCGTGAAAGTATTCAAGTTAGATAATATTATTTTCACGTAAATTTTTACATGTAAAAAACTTAGTAAGCAGAGCATTAACTTTAAGCTTGTGAGTCTATCTATCGTCATTTACCCTATTGTAACAGCAAGTTAGGCCTTCCAACTGGAGTCTTTTTTCCTTTCAAAAGAACATCTGTCATGATATGAGTTTAAAATGGGTATAGTACAGTTGACCGAAATACATTTTTGAAGCAAACACTTCGCCTAAAGCCACTTAGTAAAAAGGACTTCTTACAAAAACCTTATTAAAAAAAAAATTGTTTCACAAAAAGGACATTTAGCATTTACTGCGTGCACAGTTCGCAAAAATAAGTCTAAATGCTAATTATTGTTTTGCTAATAATAAGAATTTAGCAATTGGTCGTTTATTTCCGGATGTGCTCCGCACTAAATGATATGATTACAAGACCGATCTTCATATATAAATACGTTGACGATATTATAGCTGCTGTTCCTGAAAACGAAATTGAAAACATCTTGACTAAATTCAGTTGTTCAAGGATAACTAAGTAACCTTGGTCTGGGTCCCTGGACATGAAGCAGTGGACGGTAATGAAAAAGTGTACGAACTGGCTAAAACCGAAGCTGAATTTCCGTATACTGGTCCCTACCCGACATTTGATCTACCAAAAACCACTTTAGCGGGAACTGCTTAACGTAGCGCGCCCGGTATGAGGCAGGCGAAGAAATTTTTCAACCCCACTCATTTCTAGACGCGCCAACTTATTGGACTTAGCAGGAAGAAATTCTTCAACCCCACTCATTTCCAGACGCGCCAACTTATTAGACTTAGCAGGCAATTGCTCAGACTATTTCCTAATGCAGTCACTGGTCATGGCCCCTTCCGTCACTTCCTGAAGATGATAGACAAATCACTGGAAGAACAATTATCTCTCCAAATATTGTCTCCAATCTAACTCCAAAAGCAATAATCGATTTTGCCTAACCACTTTAGGGAGAGGCACAATAGACCAACTATGGTCGCGGTGTCCGCAAGGACCGGAGGCCTAGTCGCCCCTACTCTTAACATTAACATTACTAAATTCAATTCAATGCATAACAACATCAATTTCACGTTTCAGTTGGAAGAAGGGGAAAGCTTTCCCTTACTTAGATATGAAAATCTTTTCCAATAACGATGGCACACTATCCACGATTGGTACTATAAACCATTTTCCTCAAATAGGATCTTGAACTACCTCTCGTTTCATCCACACTAATTGAAGATGAATGTTCTAAAATGCCTTATAAATCGAGTTCTCGGCCTAAGTCATCCAAGTTTTTGCTTGGACCCAATATATGCAAAGTTACAGCATTGACTAGTTTTATAAATTGCTCCTAGTGCTAGCATTGTAATTTTCTTTGTCATTTAGTTTATTGGTTCTCTATCGTTTTTTAACATTGTTATAACTGTTAATTGTGACTATTAATTTTGTGTTCTCATAGGGCTGCCATCTGTAAAATCATTAAACTAGGACAAGAAGTTTGAAAGCCCCGGGCATTTTAGCTTGATACCCGGACATTGTTGCCAAATAATTTTCTGTTTTACTTACTAATCAAATAGGTTGAAATTGTTATGCATAGTATCTTTTTTTATTCATTTATTATAAAATTACTCAGTTTACAAAAAAAAAGTAAAATAAAACGATGTGAATGAACTAAATTAAATCTCTCTTACATTTAGGAACATAAATAAATCTTGTAAAAATTAGAAATACAATTTTACATTTACATTTAGTGTGCCATATAGATTTCAATATAGCTTCATTTCTCGGGAAAGGTGAAGCTACATTGCGAGAGACTTTAACTTCAAGAGACCACTTTCTCGATCTCTGGACACCCAGAGACCCCCATGTATACACTTTGGAAATGCAAAAATTCGGTCTCTACTCTTCGAACTTTGCTCATTTTTCGTCTGTAGCTTTCCGGAGACTACTGTGTGTTCTGCTGTTAAGTTAACTGTGGAGTGAGTTTGGCAAGGTTTTTTTTTAATTTTTATTTAATTTATCATGGGGTAATTCCATCGAAAATCGAACAAAATTTACACTTTCTCAACGTTCTTCTTTTGCTGAAAGTTAAGTTTTTTTTGTTCATCGCACGACAAATGCACTATGAATTGTACTAAATTTAAACTAACTTTGAAACCCTTAAAATTTTCCAATTTTTGGTATGTGTAGTTACTACACATACCTGAAAGTTATATTAAAGAAATGATAGCTTTGAATCCAAATATCTATCACAGAGGCACGGTCTTTAAATTATTTCAGAGAAAGTTATATATAGAATGCCTTTTATAAGAAAAGCAAGTAAAAAATCCAGAATTGGCATAAGACCAATTCTTATGATGCTGTAGATGAATACCCGTACGTAATTTCGTATGATCACCTATCTGCACAAGTTTGATTTTGGAAGTGGTTTTTCGCATATTTCTAGAACGGTTCGTTGGAAAGTATAAATGATGATGACCAATTTCATAGGATTTCATATTCTGAAGAACTTTTCAATTAAAACGTCTGATCGTTTTTACAGTATACGCACAAATCTTAAATTTTTATATGGTAACAGCAAGAATCCGTTGCCCAATTTAGTTCATTTTTGAAATTATATTTACTATTTTCATGAGAACACTGTCTACAAAATTTCAGTTCTCTACGTTGACACGCTCTCAGGCAGTGTGCAAATACACAGTAAAAAACGAAATTTGTTTATGGCAACCCTAGGAAAGTGTTACCCGGTTTGTCCCATTTTTGAACTTAAATTTACTTTTTTTTTTAAAGCCCGTGTGGAAATTTTCAGCTCTTTAAACAAACGTTTTCCCAAACTATCGCGCGGACGGACTCGCGGACGGCCGGACAGACGAACAGACGGAAGTCTCAAGTTGGGATAGTAATGGCTTTAGAGAAGAGAAATTTTTTCGTTGTGTTGTCTTTTATCCCGTAAAATTTTTGCACACCGTTTTTTAAAGCTTTTTCACTTTCTTTCTAACAATGCACCAAACACAGGTACATAAGGCAAGTTACACAAGCAATTGTCGTTCTGCTACCTTCGTTACTGAGCTAAAACTGGCTGGGACCAGAAGAGAGAACTTCAGTGAGAGTCGAGTCGGTCTGACTGTCGGCATTATCAACTACACCGTATATACACAAAAAATTAAATTTTTATTTAATTGGTTTCCAAAATTTAAAAACCCGGACAGTATAGAAAACCCTGCCCGGACCCTCCGCGGATGCCCTCCAAACTAGGACAAATCCAGGGAAACCCGGACGGATGGCAGCCCTATGTTCTCATCTATTTATTTATTTATTTTGACGTGCTTAGTGTGTAAAATATTTTTTTTGATTTTTGATTTATGTAAGTGATCTGCACTTTGATAATTGATTTTTGTCTTTGTTACTCATATAATCTTTATAAAAATTTCTTATACAACATTTTTACAACTTTTTTCAAATTTTTTAAAGTTTCTAATATTTTTTAATTTTTTTAATTTTTTTTAATTAACTTTAACTTTACTACACTTAAGATTATTTACATATTTTAGAGTACAAGTTTTTTGCCTCCCCCCCCCTTTTTTTTAAACATTTAAGACTTGTTAAAATGTTCTTATTACATTTGTAATTATTCTGTAGGGCCTGATGATGAACCAAACCTAACTCCGAAACGTTTCCCATTTAAATAAAAAGACAAAAACCATCAAGAGACATCGTTTTTAATTCTTTAATTTTTTCTTTTGTTTAACCGGAGTTTCCGAAAAAGGGCTAATAATACGAACTTAGTTTTTCTTAGATAAGCGAAATATGATTTGTCGAATAATACAAATTGTTGATACAGAAAATCGATCGATATAAACTGTGGCTCAACGATAGTAAATGTTGCTTCTAAATATTCACGAGCTTATAAAATAGTGAAGTAAATCCCTAAAATAAGTAAAGAAAAACAACCCTGGGGAAGTTTGTGAAATATTATTTTCTATTAAGCTGTGATGAGCCCATGATGATAGTAAAATAGGGGAATTAAGTAAGGGGGATTAAGTTGATTGATCCCGATTGAAGGTCGTATATATCTCAATTCAATATTAACAGATAATCTTATGTGAAATAGAGCTAAAAAAAAAACGAAATAAAACAAATTTCTGAGATAATAAATAGAATCGTATCTAATCGTAATCCCGCATTTATAGGATATGTAAGAAGTCCTTGATAAGTTCTTTTACGGTACTTTCTTATGTAATCATTATAATGGCACAATTCACTGAGCAAAATTAAAGAAAAGGCTGCTTTTCCGAAATTGAATTGGAATTGGATTCATGTGGAAAGTGAAATATTGCAATTAAGTGTCCCATTAGTATAAATGGCATTTTGTTATATGGATGTTTTACGAGTTTCGCATTTTGAAAATAGATTTTGTTTCTTAAAAAGATTTTGTTAATCGGCCTGCTGCCCTTCAAGACGATATGAATTACGTACACAGAAATTTACCATCCCCAATTCAATAGCTGTTAAAACTTCTAATAATAAAGAAAGTATGTCAAACTACCTCACACGAAACGCTCTTTTTTCCATCTATATATGCGGGAAATTTCATCATTATCGAGCAGAGCTAGCAACCTGCACACACACACACTAAACGACTAATCAAAAGGGGTCCCACATACCCACAAAGGCAGAGTTAAATGCACGAATTTCGATTGAATAAGCTCAATCCTTACAATATATCCTTTCATATCCTTTCATTAAAATACTTTTCCATATTTATACTTAACTAAATTTCGAACCATACAATTTATTCTCTATTACCGAAAACATTTACAATCTCGTTCACCATCATTGGGGATAAATAAAAGAAATAGCTTAAGAATATGTATGTAAAAATGTATGTCTGTTTGTATGAAATGTATGTCATGAATATTACATACCTGATACATGGAGCAGTTGAAACAATGCCAACAGCAACTCTCTCCTTCGACGTATTTCTTGGCTTGACCTCGTTCGCACGGAAGACTGCAAACAGATTCAGGTGGCTTTGTGTGATGCAGGTTGAATTGCACTTCTGTGGAAATAATTGAAAATCTTTTATGTAAATGAAATTTTCCTCAGCGACAATTACTAATTCGTTTCAATTCGCATGCAAATTGACACTTAAACCGTAAAAGACCTACACAAGCTAGAATAGAACATGTAAAGATTCGAAGAGAGTACAGCAGAGCTGATGGGTTTGGTTTTCCGAACTCATCCTTAGGGTTATTGTGTGGTGTGTATTAGTATAATCAGAGACTATTCAAGGAATCCTCAACTGGACCAGTATCCGCAGGAAATGCATATTATTGTTATGCTTGCTAACCGCCCGCTAACTTTCCCGTTTATAGGAGATCCTGTTGAAGCATCCTCTTCCCACACATTGGATACTCCATTATTTAGCACATAACGACGAGATATAACCAGTTCATTTCCAGCAACTGTGAATAGCCTGGATCGTTTAAAATGATGTGGTTGCTATCGCCAGATAAGGATAATTTAATAACAACACTCCTTTGGAAGCTTTTGAATCAGATACACCACATTCTCCTTAGCTTGGTAATGATTATACACACCGGGAGCTCCTAGAATAACTTCGTTTTTTATTTTGTTTCTTCTGCGATGCCATTAAGCTGCCTGCCTGCTTGCCGCCTGCCTTGGTAAGTAGGGATGGTCTGATGGGAGACATACAGACTGCTTGAAATTAAGAAATAATAAAAACGAAGGGAAGATGAGCGTTCTTCAAGCGTCCTTTTTCGTACTTAGTAGGTAAGTATAAAGAATTGTTTGCTTGTTGGTTTCTTTACCTGCGGAAAAAAGATTGCTATTGGCTTAATAGCACAACAGTGTGGAAAATCCTTGGTGGTGGAATTTAATAGAAATCACAGTAAGTAAAATTTTATGTTTGAAACTTTATGTTTACCCATTTGGAATTGAATATGTTTTTTATTACCAAACTTTTCCTGTATCTGGGGACTGGTCCAGTTATTAAATATGAATTTCCTTGAGTAAATCCAAAGAGAATTAAGATAAGGGGGGGGGGGGGATTTTACAAAAGACATTTAGAAAAATTTTCATATATATATGTAAATGTAATGAACGCCATAAAACTAGAATTTAGAGAGAATTGATAATGCAGGCAGACACACATTTCCTTAACTAACTTGTAGTGTCAAACTGGTATTGACATACTTATGACAGTGAAGAAGCGAAATGGATCGTCGTATCGATCTATATATATACCTAAACTATAAACTTTTTTTTATTTATTTACATTTTTTTTTCAATTTAACGATTTCGAAACAAACATTATATTAAAAAGTATTTGATAATATATTTTGTGATTTGCATTTCAATTTTCTTTTTTTTTAAATGGGCAGATGCACAGCGGAGCTTCAGATTTATATTATATGCCAATCTACATTCAATTCTAGCACATTTTTCCTCATTAGACCCCTAATGAAGAAGAAGAATAAAACACTTCTATATGATTTGATTTTCGACACGCGGCATTTTAATGAATAATTAGTACTAATGATCATTAGGTCGAGCTGTGTGTCAGTTTGATAATTTAATACTGCATCTGCAGTTGCCATTTCATTTTCTCTAAAAAAAAAAATACAAAAACCTGGTCGGGTTTTATAATACCGCTAGATGAGTTGAGAAATCAGTTAACCATACATTTTTTACATACACATTTTGAAACATCATCATGAAAGGTTACTATCAGGGTGAAGTATTACAATAAAGTAACTAGTTACTACTCCCATTCTGTTGTTATACACTCGCATCAAATGATTTGATTTTCTATTCTAACCGAGCAGCGGATAAGGCTAGAGAAAGAGGAAATTATTCAAAATGAAATCGTCTAAATTCTTTCTATCATTGGTATCCCATACGGGGCCTGTTTGAAATATAATTAAAAATGTACAGTGGACCGAACATAAAAGGGCCAGTTTATTATGCAAATCGTATAAACTGAAAACTTTTCGAAAGTTTAAAATTTCAATATTTTTCAACAAATACAGGCTCCCCATGCAATTGTTAGGCTTCCGCTACCTATAAAGATGGTGATGGAGGGGAAGGGTGGAGGTAAATATTCTTCATAAAGTAAATCACACTATAACTTGTGAAAATCGTTTAAAATTAATATAGGAAAAGCCCACACGCTGCCTATAATGTGAACGAGTGCGCATTACTATTTATTTTTTTAATAAAAATAATAGAAAATAAAAAAAAAATAAGGCAAAAAATAAAAGAAAATTTAGAAAATAAATAAAAAAATTAAAAATGGATCGAATTTTGGAAACATGTGTAAGTGAGATAAGTAATCTTAAATTTAATATTAAAGATATGGGGTTTTTTGATTTTTGTTTTAATAAAGTAGTTAAATGAAAAACACTCATCAAAATTTCGAATTGCTAACTTTCTAATGAGGGGAGGAGAGGATATATTATGGAATATTGGATTCTTATAGGGTACCTAATTCATAAAATATAAAGAGGTCGTCTAAATGAGATTAGGATTAGATTAGGATTAAGCACGATGAGTGGCCCTTGCAGCCATACATTGGCTTATTGTGCACCGCTTTATTTAAAGTTCGGCCAACATTTCCACTGACCCTAGGAAGAGCAATATTTTTTTTGTATGAGAGTTCCTCAAAGTCGGTAGGTTTGAAGAAATATGAGTCAAAGGCCTGGAATCTACATTGTGCAATAGCCTTGTATTCGCATAAGGCGTGCTCCGATGTTTCATCCCCTTCCAGACCCAACCTAGACACATCAGTGGGTGTTAGCCTATCCGATGCATGTGTTTTTTTAGTTGACAGTGTCCGGTTAGCACTCCTGTAATGTTTCTGAGTTGATTCCTAGACAGCTTTAAAATGCCCTGGCTCTTCTTTGGTGAAGATATTTTGATGAATCTTTTTGGCTTTTCTGAAATCTATCATTGAACCTCAGCGTTCGTCCATTTGGCTCTGGTTCCAGTTCTATGAGGTGTATGTATGCTTCTTTTGTGGCCAGTAAGTCTGTCTTAACAAAACCTCTTAACTCAAACTTTAATTTTCTACTTCAAAATGTCCTGACAAAAGAATGTATCTTAATTACCAATTGTTATGTAAAAATTACTTAATGAAATTATTTTGTACCTATTCAGCTACATTATTTGAAAAAAAGAAGTACTGAGAGCTTTTTATCCTGGACATTTTTTCCCGCAAAAGTAAGCAAAATAGAGTTAGGACCCTTTGCACGCTTGTCGTCGATATACTTTTACCTGGACAATTGATGCATATTTTCTTAGGCTTTTATAGATATGAGTTCTTGGATTTACACCATTTATTAAAGCTCCTTTCTCGGGTTTAGAATCGTCGGTGTATCAGACTACTGCTTCATTCCTAGATTTAAAATTGGTCTATTCTACCCAATCATTAAAATCAACAAATCTGTTTTTTTTGTATACCGCGTACTACCCTCCTCTCCTCACCATGCTTACATACGGAATTTTATTATTCTCAACGTGGCTTGTTGAATGGTGTATCAGGAATGAGACTCTGTATGTATAAAAATTCACTTAAACTAAATATTAAATGGCGGAAATCAATAGAAAAATATAAAAGCCAACTTCCTTCTGTGACGTTTCAGTTAATTTTTTTTTTTTTTATTACATTAACTCTAAATTTTTTCTATCGTTAGTTTCTAAAAACAAGGCGCTAATCTTTTAATCTAATTTAATTAGAAAAAAAAACAACTTTTAAATTTTCTTTTAAATCGATATACGTAAATACACTGCAGCAATTTATTGTGAAATTTTTTTGAATTACGTGATTTTTAAGATAAAGCGCTATTTTCAAAAATTAGATATCAAGAATAGAATTTGAAGTGGATTTATGCCCGTCACATGTCGTCATATAAAACTCAATATTTTGCAGTTTTCATAAAAAAATGCAGCAGCATCGAATGAAAATATATTTTTTTTATTTTAATAGTACTTATTACTTTAAAAATAATCGTATTATTTTCTAACGGTTTCACATATACTTATATATTTTTATTTTGAAATTCTAAGGCGAGTCGCCAAATGTACAGGAAAGATTTGAAATGTGCAGGTCTTTGACCAGGTTTTTGAAATTCACGTCTCATCAAAATATATGTCAAAAATATTTAAGATAGTTTTTTTTTATATTTTCAACTATTATATTTTCTTTCACTTTGTTCGGGTGAATATCTTATATTGTTAATGTGGGATTCAACCTGGCAACAACGCCTGTAAATTATGGGTTGAAAATGGGATAATATTTTTAAACATAATATGAAAACTCGTTTTTAGATACTAATATAGGATTTAAATTCAAATGCATTAATTTCAGAGCTATAAACTTTGAATCGTTGTTTTTTTTTTATATATCGCTTATGGAAAAAAGTAATTGAAATCGACTTAAAAGCGCATTTGATTGTATATGAACCATATTTTACAAAACTTAGTAAATATTGAAAAAAAGTGTAAACAACCATGAAAACTTCAAATCATCATTGCTGCTCTTAGACTCCTCTCTCATCTTATGAAACTACGCTTCCTTTCTTACCCCACCCATATTGATTAAGTTTGGGACATTTGAGAAATATATTAAATAATGAAAAATTCCCATTATGCCCACAGGAAAAGTGCAGGATTTTTATGCTGAAGGTTCAGATACATACAGGTTTTCCACATTATTTGTAGTATTTCATCTCTACGTAGTTGCTAACGCTGGCATGACATTTATAAATGAGACAAGATCTGTGAATGTGGTCGGCATGAATTTTGATTAAATATTTTTAAGTTCAACCTACACCTCTGAACTGTGCGGTATTAGAAATGCTTCTTTTCTCGGGGTAAGCAGCCAACTTGTCCTAAATTTAACAATCCCTGGCATTTCCGAATAATTTCCTTATAACTGAAACCTAAGCAGATATGAGTTTATCAATTCTTTTACTGGGCTTGCTATAGTCTATAATATTTGTCACTAAGAGTATTATATGCAGGGTGTGAGTCGTATGGAAATTTTGTGATTTTGGATAACTTTCTCCTAACATCCTGTAATTTCCTTGTTGTACAAGGTAATTTTCAGTTCAGATGATAGTAGACCGTCTAAGCTTTTCAACTAATGTCGAACCATTATATAACCCCGCTCATGTCGTTAGCTATAAGACGTCAAATCAAAAAAAAAAATGGAAAAAAAAATCATAATTTTTTAAAATTTTGACGGTTTTTCCGCCAAAATGGCTGATAACCGCTACATTTTCTTCGAAGATTTGAAAACCTCATTTGATCCGACAAATACATGCAACCATTCTTGAGATAAGACAGTTTTTATGATTAATTAATTTCGCGACTATAGAAATTGCGCCTAATTTTATGCAATTCTATAAAATTTTGCAATATTAAAGAAACTATGGATCACAAAAATAGATTTATTTCACAAACGATTGCTTGTATGTAGGTACATGTGTAACATCAAATTAAAGGTAATATTCGAAGGGTTTTAAATCTTGCAAGAAAATGTAGCGGTTATCACCCCTTTTGGCAGGAAAATTGTTAAAATTAAGAAAAAAAGTTAGGATATTTTCCCCCAATTTTTTACTTTGAATTCTTATAACTACGACATGACCGAGGTGGAGTAATGGGTCGAATAGAGAGAACATAGACGGCTTACTATCATCTGAAGTGAAGTGAAAAATCACCTACGCAGTTTGAATAACAAGTAAGTTACAGGGTGTTAGTAGAAGAATTACCCGAAATTTCAAAATCCCACCAACCACCCAAAGCCTGCATTTCCGGTCGTCGATTTAATTTTATTCTCCATATTGAGTGAGGAATCCTGGATATACATAGAGGAATGACGAACGTTCTGGTATACACTGCATAATTAGTAAAATATAAAAAAAAAGTGTAAAAAAAGGGTGGAATTCTAAGTTTGAGAAATTTGCTCTCTTTCGGTGCAGCTGTATTTTTTTCCGAAAAGTATTTAGCTTTATTTCAAGATAAATGATTTTTTGAAAATCGCATTTTATTGTAAAATCTTCCTAACCCGGTAGCAGAAAGGTCGGCTAAAGCAAAATAATATCCATGAACTATTTCTTATTCATTCAAACACCAAAAGAAAGTTCATCGAAATTTGAGGTCGTCATGTCTAAAGATGATCGTTTTCATGTATATGTATAGCCATTAAATATATGAAAACCGAAGATATAGGTGAAAAAATAAAAAAAATAAATTGAGGTGGTCTACATAGAGTTTCCAAATCCTATCGAACACATCTGTGGGTTTCCCTCGACCAAATTACCTTTCATTATTTAAGGTCAATGATTTAAATATGTATTGACAATTTAAATTCATATAAATGAATCTGATTTTCGAAAAAAAAGGATTTAATTTGAATTTGCCTCGGTTTTATTTCAGTTAATTTGCATAATATTACTTACACGGGTTTGGATTGATTATTATAGGTTGGGATTTATCATAACTTCAGACTTAAATATTACATTGAGTTTTCTCATCTACATACTTGTCAACTTGCTATCTCAATAGTTGCCTTTTTCCTGCCAAATCCATTTCGCTAGTGGATGCCGATAAAAAGTTAATTGAATGAAAACCCGCTTCAGTAGATAAAATATTTCATTTTATGAGTTCCATATAAATCCACATAAATATTTTCATTTAGAAATATTGAGATACAACGTATTTCCCATTCTGAGATGCTAACAAAAAATGTCTACATATATCCATCAAAGGGTCAGTAAGCTCTATTCTCTTGTACATATAATGCAAATGGAAATGGTAATAAAAAAAACCCCATGTAAGGTGTAAAAGATAACTATAACTACTTTTCATTTATTTGTGTCCTTTATTATGGTTTCGGTTAACATCGTTCGAAATTTAACCTTCGACATAAGAGTGTTAACTTTAGGAACATAAAAGCGAATATTTTACATCCCTGTTCTAAGAAAAATATGAAATTTTCAAATGATCACAAGCAGATGTATTTTAAGATAAGAATAATGGCCGCAACCTTCTACCCAAAATCAAATTAATACCTGAGTTATAAAAAAACTGAACTATAAAAAAGTATGGAAAATAAATCTTTCGTTATAATTGTTGAATTAATTTAGTTGAGCGAAAAATTAGAGGACAGTGTTATTATTATTATGAACTCTGAAGCTTAAGCTTATCATTATCCGTGAGGGGAAATAAGATAAAAAAAATGTTCCTAGAAATAATGAAAATTCAGTGGAGCTCTATGAATATTTTTAAATTCTATGATAAGTGTCTAAACTGCTGAGGAAAAAATAAAATAATATTTTTAAAACACTTTTAACGTATGGCTGAGTGGAAAGCTGAGCTGTACTATATGTATAAGAGTTTAGATAATTCTTCCGCTATAAAAACGATTCTTTGTTTCTAGACATTCGGAAAAACCAGTGCTATGCTTCTGTCCACTTATAAATTAAAAACACAATCTTGATCGCTTTTGAGCTATCGTGTAGTGCGATTACAATATTGCATGAAGGACCTATGCCTCTCAAAGAATTACAGAAAGGGGAACTCCCATTTTGGGCCCGAATCAACAGTTATGAGAGATGTATGATACTCTGAACTTATTTTATTAACAATGTTTCTTTAAATTAATCGGTGCGGGGGTGATCAAAATTTTGATCTAGTGTATTTTGGAAAATCTAGTACAAAACCTAATTCCTTAGGCTCTGAGAAGAAGTTTGAGTACCCACACTCCTATACTAGGAAGCTTAAATAGCCATCCCCATACTCACGATTTTAGTATTAATTTCTTTTTTATTCGAACTGAGGTACTAAGTTGTTCGCACCTTAGATCGACTCTAACTCGGTAGGGTTATGTTCTATCGGAAAACGGATTTCATTCTTCGTCTCAGCTTAATACCAGCTATAATTCATAGAAGAAAATTTTTCTCGAAATACTTTTAGGATAAGGGTAGGAAAGGACCCCCGGCGGGGGGATGTTACACAACGACTTGTTGCATATCAAATTAAAGGTCTCGCCGAGTAGTATAGGATGGTATACCTTTTTCCCGATTCAGAAAACTTTATCCCCAAATATTTTCGAAATGTAGTAACTGGCGTGTGGGTGACCCAAGTGCATGTCAGATATACCCCAGCTACTACATTTAGCCTTTATTCCAGTTCTTTCTTCTATGGCCATAAGTGCTCTGCTGTGCACATTTTTTTCATAGGAAGTCATTTTCCACCACGCACCAATTCCGCGCAATGACGAGATGTAGAAAAGTCCACTTTTTCACCCCAGAAAGTCGCTAAGCTACATCCGATCACAAAAACTTTCCACCGCTTAATTGAAATAAAAATTGTTAACTCTTTCAGTGGTATCGCCGTACATGTACGGCCAGCATTTTGTGCTCCAGATATCGTATCGCCGTACAAATATGTTCACAGTATCATAATGCATCGTTTAAGATATCTCTCATGTCTGTTGATGTGGGGCCTAAAATTGTACAAAAAGTGGACATTCCCCTTTGTATGATATGATGAAAATTTGGAAAATATGTAAAAGAAAAACTCTTAAAATGGTGCCACATATAAGCATCCAAAAACAAATATATAAAAAATCACATAATACTAAAACTAAAAAAAATTGATTTAAGAAAAGAGAAAAAAAATCAAAACTCACCTGACATATTAAGACGCAATTCACCCTCATAGTACTCTCCAACTTTGACCCAACGATATTTTCCGTATGCGACTTGCTTAAAATGAATGATATTATACCTGGCTGGACCATCACCATTGGCATCAAAACGGAAATGGTCACCACTGAGTCCTGCAGGAGAAATTGATTTATTACACATTTAGCACTTTTACTTAAAACAGCAGATGTGTAACGGATAAGAAGGAGCTAAAATAGGGCCAGTTATTATGGGTGACATTTTTCTCTGGCACAGTAATCCGACATTCGTTAGAGTCTATGTCTGGGAAATTTATCGGAGCCATTTTTCAGAGGAGCGGCATTTTATGATAAACAAATCGACGACATATAATCATTGACTCGAGGATGAATGAAGGGCAAAGGGTGTTCGGGTTGAGGAGATAAAACGTTACGACAACTCACAAAAAAATAAATCAATTTATATACACTACCTTCAAACTCAACCTTGCGGAGATATTTTAGTAAATCTGCTCCTTTTGTTGGTTTCATAGTATCACAAAGTGTAGGACGTCCACCGCATAGATCCCTATGCATATCTCTGTAAAATGATAGAGACCTTATTGTTATGATATGAAAGTATAAATCTGTGTGTGTGTATTTAAATTAAATATAAGAGAGAATCCTTTAACTAAATTGTGATTATTATTATTATATCTTGTACCTACATTATATGTACATCCATACATGTATATATATTTACCTTAAAGCATATGCAAATGCCATAACAGCATCACTCACAAACTGAAGTTGATCTTCAAAATCTGTATTGTTGCGTGTAAGCTTTTCCCTTGTTGTGCACATCCTTGTGTATTTGGTGTTATAAGGAGTCGCCGAACTGTTAGGATACCGACACTGGAAGTGGTCTTCCCAAAATTCTGAAATTATGAGAAGAATTTAAATTACATGCGGCGCACGTCCTTGCTTTACATTCACCCACAAAAAGGAAGTGGAAGATATTAGCTTTTCGGAAGCATCATAAATGAATTGAGTTTTGCATAGATAGAAAATCGCTGCGTGCATACCTTCAGGATAAGATTTAATAGAAAATTGCAATTCAACAGGATATTGGAGCAGCAGCCAATTTATTACACAAGTCAAAGAGAAGAGTACCAACATCCCCACTGGTTCCACGAGCACTTTAGGTTTAGAACAAACAAAAGCAAATTCTGTAGTTCTCCTTGGATAATAATAACGACGTCAGGTTCTACACAATATGCGTTTCTCGTATAGTTAGTTATTAGATGAGAAATTTTCAATTTATATAAGTTCCTGGAAAATTTTAATCCCCTTGAACATGTACCTTTTAGGTAAAATCTTTACCAACTAAATTATAGAAAGGGAAAAGTATTACGTTTGTTTTTTTTTCAACGTTCAGTATTTTCGTGCTTTTTGTACAGTCGAGGAGAATTATATGAATTTACTACGTGTTCAGATCTTGCTAACCAGAGATTAGAGGTGAGCTAAATTCTGAAAGCGTGCTTCCTTTAGGTTTGGATTTCAATACTTATACAAATGAGAAAAATTCAACAGTGGCATCAATGGCTTTGCGATTCGGTATCGGAATGGAAATTTTGAAATAATTCTTAGAAAAATAATTTAATCCTTAGGACTTAAATTTGTTCAAGAAGGAACTTTTTTTTGGATTAATTTGTTATTTCATCACAAAACTCATTATATTCTTGGTTTGACTCATCAACAGGTCCCAAATAGCGAAATTGAGTGACTTGAAAAACAAATGAAAATATAGAATAAAGCAAAGAAATGAAAAAATGAAAAAAAAATTAAGAAAAGTAGAAATTTTTTTTAAAAAATTTAAAAAACCAGATTCATTTGAAACGAATCGAACCTGTATATGCCCGCAGTGGACAGAAAAAAGAACAAAGAAAAAGGATGAAGAAGAAGCGTTTCGTTTTAGCAGAAAACTTTACACTCATCGGTATAGTGATTGAACGAGCTAAATATAATTAAAAATATTGCAATAAATAATGGATTTAATTCTAGATTAATAGATAAAATGTTGTATAGGAAACGTAAAACTGTCCTTTTAAATAACATTTTTCCGAATAATAGTGAGCTTAGTGCAAAGCTTAATGTTAATGCAGGGTTTTATAATAAAAGCACAATAACGAATATATTGGTGAATTGTAAAAGTAAGACTGACAAACTGTTGAAATCGCGTGTGTATGAAATATGGTGTAATGAGATTTCCGTACAAGATTTTCAGAACATATTAGATCTTTTAAAAATAATAAGCAGGGTTCCGCTCTTGCAAAACATTTAATTGAAGGCGGGCATTATTGTAGCATTGATATTCTAAAAATTTTACATGTAGAGAAAAAAGGTAGAAAACTGGATATTTTAGAATCTTTTGAAATTAAAAAAGAGCTAAATGCTAATAAAAATATTCTGAATGATCAGATGGATTTAATTAGTTCACCATTTTTGAATTGTTTATTATGATAATTAAATTTATTAGCCAATGTAACGCCAACCATACTCAATTCTTGGTTGCAGACGAATTTGTATTGTACTCGCTTAACTATCTGTGGTAGGCACAATGTATTGCTCAGTAGTGATTAGTACTCGGTAGATGATGCAGTCGCATCGAATTGTGGAAAAAAAGTATTCGTTCTTAATTGCTTCTCAATTCCATATAATATGTTCCACAAAAGTGTTACAGTTAATCCGATTAATAAAAATAAGTTTTTATTATTGTCGTCCTTTTTTTCAGAAGAAAGCATTACGTTCCCATCCCCACCCTATTTATAACCAAATTTATGCCATTTAAAAGTCAAGTTTTGCAATTTTTGCTCATTTTTAAATTTAAGTATACCAGTTTTCAAAAAAAAAACATAAATAAGTCCTCAAAACGATTTTTTAATAACGAATTGCAGAAACTCGAAAACTTCGGTTGAGGATGTCTTATTAGAATTTGCAAGACCTCTTTGTGTTTGTTATACCTTTTCTGAGTTGGAAAACGAATCGAATATGATCCGTAAATATACAGCTATAATTTTCTGTCTTGAGTTCACTAGAATGTAAATGACAGGTAAGCTACAAATAACGTGCGTCATTGGACTGAAAGTTTGCATAACTCGATAATTAAAAAAAAATAAAAATAATAATTTCTTTAAAATCAATAGATCGTGATTTATTCGAAATAAGCTTTCGAAATGTATTTTCGAAATTCAATTGAACATAGGTATACGTTTTGTGCTTTGATGTACTTAGCGTAGATAAGAGATAATTTTGTGAGGCACCAATACGTTTTTTTTTTCAATTTCGAAACTTCGAAACATACATAAATACATCTGATGAGGGGAGTTACAAGATAAAAAAAAATAAGTCATTATTCAATTTTCACACTTCTATGCAGTTCTGTGATTTTACTTAATTTCGCTTTTCCAAAATATTCAAAATTGGAAATTTAAGTGCGAGTTTTCCTGAAATTCCTTTTCTTTTTAGTCTTGAGGTAGCATTTCTACTTAACTACTTAGCGATGTTCATTTATGTGGAGTTGGAAAGATCTTGAGGGACACTTGAAAGTTCTAGAATGCAAAAGTAATATTATTTTCGAAAATGGAGGAAGCGATGGAAGTACAGACGCAAAGAATGATGTAAGGTCATTGTGCTCTAAAAACAAATTAATTGGCGTAGCTCAGCAAGTATAAAGTGCATCACAAGGCGTCATTATGATTTTAACAGTGTTCGAAGGATAAGGAACTTTAGAATGCTCACATGAATATTTTCAATTATCAAATCAACCCATTTAGATTGTGTCTGAGCACGTCATAAAAAGTTTATAATTTTTTTGTTTGCAATTAGTTTTAGCTTAAGCTTTTTTTTGAACATTTTATATTTCAGGATAAATCCGCAAAATATCATAAGCACCCTAGAACAAGTTCAATTAGAATTTTTGATTTTTATCCAAATACCTCGTTTATAAATCAAAATTTAAACGTTTTTGTTTTCAATGATTATCTTTCATTTCATATAATTTTTATTTTTGGAAAAAATCAAACGAATTTAAAAAAAAAAACAATAAGTATAAATTTTCAAAATTCACACAATTTAGATTTATTCTAAACAAATCCACTTACCTACAAACCATGGATTACGTTGATTATTTTCAACTGTTAAATTTAGAAAATACGGCTCAAAACCTTTTACTGGATTCGATTGTGGTTGAACAGATAGAGTTCCTTCGACCTAATAAAAATTTTAACTGTTATATTTATGTTCAATTAAAACTATTTATGTACCTCTGGTTCATTTCCATCAGATACTAAATTTCTTGCACTCCAACCATCAGATCCAATCCATGAAAATGCTCCAGTTGCATTATTTCTTCGAACAGCACGCATTACTTCAGCAACTTCTTGATCTGAACCAAAAATTATTGCTCCTGTTAAAAGATTAAAAAAAAAAAAGAACAATCTAAAACTGGAAGCTAGTTGTAATTATACTATTCCCTGGTAGAGGGTGCACAATTCGTTCATAAAATTTATTTCCTTAAAAGGCAGCTATGGGAAAGCCTTCTTTGACTGCTATAGTAAATATTTATGCTCATTTGGAATTGAGTTTCTACATAAAAATCCTTCCCCATTTATTTCCCATACTCTCCATACTACCTCCATTAATTATAGTGACCAGAGCAATATAACTTTTCAGTAATTAGTGAGCTTAATCAGTGCCAAAATTCGGCCTACTTTTGTGGCAATTGTACCACTACAAAATTTCCCATTTTTATCATTATTTTTTGCTAAAGTTGTGTGTAATCGGTTCGCACTCAGAAAAGAACAGCGCCGTTGGGGCTCATGTTTCTCATTATGTATGTTTTAATTCTACCCATAGACGAGTAAATTTCACCAATCCGCACCCTGAATGAACATTAAGTGGTTGTGCCGTTAACATATAAGTAGTCCTTACCTTGAGGCAATATAAACGTGAAAGTTTCCCTATCATATAAAGCCCCATCCAATCCCATACCAACCACCCAGAAGCCCAAACCCTGATGCTTTACAAGGCTAATAACATAAATGTGACACATTACACAGGCAACAACATAGGCCGAAACCTCCCACATAACGAGCTTCAGTTTGTTCATTTTAATTTATATGAAATTCCACTTTTTAAGAGTTGAGAGGTGACTGTCCTATGACATCTGAGGAGCTGGCTGGCTGGAAATGTCGAGCTTTGAAGGACTTTAATTTTTGGAAACTTTTACATTTTGGAATAAGTAAATATTTCGAGTCGTATACATGTATGCACGTGTCTATGTGTATGTATATTAGTGCATTACACATTTCAGTTAATTTACAGGAGCCAGAAATTGCATTTTGAGCCATACTTACGTTAGGAGCAATTTGTCTGACAAATGGCTTTGTAATTTTTTGAAGAGCTTTTTTTGTTGTCTTTTATACGAAATCCAAATATTTGGGTTAAGTAAAAATAAATTTTAAAAAACTCATGGAAGGTTTGAGTACTCAAAAAAGATCTTGAACTTTTTTTTGTTTTTGTGAAATAATCTTTTTATTGCAAATGTAAAAATTTAAAATTCCGTATACTAAATAAATTGAAGAATTTCGGCAGTAAAAATTATTAATAACTTGATTAACTCGTACAAAAACAAAAAAACATTTTGTTCAACTAATTAATAAACTTCACCAAATCTAGGGAAGGTTTGTACAGAATGGCTTCTTCAAGTTTCCATTATTACTAGTTGTTTATTGAGAAACTTCTATAAAAAATTTCCCTAATTAATAATTATTGACATCAAAGTCCAAAAATTTTAATAAGTTTTTTTTTTCATATTGCAAACGTTCTACTATCAGCAAAATTTATTTAGGCTTACCAGCAATATTCTTAGGAGGCTATTGTAGGCATTCAAGATTTACACTACAAATTTGAGGGTGTAATAATTACAATAATTACTTAAATAAACTGTTACGTCCAAATGGAGACTACGCACGAAATGCGTATAATAGGGTATCGACAGTAAACAATTTAGGGTCGGAGAATCGATGTTTCTGTAGTCTAGTCTTTAGGAAGGCTCTGGAGAGATTATAAATACAGCACTGCTCAGCGCCAGAAGCGAGTCATATAGTATACAGTGAAGTGAAAACAAGTGAAAATGTATAAATAGGCGAAAGTGTTCTAATTGGATTTTTGAGGCCATTCCCTTTAACTCGTACACGAATTTGTCTGTATATTTCTTTTATACTATTTTCGACACTCTCGTAGACCCACTTTTCGTCATCACAGCGAGCTGAGAGTTTTCAAATTTTCCGAATTTTTTTTCCAGAATTTTCCGACTTTTCCGGAAAATTTTCCGGTAAAAAAGTCTTCTAAATTATGCACGATCAAGCTCCCTATCAACTAGCGTCATTACTTTCTCTCCGACAATGGTGAAAACTTGCAGAAAAAATCGAGGAAAATTCATGTAAAACGCTTTTCCGGAGTTTTTCCGACCATGGAAGCGTTTGAGCGTTTTGCAACCTAAGACAAAGTTGTAGAGCGAAATGAGTTGCATAAAGTTTCTTTTGTGAAAACTCCGTGGAAAAACCGGAAAAGCGGAGAAATCATCGGACAAATTTTCATCGATATGATTAGTGATAAATCTGTTTCAGGAAAAGTGCAGAATTTTCCAATTTTTCTGGAATTTTTGGAATTTTCAGAGTTTTCCGGAAAATTTTCCGAAAAAAAAGTTTTATAAGCTATACGGAATCATTTTTTTCCGTCCTACTGGCATCAATACTTTCTCTTCAACAATCATGATAACTTGCATGAAAAATCGAGGAAAATTCATGTAAATTTTTATAAAAATTTCATAGTAATAGGAAAAGTCTGTGGAAAACATTGAAAATCGGGAAAATTCAGTAAATCAGTGCCTTTTCAGCCGTCATAAAATTGTTTTAAAATATCTCCATGCAGCACGTAATAACAATTTAGTTAACGTGAAAAAGGCAGAAAATAAAATAAGTAAAAAACGAGTTTTCAGACAAAACTGAGGCCAAGCCGCATGAAAAGGTAGAAAATAAACTTTTCTTCACACACAGAGGTGGACTCAGATTTTATTCGCTGACAATCACCGATATATTTCAGTATGATCAATCAGAGGTAATTGTGATTTGATTCATGAAAAGAAAGAATATTCAAGAGAAAAGTCCCAATCGAAAAATCTGAGTCCACCTCTGTGTGTGAAGAAAAGTTTATTTTCTACTTTTTCATGCGGCTTGGCCTCAGGTTTATTTGAAAACTCGTTTTTTACGTATTTTATATTATTTTATTTAAAGCAGGGGACAGGAGATCCCAAGTATAGAGGTCATAGCAGCGCATTGAGCTTCACTTTTCACCTTTCACCAAAACGTTCCTGTACTCTTAATGAAGTGCATCAGGTTTTGGTGAAGAATGTTTTTCAGCTCATCTTCAGATAGAAGTGCAGAGTATCCAACCTGATCCGGGCGAAGGCCAGACAAGCACAAAGAAAGTCTTCGGTTGTCTCAGGATCTCCTTCCACGCAGAACATGAAAACATGGAAAACACGAGAAAAATGCGAAAAGAGAGATTTCAATTCCCACCGATTAGTATAAAAATAGGTAGGTTACCTAGTTGACCTACCTTCTACAAATACAACAAAAATAGACAATACTCTCAGTTGAGAATTCTTCTTCTTACTTTTCCACTTTAAAAGCATCGGAGAATTTTAATAAGTGGAGTAGAGAATATGGTAATTCTCAAAACAAATTTGTAAAGTTACAGAATTCCAAGTGGAGAATTAACTGTCAAATCAACTCAAATAGGATCCGCCCCAGGAGGATTTCCAGATCCAGGCCAGACGCCAAAGAGAAATGAGAAGAGCCAGTCCAGCCGTCCTTCCAACATCTCCATGAGCGCAATCTGCACAGAGCTCTTTTGGTATCTGTCTGAATGACAAGATCCAGTGGTGGCGGATTAAATAGTCTCAAATTGTATTGCTATACTTTAAAATGGCTAGTGATAATTAATTAATTCTTTATGAGTTTGTAAAAGCAAACAGTAAATATTAGAGAAACTTGTGAATTATCGTGTTTTGAATAACGAACTAAAGCCACGTTCGCAACAATATATTGTAATGAAATTGCTTTTTTTCTGAGTTCACTGTAGTGTAGACAGCAGGCAATTCGGGTTTCATTGCTATCCTGATGAGATCGCACTTTGCTGCTTATAGAAACGCACAGTATAGGTACTCTCAAAATTTCTTCTTGAAATTTTATTTTCGGTTTTAAGGTGAAAAACTGACAATACCTCGGTACTTGTCTTTTAGTTTTCTGCTTAATGCACTACGTCAGTGATTCCCAAAGTGTGAGCCGCGGCTCCCTATCAGGGCAACGCGAAATATTCAATTAAACAATTCGGCAAATAGTGACTAGGTTGAAAAATTGCCTGTAGACTCTATATTGATCTCGATAGAGTAAAACTCAATTCCCCTTCTATATAATTTTGCTTGTTTACTTTTACTATTGAAACGCTTTCATAATATTTACTACACTTATAATTCACTGATGTTTTTGGTTTTTTAATTATTTTATTTAATAATGAAAACTGTTATCATGCTATGGACTTACAAAAACTAGGTACATACGTATATAATGTGGGGTGTTCTATTAGTAGTTCATTGACAATCAGCCAACTAAGGATATGTCTAGGATAGACAATACAAGATTTTATAGCAATGGTTGCGGGGAAAGGGGTGTCAAGCAGATCCCGCCCTCAATAAGAATATATAAAGCCGGGTTCAGACAATTTACATCTTTTTAGTGTGTAGGATTTGCTTTTGACTACTAATATATATTGGGAGGCAAAGCAGATGGCATACAAGCGATTTTTGGAGAAAAAAATATATACTCCAGTCTTATGATTCCATTGCTCAAACTCCAAAATAAATCTTGTGGTGAATGACACAAATAATATACCGCAAATTAGATAAAGGATAAATTTTTTAGGGAATCGACTCCCTGTAGGAATTTTGACTCCCAATCTTTCGCAACTGTGCGAGACTAGGTGGTCTGATAAATACAAACGTATTCGAAGATTCTCACAGAATTCGTTGGGGGAGACTACGCCACCAAATAATCATCATACCAGATTCATTCAGCGGTCATTAATCGATGCCTAACTACAATATAAAAATACTCGGCGGTATAGGAATCAATGGATTATTGGAAAAATTATCGATTTGATAAAGTACAAGAGCGTTATCGGACTCGGTCTGTATTTTCATGGTCTTTTATGAAGACGCAGACGGACTCGATGAGTCGAATTTAAGCTAAGTTCCACTTACTACGACAACCGTAGAACAGTCATTCAGTACTGAGTGCGTTTCAAAGAGTGAAAAGCGGGCTGAGGAGCTGTATGGGAGCTGAAACGCTGGCGTCTGATGGGCGTGAACCGAAATTTTCTTAAAGAAAATCCGGAGAAAGTTGAATAGAAAGTTTTGGAATATTTTGTAGAAAATCGGAGAATATTGTTATTCTAACTTTTATAAGTTTATATTAACTTTTACCTAGAAATAATAAGAAGATAATAATAATAAGGAAATAGTGACTAATAATATGTTTGCAAATTTTTGTTCTTTTTATTACAAGTCGTAGGGTTACATCTCGCCGCAACTACACCATTGCCCCCCACCCCTTCCCAGATTAGAAACTTGGTACACCATTGACATGCATAAGGGGTGCTTAATCTTAATCGATTGGGAGGTGGGTGATGCCAAAAGTATTTTTCTTTAAGTTTTATGAATTAATCTGTAACTACTAACTACTAGTAGTTGTCGTAGAACTTTCCAATGCCCCATAGTATTTGTTTAATCCTTCTCACCGTTTCAAGCTAGGGGTCGACATGCCTGAAATACCGAGTTTTTAACATTGTTTTCATTTCATTACTTTTGGCTTTATAAAAAAGATTTAAGGCTGTTTCACACCGAATTCGAATACAGTGTACGTGAGTAGGCAATTCAATGACAGTCAAACCAATGGAAGGGGGGGGGGGGGGAATGACAAGAGGCCTGGTCACTTATTTGAAAATTCGCTTGACAAGTCACTTAAATTTTCATAGGTAACGACACGGAGTACTTTCTGAAGATAAGGAGGCGCCAAAAATTTGTGTATTTTACATAGCAATTTGGATTATAAAAAATGTCCCACTTCAAAATTTCACGGTTTCACTATTGCCATGACGAAACGAATACAAACAGAGCACACTAAAAAATTTCGCCGAGCTGCTTACGTTTTCACCCGATATGCCGTTTCCTTATTAGTTATTTATTCAATGAGATCACAGCGATACAATGAAGCTCTGCAGCGTTTGACCAGCGATTCAGATGTCTATCGCAGCATGCACAAATCTAGTCATCTATCGCGAGCTGTGAGATCAAAGTGGATAGTCAAAATTCAAGCAGGTGTTGAAAAATGTATTAAAATCATATGAAGGAATACATTTTATATGACCTGAATTTAAAACAATATAAAATTAATAGAAAATAGGATAAATTGGGGGTTGATATTGCCAAAGAGTTGAATACAGGTTGGGTTAGCTTAAGAGTATTGGTAATTTTACCACTGCGACCCTGCGGACACCGCCACCAGACTTGATTTATTGTGTCCTTACAAAATCCTCAAGAATACTTCCAAGCCATGAAACAGAACGCTAACTGTGTGCGTTGGGAGTCTAAAATATTTTATATTGATACTTGTTGATACTTCTATCCATACAGGAACATAGTCTTTTGACAATTTACAGCTTGATTCCTGACCTTCTCAAAGGCTACACTTCCTGTATACCTTACTTAACAAAATAATAAAGATGGTTTTGATTACAAAGTAACCTTACCATTTTACGCTCAATACCTCTCAGCTGAGTGATAATTGCATGTGGGTATGTGCAGCCGTAGTCCGAAACTGTAGGCAGCTACATTCGATATCATCAGCCAACGGCATCCCACGACGGCACAGCGACATTACAATGATTACTCAGCTGAGAATTTTTGTTTGAGGAATCGTAGTCATTTGGTCAAGATGAATTTTTTTAAATAATTTTGTTAGGAAATGTATGAAAATTTTATTACTATTAGGAAGATAAGAAAGCAAGCTTAAGATTAATGGAACAACATTTTTCTGAACGAAAAGTAGTTTAGGGCGGAAGAGCTATTCAAATCAGACTTTGGTCCATCTTACATAAGAACACTGCAAATGCTTTAGAATGTTAAGACTCCGTTGGGGCTCTCATGTGGTAGTGAGGGAGTCTGTTTCGTGGCGTGTGAAGTATTCTCGAGGGTTTTAGTCCTTCCCTAAAGATTAAATCTATCCTAGAATACAAATGGGAAGTGTCAAACTAAGTGAGGTTATAGTGCAAGTACAAAAACGTTATTGAATTTAGAAAATTTCTTCCGTTGGTCTTCTACCGTTAACTTAAAAATTTATCAAACCCCTTCAGTTTTGATTAAGAAGGCTCTAAATGTTGAGTGTAATAATTATCACAAAATTCCAAAATCGTTTTCAATTATCTACTTACAAAGCTGTATAAAATTTAAGTATTGTACTGATCTTTCTGAGGCTCTTGTCAACAAATATACCTTACTGCGAATGGACGCATCAAGTAAAATTTTAAATGGAATCCTTAATAGACAATCGAGGTATGAGGTGTTCTTTGATACTGATCAGACAAACATTTGGTGGTATTCTTCGTCCAAACCGTATTCAAAATTCATCTCTATAGCCGAAATATTTAAAACACCTGCGTCACCACTTTTCCCATATTTTTCAACGTCGATATATAAAAATTTGTAGTATTCGATATCTAACGATGGTCAGGAAAACTAACTCTTTCAAACTAAAATAAATTAATCTACCCAGTATAAGTCGAGCTAGTATACATTGAAATGAAAATGCTCAAAATGTAAACCTTTTTGCATGTTTTTCTATTTTTCTTTGAAACATTCACTGAAAATTTTGTTTGAAAAGCTCATTCACATAAAAAAATTGCTTATACCTAGGCACCTATAGAGGTTTTTCATTGGATTGTGCATTTCAATTTTTTGTTTAAATGCGGTAAACAGTTTGTGCCCTTCAAAAATAATTGCAATTCTATAGCTGGGTGCTTCTAATCTTTGAATTTCCTCAGAGTTATGCATTCGCCCTAATCTCTTTATATCTCATGTGTCGTTACACTCATGTTAAAATTCACGTGCATGCTTGCAGATGATATGTATCAAATGCCGAATCCTATCAGTTCAACTGAACGCATAAATTATATTAATTCCTATCTTTTGACTACCTATTTCATTCGTCTATTTGAAATAATTTACAAATTAACTATAACAAGTCTAAGGCGATTATAATATGCATACGTAAACATAAGCATAATACATAAGCTCACAGTTGCATTCAATTTTCCTACTCAATACATCTTTAATGTGTGTGTTTGTGTCTTTCTATACCTAGAAACGAGTGTGTTTCTGAATTTATGGAAAATGTTTTTGGATGCAAGATTCTAATATTTCCTCATGTTAACATTTATTTATTCAAATTAATTCATTTCAATATTCTTGATTTTCCTAGTCTATTGAAGTACTAGGGCTCTTCTAATTCTTGAGCACAGGTATTTGCAGAGCAGCAGAATAATTTTTGTCTTTGAAGTAGAAGACGGAGCTCATTTACTGCCTTGAAATAATCATAATACCAAGAGGATGGGATCTTTCAAGAACAAAGTCCTTGACTTGTAGAATTTGGAATTTATGTATAATTAGCAGCAGCTTTGGGTGGTAATTATACGGAATTATTTTATTTTCTATTTCTAATTTATTTATTTCTAACTTATTTATAGCTATCTTCATAGTAGCTCCTCCTTTCATTTTTAGTTTTTTTTCCAATTTTTTTTTTTTTTTGAATATAAGTACTTATTTAAAAAAAAATTTGACACTGGTATTGTGTTAAAAGCTAAAAGCTTTTAAAAGACCTGTTAAAGCAGTTAATAGACCAATTAAAATCTGGCTGGTAGTATCTAAATCTCTAAAGATTTAAACAAAAAGAATGTAATTAACTAAAATCTTTTGTAGGTAGTTACTGACAAAAGACATTTGTCTCTAACATCTCTATATCTACCAATAATAAAATAGTTCTCAGGAATTCAAAAGCAATACAGAATGAAAATAAATAAAAGATGTGCGAGTGGGCAGTATATAAAAACTTTTCTCAACACTAAGCCAGAGTGGCTTGAATCCATTGAATCCATTCTGATTGAAGTCCAAATGGAAAAAGTAGTGGTGTGACATGTTCATAAAACTTTTTTGATCAAATGGAAATAATATGCGAGAAATAAGTTGCTGAACTAGAAGTTTTATCCACATCTAAGGAACATTGATCAAGTTTCAACCCTCACATCAGTCACACCCCATGGAATCTTATTTCAGTCCTATCAATCCAACCAGACAAGATATATGTTTTCCAATATTACCATAGTCCGCCCCAACAAAAAAGGGTAGTGAAGGCATGATGGGTATGCCATTATTATGATTTAAATCGTTTTAGATATTTTATTTAAGATTTTATTTTTTTTGTTTTTTTACACGAAAGGAATTTCTTTTTTCTTCCTAGATACAATAAAATGCCATTAATCTTAGTAATATAGGAAGAAAATTAAACAATTTGTACAACTATTTATTCACACATTTCATTATTGGTTATTTGAAATAATTATACCTGTTGTGAATTTATTTATTAAGTTTATGAATACTTGATAATTATTTTCTTTTATTTCCTTTTCTGTGAATGTGAATGTGGCTACCATAGACTACCGAACAAATATTAGAGACACTTGTCAATGACTACTTTTCCAAGAACTCATTCTTCAAATAAGGACACTATTAGATCAGTTTTCACTCAGTACTAGAGCTGTAAATTAGTGATTTTATTTTTTATTTTGTAATTAATTTCATACTACTGATTACGATTCCATAGGAATTATAAGTTTTTAATTAACTACATTATTATGGTAATTTGAATTTGGATTTGGTAATTATTTTGATTTTGACAATTATCATCAAATTATTAAATGTAGTATCTGTATACTTTGATCATGTAAATTACAACCTCAAACCTGTGACGCCCTACTTCTCCACCTACAAGTAGGCTTCTCTGGCACTATATATATATATATATATATGCTGATTGAAAAAGTCTCAATCAGTATCGGTTTTGCGCTTCTAGGAATGCTGATGAATGCAGATCAGAACTTAGTAACATACAAAATCACGGGATACGTGAATACATTCCGAATTCTTAGCGCAGATTTCAACAACATCAAAATCGCACTTGATTAAACGATAAGTGCAACCAGTCAATAAAAACGAAAGAGTCTGCTTGTCGTACCTATCATTTGCATCTATGTCCAGAATTGAAACAAATCTATTATCCAGAGAGAGAAAATTCTTTTTGAGCGAAATGTTGGACAAAGATTCTTGGCAAGCCATAAAGGCAGCAAAGGTTTCTGGTCCCTGATCACACTCATCAGGAACAACTTCAGCAACTCCTCAATACCCTCACTGCTTAACAACGGTAAAGTAGTTGCTGACTCTCTGGATAAAGCTAATCTTTTGGCTGCTAGATTAGCTTCAAAATTCTCATCTGCCACCTACTTCAAAGATACCTGTTTCCCCATCTCCCGTATGGTTAAGTACAAGAGCCAATACACATCCGTACGAGAGATGTGTTCAATGTCTTTAAGAAGCTCAATGTTTCTAAAGCCGCAGCTGCTCCTAGGCCTTGGCTAAACCTCTGCGCTAACTATTCTACTTATCTTATTCGACAGGAAAACTTCCAACAGCTTAGAAACTAGCTCACGTAGCTTCATTGGACATTGTCCATTGAGAGTCCTCAAGCCCATTGACGATGTGGCAATTACTTGTCATATCGATACGCTCGAACACCATCGCAATGTTGGATGGCTTTCGCTCCTTTATCGCTACATACATGGCAGGAGCGGATCCAGGATTCTTGTGAGGGAGGGGCGCAGCTTTGGTTGAAAAACGGTATAAGCTGGAAACAGTTCAAAAGTTCGAAGACACTCGCCACCACTCGCAAATGTCAAATACATAAAATTTATCATTAAGATATGTGTCGATCAGATAAGTATGTGGCTACCACTCGGAATGAAGAAAGTTGCTCAACGATCAACTTTTGCCACTCGCGAAAGTCAAACGGGGCCTTAAATCATTCATGTTGTTTTGGTGTGTAAATAATGGAAGTGTAAAACTTCCAAATCATCCATTATTGTTAGTAAAAATAGGGAAACACATTTTGTTCAAATTGACGAATTAATCATAAATTGTATCTTTGCAAAATACAGGAACTAAAGGGATACTTTACCTCTACTAAAGTCAAGAAAGTTTGATTTTTTTTTTATATATTATTAAGGCAAGTTAAGGGGATAATTTATGATGCAAAGCACAGTATGGCAGGATGGTGATAGGGAAACAAATTAGGGAACGTGAGGAGAGCGCCAGACGTGCTGAATGTCACCCTTAAACTTTCGCAGATTGTATGTTGGAGTAAAGGCAGAAAATGGTAGACTGTTCCACATTCACACAGTTCGGGAGCTCGCGAGTTTTGCGTGCAGGAATTATTCTTTAAGGGATCAGACGAGATATTTCATTAGTACATTGACCACGCATATAGCGATACGGGAGTGAAGGGCATCCATCATTGCGGCGTTGTTCGAGTTAGTCGATATTACATTATTGCCACATCGCCAGTGAGCTTGAAGGCTCTCTTTTGGACAATATTTAATGAAGGTAAGACTGTGCGACCAGCCTCGGGCCCAGATATGGAAATTGTATTATATTCTAGGTCTGGTGTAGGACTTGTAGAGGGGGCTGAAATATTTCTACACCTTTTCAGAAATCCTAGACATTTCGCTGCTTCTTTGGCAAAACAAAAGATGTGATCTGTCCACCATAGCTTACAGGTAATATTAAAGCCAAGAATGTAGAAAGACGGTGTACCGTCACCGGGGAGTGAAAAGCTATGATTTTACTTCAAAGAGGTGAAATAGCTTTAGCACTCAGATGCCTTGAGTTCGACAGGAATCGTTTTACTCCAAGCGAGAACATGATCAAGGTCGTTATTCATTGATCTAATCACGCAATCTTGTTTGACAGATGTGACATTCCCTCTGGAGTCCATAAGAGTATCAAGGGTACTGTCAATGGCAAAATTTGATTTATCAAAGTCATTATTGACAGATATGGCATTTTCTTTGGAGTCGCCAAGAATGTCAAAAGAGTAAGCGAAATTAAGGCTACTGTTATAGGCAAAACTATGGATTAGGTTAAAAGTACGGGAAAGTAGATCATTAATGAAAATTAAGAAGAGAGATAACAGAGCCCTGGGACGTCTCGGCATTTATAGTGTTAGGTTTTGGTGAAACCCCATCTAGTACAACCGGTATTATGCGATCAGGTAAAACACTTTCAATCTTAAGGACCTTGAACACATCCCACTTACGGATGTGTTCCGGGTGTTTTATAGAGAATTAGAAGCTAATCTACCAGTGAAGATACAAGCTTGATCAAGGGAGTCAACATTCACTTCTTCGATATTAAATAGTGAAGGATAGAGGAATTGCTGAAGTTGTTCTTGATGGTCCTGACCGAGGACCAGAAGCCTTTGCTATCTTTGCGACTTGCCAACATTCTGATGAAAAGAAAATTTTTCTCTCCGGATAATGGCCTTCTAGGTGTTCTGTGTAGTCTTGTCTACTTGTTTCAATTCTAGGCATGAATGCAATTAGTACGCGCGAAAAGCAGACTCTTTCGCTTTTCTTACAGTACTTGCTTGGTTGAACTTATCGTTAAATCAAGAGCGATTTTACTGTTGTTGAGATCTGCTGTAAGAATATGGAATGTAATCACACATGCCAAGACTTCTCTAAGATTCTGATTTAGAGTTTCCCAATCAGCATTTTATTTATTTTTTTTAAAGGTTTAAGCTAAATATTCTACTATTGCATTTTACGAAATAATAAATCTGTTTTCCAAAATAAATGTCTTGCTTTAAATGTAATCACTCACTACATCAATATACAATCATTTGTTTGCCGTTGTATTTTCAATTAAAACAAATCTCCCATCGCTTTTACACGACAAAGTTCTGCTTCAAATTCAAGGTTTCCAGAAATTTTTATGTCTTCTGCAAAAAGTGCAGAAGAAGTGTTCAGAAGATCTATTGCAATTTTTTTGTGGTCTTCAGGAGGGGCGCGCGCCCCCCGCGCCCCTAGCTGGATCCTCCACTGATACATGGTCAATGTTCTGATGAAATATCTAGTCTAATCTCTTGTAGAATAGTTCCTGCACGCAATACTCGCGCTGCAAACCACGCACATACTTTTACCCTTAAAATTACTATCGGCCGTTCAGTTAAATTCCGTCATTCGTTTTTAATCTGAATTGTGCAAATGTGGAACAGTCTACCATCTTCTGTTTTTCTTCCGGCATACAAGCGACGAAGGTTTGAGAATGACGTACTTCGGCACCTCCGCCATTCTCCTTTTGCTCCCTAATTGCCTTCCCGTTTTCCTACGTGTCAAGCTGTGCTTTGCAATATAGGGTATCCTCTGAGATTCGCTTAATAATATAAACAACAAAAAAATCATTTTTCTTGAAAGTTTTGCCAAATAAATGAAAGTAATCATCAATTACCTCGCAATTACTTTAATTTTGCAATAATTCATTAACTTTTTATTCATTAGTTTTTTTTTAATTCTTTTGGTTTTTCAAACCAACCCAAGTTTGATTTTATAAAAACTAGTTTTATGAACGTATTTTAAGTAAGGGCCTTGGACCTAATGAAGTCAAGATGATATCAAATTTCATCACTAGATTATTTAACTATTTTTGAACATAATTTTAGACGTCATTCCCAAAGTAGTTATGACGTAGTTACACTAATAAAAAATAACGACGTTATTGTGTAGCTGGTTTGTAATTTTTTTTATAATCATCAAAATAATTACCAATTCCTCTACAGGATATAATAATCATTTTTACAAACTCAAATTATCATTACAGAATAATAGTAATTATAATTAAAAAATTGAAATTGTAATGTAATTGCAATTAAAAATTTACAGCTCTGCTCAGGCCATAAGAATATTCACAAATTAAGAGATTTATATATATATATATATATATATATATAATTTATATAGCTGTCAATAGAATTCATATATTCTTCCTGTAGTGGATATTTATTCCCTAGATCATCATCGTAGTAGGCTCAATCACATGAGAAATGGTGCACAAATCTACAAATTCTGATATAATGAGAAAATCGGTGGAAAATGCGATACCATTTAAAAATTCATTAAATACAAAAAGACACTACGAATGCATTTTCCGACAATGATTAGAACATTGATTAACATCGAAAAGGCTAACGGTAGAGGTCCATACCTGAGACTGGATTATCTGAATGAATGAAAATCCTCTTAATATACTCTAAGCTGAGCTGTAATTAGACTAACAGATTTAATCAAAGAAGAACTTTATAAGTGGAGGCCTTTTATTACCAGATGATCGGTCGCATTTTAGACATTATTTTAATGCAATTTAGTGAAATGTGCGACTTGCACATATGCAAGAAGAGTCTCTTCATCTGTTGGGGGTCTTATAAATGAGCCCGCTTAATCTAAAGGACAGAAGTAGTGTTCTTGCATTCCTAAATAAATTCAAGACACTTCATTGAATTATTTTGTATAGTAAAATTTATGATCAATCCAGGTACTGGAAATTCCGATTAAAAGAATGTTCAAGGATGGTAAAGGTAATCTATCAAATTAAATGGCTTCTATGAGGTTTTCGGAGGACATAAAAAAATAATAAACATTTGCGGGTTTTAGAAGATCAAACTCGACGTAATTTACCTTGACTTTTACAGCATCCATATGTCAATTTACAGCAGAGTCAAATAAATAATCGAATGTGTGTGCAAAGCTTTTAATACGATTTGAAGAAAAAGAATCGGAGAAATAACAGAGCCTTGAGGCATGTCATAATTTTTGTTATGTTAATTAGAAAGCGCAACCGAAAATCGTCTAAGAATTTTACTGTACTCTAAAGTAATTTGGGGCACTAATTAACCAGTCCCTTAAAAAGACTTCAGTAGCTTACAAGCGAAATATCGGCAAAAAATGTGGTATACGAATTCACGCATACCACAGTGAACAACTTTATTGTTAAACCTATCCTTACTTATTGGGGAGGGGGGAAACAAAATATACCGGTCCAATATTGAAAGATTCATCGAAATAGGAGAGGATCGGGGTCGATGGGTGATCGTTTTGGTATGGAATTAATATATTGTAATATGAGGAAACTAATAAATATCAACCTTTTTTTGTTTTGCTCTCAGAATACAAGAAAGAAATTATATGACGTCATGCGAACACAAAAGAAGCAAGTATGAACAAAAAGCTAGAATTTTAGGAAGAATATTTGCTCAGTTGGGATCAATATTCGGAAAATGAATGCAAAAAAATTAAGATGAAGATAAATAATCTTAAGATTCAATTGAAAGATGATGAGAAAAATCATACAGAAAGAATGATATTTTGTTAGAGAGTAATGAAAGTTGGCTTAAAAAAAAAGTCTTGACTTACCGATTGTAACGAAAAGACCTGAACGACCAATTAAATCGTTTCAAGAATCAAGCTCTCGAAGTAAAAGACAGACGATGAAAAGTGTCCATGAAGATTTGGATATTGAAATATTAACACATGCCACTAAAATTAAATTTCGAGTCCTAGGAGACATCACGAGTTCTCCGACGAGATCGCAGATATATAGAAAGGCCTACTCATGCAGTGTTCTAAAAGAAAATAATGGTATGCATATAGAAAATCCTTTCTATATTTGTGGAGGCAAATTTATCTAGAAGGCAATATGAAATTATTAGTGCTAATGACAAGAAGTACCCTTGTTACAGTTTATTATAGAGAGCAAAAAAAGACCTACCTACCCTATTCCCGAAGCATTTGAGTTACCGAAAATTATGGCGAAATAAATCTCAAACATTTATGAGAACATACAGTGATAGGTACTATTACTAGTTTATTTGGAAGAAATAGTTGACACACTAAGTGAAGCTACTAACGAAGTGGGGATGTGATGTTTCGCAGCAAGTTTAATAAAAACAAAAGTTTGTTAACAGTGTAGATTCAGATAATACTGTAATTCAAAGCTCTTTAGTATACCTTTGCGACTGATATGTGGCTCGGAAAATGAAAACATTATTTGCTAGAAAGTTCACAAGAAAGCATTCCAATATGGATGTACTTAATAGCCTGTTATTAAGCTCCGATGCACTTATTAGAAGTATGAGACGAGGACCTACAAAAAAAAAACAAAAACAACCAAAAACTTTAAAAGAGAGTCCCTAAATATGCTTATCAAGGAGTCAACTCTAAGTGAAGATGATGTTGAATGCTCATATGAAGAAATGAACGAGGAGTCAGATGGAGAATCTTCAGTAGACGATTAAAAACTATTTTATATTTTTTAATTTGTAGATGTACTACATTTTTTGACAAATAAATAATATTAGTTAAATAAATAGTTTTTTTAATAATAGTTTGCGTACAAAATATTATTTAAAATGCATAAATTGTCAATTAGTCTTGCCTGCAGGCCATTAAGATCAAAAAATAATTTTGGCCAACTTATCATTGGTAAATACTCCTATGTGCGGCCGCAGTACAAAACTAAACGCACGATAAATCGTACTTAAGAGCTAAATACAAATGTATCCTGACAAAGCAAATCAAGAGCAAAATCAACATATACAAAATTGTATCAGCATTTATGTGAGGAACAACCAATTGAACTCATTGAAGTTTCTCGAAAAGTATTTGTTAAATATATTTACTTAGTATTGCATATAAAGAAATGACTCATTATTCATATAATTTCACTCCTTGTATCTTCAAAGAATTATTAATTTTCAATCAATAGAGCAAAATGCATCAAAGGTTCCTATGTCCCATTGCTACTCAGTACTGGGTAGGAATGAGATAAGACCTGGGTAGGAATGAGACAAGCAAAATACAAGGGAACATAAAACAAAGAATATTGCAAATTCAGTCATTTATTAAGTAGTTTATACAAAAAAAAATTAATAAATTAAATAAAGCAAATTCTGCTTAATCTAGTAAAGCTAAGATAAAATATATTGGAATATATAGGAAATCATCACCCAGATATGACAATACCACAGTATATATCATACAGTAGCCCAGCTTAAAACAAACTACTGAAAAGTGAATTTTAGAATTTTAATTACAAAAAAATAAAAAACTCAAAATTTCTCCCATAAGAGGAAACTATTAAGTATGATACGAATGTAAATGAACGAACAGTAGCTAGTTGCACAATGGTTGGGAGAAGTATTAGTTTTATGTAAGTACACATCTCAGTGCCAGCCTGCAAATGTATTGTTCCATTACCAAACAGCTGTTTGATTGCAAAGTGGTGTTCGTTCCATGGACAGTCGAACAGGCAAATGGGTGTAATAACCTTAGAATATATAGCAAACAGGAATGGTGATAAGCCAGATTTTGCGTAATGAATTTCTGGTTGTGTTGGTAGTCCATTTTTACATGCATTTACACTCCATCCCTATTCTAAGCAACTTGTCAATTTGCAAAAAGTAAACAAAGGTTTTGTGCGGAGCATCTGTGGTAAAAAATGTTCTTTTTCTACTTTATTTTGAAACAGTTCACATAATTAATTTATATAAATCTCTGTGTCTATTAACAAAAAAGCTAATTTAGATAGTGCAGTTGCCTCAAACAGGATTCCCTAGTTTATAATCCAATTTATATTTGCAAGCACTGACCGAACACTTAATTTTTGTTTTTTTAATTGATATGAAGATTTTAACAGTGGCACTATAAAACTTTGCACTAAATAAACTTCAAAGATAAATAGCTTTGAAAAGAATTGATTCGGTACTTTTGTTAAATTTCACAAAAGAATTTTAAGTTGACTAATTCTGCTCAGAAAACAAAATCACATTTGACAATTCTGCACCCAGCTTTGACAATTCTTTCTTGCAGCATCTCACTTACTCCTATGTATTGTCTCCTGCTCTTGATAAATTACGCTCATGTACACGAATTTTACACGATTCAACCATTCCTGTTTGCTATATATTCTAAGGAAATAATGTTTGTGACAGTTTGATATTTCTACCAAGCCGAATGGCATGGGAAGTGGAACAAATTGTTTTTAGCTTTTTTTTTCTTGCAGAAATAGTTTTGATTGTCAATTTGTCCCTCTTCCTCTAGTACAAGTTTGTGCATGCAGTAAGTTCTGTTCCTTCCACTTTAGATTTACATAGGAACCTTTGCTTTAGAAATTGACTATTGTGTTAGTTAAAACTGTTGAAAGATAAAGTATAGTCTCTTTATAGAAGCATCCTAATCGCTTGACAATTTTGACAGAGCTGGGCTACTGTATGATATTACTGTGACAATACATACTACTATGTCCAGAGCGTTTAACGTATATTTAACGTAGGAAACGATACCGCGAAAACGTAGTGCGACTTTTGTCGTGCAGTAATACCTGTAACCATTAGCGGTGGCAAAATTAATTTAATATCACACACTGGAACCTGTGCCATATCCGGCACGTCCAGCATAACAAACGAATTTCCTTTTTTGCGCAAGAAACTCACATCAACATAGCCGTTTTTTTGGGGATTGTTTATGACCTTACCAACATAGAGAGCATTAGTTCCTTTAGCCCTAAACTTAACGAGAACGTAGTCCAATTTTTCTGGAGATTTGCTAAGATTCTCCATCATTTCATTTTTAAGTTCCAATAAATCCGACACCGAATCAGATTCAGGCATATCGATGGGAAGAGAAACATTGGCTTCATCGCTACTACTACTTGTGTCGGCAAATATTTCATGTTTTGGGACTTTTAATTTCAGGTCTCTCGTTGTTTTTTTATTTGCTATATGAATTTTTTCTGGTGTATCCGTGGCGATCATAGACCTACCCAGTTTTCGGCCTTTTCGTTTATCGCTTCTAGGGCCAGCTTTGGGAAATCCTCTAAAAGTTTCCGGACCTTTGAAAAGGTTTGATAATTTCTGGTCGCTACTTCGTGCAATAGCTATGTCATCACCCATCTGATTTTTCGGTGTTATTTGGTTAATAGCGTTTCCTTCTTCATGGCTGATACTAGTAAATGGTTCTGGGTTAGTATAGTAAGCAATACAACCCCTGATCTGCTTCCTGAAATATCTCTGTCGGTTACTGAGCTTAGTAAAAAATCAATATTTGAAAATACGGTCTTATCAAATGGGAAAATGCCGGTTTTCTTAAAAGCAGCAGTGATATTGCATGGAGTGATTGCATTGCTACATCGTATATTGTAAAACCCTTACCCGTGTTACATATCAACCACTAATCGACTGCACTGTTGTACGCCGTTCGTTTTAAATGGGCCAAATACTCCAACATTCAGTGGCTGCATTTTATTAGTAGAGTGAAGTGGGAAAGCCAAAATGGTCACACCGTTTTTTGAAGCGACATCTAAAACTGCAACTGACAAATGCGACTCGTGGTTGTCATAAATCAACAGGGTAGGATTCTTCTTGCTGCTGCAGGTAAATGTTATGAAGTGCTTTATAACTGCTACAAATAGATCTGTATTCATCCACCCTGTTTGTGTACCTAACCCAAGAGTACCTGGGGGAGCCCCTTTAAGCATATGTTCGTTGAAATGCACTCTGGGGAATATTATGGCTGGTGGAATGTATTGGCCTGATGCACTTATAATAGTGCATGTTAACTAGTGTACCCTTCTTTATACCTTTCTGAGAAAGAACCTAAGAATAAAAAAAAAGCTTTGAAATTCAATCATATTTGCTACGAAACAATGCCAAATACCTTCTGTGGTCTTTGGACGGTGGTTGTAGCTGTTTCCTCCAGATTAAAAATACGAGTGCCATTCGCGAAACTTGCCGACCTGAGTAGAACTGTCTCGAGATTGTCAAAAAATAGATTCAAATTATATCTATTAAATGAGGTTGCTCTTGCTAAGCTGCATGCCTCCTGAGTGCGTAAGGATAAGCTGTTTCTTCGTCTTCTGAAATTCTTCATCCACTCCTCCCCGGCCATTTTCATTTCATGCCACTTAGGACTCACAGTTATCTTGTTATTTATAGCCATTTCGTAGGTTCGGAGCCTAACCTACTCAATAATAGATGAACCGTAGAACATTTTTGAGCAGGTGACTATGTACTTTTCAAGAGCAGCTTCCTGTTCGTCAGCAAAAACTCGTTTCCAATCATAATTTGGGCGATAGCGTACTAGCACACCCTCGCCTGTTCTTTCTTCGCATATCTATGAAGTGTAGCGCTTGACCAATTACAGAGTTTTGCTGCATCTCTAATACTTTTTCCTTTTTTATCAGCAACAGAGCAGTCTTTATATCATCTTCTGAAAAAATTCCTTTCGAAGATGTCCTCGTATTTATCCTTGGCATGTTAGCATGTCAGCATAAAACTATAAAAGGGTTAACGACAAAGGAGTACGGGTATCAAAAATGCCTAGGATAGCAATAAGACTCTAGGAATATAGAAATGAAGAACTGGAAAGATCCACTGGGTAGCAATTTTTATAAGACGCCTGAGATATTATTGGCCACTTCAAAATCCAAAAACCCACTATTTTATACTTAGTCAATTGCACAAAAGAAAAACCCAAGAAGGGGAATAAAAGACTTTCAAACCTCAAATAAATCATTTCCAAATTGCACGTCAGAACACATCAGCAGCTTCCCGACAAATGAAATAAACCTGAGGAAAATAAAGTGCTGCCGTTTTGCATATATTGAGTTTAGCTTAGAGTTTATTGAGGAGAAATATTTCGATTGTCTCATTGCTACCCGTGTCTCATTCCTCCACCACTTCCCCTATTTGTACGAGTAATTGTATCGCGATTTGTCGAATATAATTGTGGCTTATGCCAATCCCGATTAAAGTATTTAAGTGTAAACTAAAAGCTTAGATGGGTGCAGACAATTAAAGCCGGCCTCACACAATATAAGTTTTGTTTTTGTGTTTTAACCGATTCTTTTTTTCTCGAATTTGATAAATTCGAATTACTTTTAACTGAAAGTCTATTGACAGCTTAAGACCCTACGGAATCACATGATAATAAAAATTTAGAACGATATGACAATTACCAGCTATTGCCAAATTTAAAATGTAGTTTTCAAAAATATTTAAATTCTTTTAGATAAATACATTTTAGCCGTTGACATGACATTTGTCACGAAACAGGTGAACTTTTCTTCAGGGACCCACCAAAAGTCTGTATTAAACCATCCAAAATATTTTCAATTTACTGGAATTGTTTTGAAAAAAACATTTCTCATGAGGAAATTCTAAATGATTTAAAATCTGACCTTTTTTTTAAACCCAGCGAAATACATGGACAAAAGTTTTAACAGAAGCATTATTTTTTAGGACGTTGATTGTCAGCTTATGATTTATCTCGTAAAGAAAACAAAAAAAGGAAGTGATGATAAAAATAAATGAAATTTTAACATTTAATGGCAATTTAAAATTGACTGAATGAGCAGGCAAAATAGGAGTCAAATGTGTGATACAAAAGTTCAAAGGTCCCTTTGAAAGTTACAAAATCATAAACAGATAAGGATTCAAACGCACAAATATGTTGATTATGTTATGTGTGGGAGGTAGAACGTATGTTTAGCCCAACGCTCTCATATGTAGACAGAATTATGTATGTATGAACCTCTATGTATATAAAATATGTAAGCCCATGATAATAAATTATGTTGCTGAAGTCATTAACTTGGCGCGAGAGCTTTATTGAGAGAATTAATGAGTCTGCTGAACACAGGTAGATTTGTAATGGAACGGTTAATACCCCGTAGGGAAATGGACTATACGTAATGAGGATTAGTGTGAAGAAGATTATCGATATTATTTAACAAACTACGGGAATTTTCTTTGAACTTGAAATACCAAAACGACCAGACTTACATTTCACGTTATTATAAACTCCTTAATATCTGATAGTTGATATAGTGAAAGTCAAAAATAACCTTATAATCATTAAGTGGAAGTTAAACTCCAATCGTTATGAGGGACACACATATTTATTGTGGGATTTTAAGAACTGGTTTAAAAATTTTAGATCAGGAGATATCCTATGATGCTGTAGCACAGCCCTGCCAGGAAAGGAAAAAAGTGGCAGGGAATTGGGGATTATTGGGTTTAGTAAGGAGGTGACGGTATACATTACGCTTGAAAGTTTGTGGCCCGGGGGGAAAACAGATGATGGTAAACTGTTCCATATTCGTACTGTCCTGCTTATGAAGGATTCTCGAAATTTCACGGTACTGTCAAATTTGACTTTAAAAGTGTGAGAGTGAGCTCGGGTTACAGATCGTGTGGTGTGCATAGGAACAATTATACTAGGGATCAGGCTAGAGATTTTTCTCCGTAGAGTAATTAGTATACAAGTATACCGATAAAAGATAGATAGACAACCGAGATTACGCCGGTGCTCTACGGAATCAAAAATTGCTAATGATATGTCATCGCCAATAAGCCTGAAGGACTTCATTTGGACTTTGTATAACGCGGACAATGCAGTTCGTCCAGGCCCTTCCCAAATATGGAAATTATATTCTATTCTAGGCCTTATATGAGACTTGTAGATTTGCGTTAAGACTGATGGAGTAAAATATTTCTTGCATCTTTGCAAGAAGTTTTTTAGCGAGGCCAAAAATATGAACGGACCAATTGTTGGATATTTTAATGATGTTAAGGGATAGCGAGTTCGAGATGTCTTCTCCAATGATTCCGTGTATACATCCCCGTTGTTAATTAGAGGCGGTACTGAGGAACTAGTGAAGTTGTTCTTGACAGTTTTAACAAGAGACCAGAATATCTTACTACCCTTTGGACTAGTAAAGATTTTCTAACTAATGCTTTTGTCCAATTGAAAATTCCCTCGCTGAATAATAGATTTTCTGGTGTTACGTGGTGTCTGTCTCAATTCACAGCTTATATGCCTGATATCAAGTTTTCTTATATTTTATGTCTGTATAACAGTTATTGTTAAACCAATATATATGGTTAAGTTTAATACTTTTGAATTTCTGCTGAATGAAGCTGCGCATAACATCTAAGTTACTGGGGGATTGCAGGTTGTCTGTGGATAAGTTGTGTCCCTTCTGTCGGTTCCTGGTCACATGTGGGTCATGAGAAATGAAAGGGCCGACCTTTAGCTAGCGCTGGCTCTGATTATCTTTTCCTCGGAGCGCGACCCGCCGTTGGCGTTGCCACCTCGACTATCCGGTCTTTCATCCAAGTGGACTTTCATAGGAAGTAGGAGTACTTGCAGGTGCACAAAACTGTTTCTTGATGGGCCCAATAGGAATATCTCTGATTTTCTCATGGGACTCCGAAGGAAACAATATAGAACTGTGGTTGTCATCACCACTGGCAATAGCTAGCAAGGATGGGAGTTATTGACAGCCCAAGTATCTTTCCTGCCTGAAAGGAGAGCACGAAACAACCTAACACTTTTGCGTGCTTGTTCGGTCTTCGACCGCACAGGGCTGGATACTCTAGGGCCTGCCCTTCTATCTGTAGGTGACCTGAAAAACGATCGGCACCAAGATCTGATGCGCTTCATTAAGAGGACAGGAAGGTTTTGGTGAATGGGATTCTAGCAGGACAGCACAATGGGCCGCTATAGCGTCCGTGCTTGGGATGCGATTTCCTGTCATCCTGCATCTAAATAACAAATAATGAAAAAAAGCACTCAACATCTCTCGAGGAAAAACACTCAAAGCAGTCCAAATCTCTGATTATTTTATTGAATGAAGCCCAACCAACTTGATCATAGTGTCACACCAGTCGCTTTTTACGAAGGTGACTGGTGGGTTTCAGTGATGATATGGAGAAGTGGGCCGAAATGAGGGAATGATCTGAGATGCCAAGAGGAGATGACACTCACGTTGAGTGCTTGTCAGGATGAGATGCTAGAAACAGATCTAATAGATTAGCACTATGTTCAATTATATCTGAAAAATGAGTTGGGCTCTCTACTAACTGGTACAAATTAAAAGACTCACTAAATAGTTCAACATGTCTCCCCACTGCATGTTATGGACATTGAAATTGCCAGCAATAATGATTTCTGAAGTAGGGGTTTTGCTTAAAATATTATCTATAATGGAGGATAAGAAATCAAACGAGCATACAATGTCAGCTTCAGATATATAGATTGGCGTTAAAGACAGTATTGAGATTTTTATGGTCTCAATATAAGGACATTCAAGAATACTTAAAACTAATGGATGAACCAGACGCAAGATGATATCAGCAATATGGGTACTGTAACAACCAGTTATACCACCCAAAAGAAAAGAGACTCTCAACCGAGTGGTTCACACATGTGAACCAATGCTTTAAAGGTGATAAAATGTCATTTGAGCTTTGTCCGTCTTCAATCGAAGCTAAACTAATTTCTCGCATAATGATATCGATTTCTTGTATGAAATGTGAATCATAAAAAATGTCGCAAATCTAATAGCATAGGTTGGATGGAGTTGAACGTCATACAATTGCTGATTTTCTTAGAAGTATAATATATCGGTTTCTAGACAACTTGAGATAGAGATTAACCTTAACAATATTCTACTAGAAAGTAAGAATCAGCTTTATGGTAAGAACTTGAATTCTAGCTTCAAAAAAAAAGAACATATGTTTTTATTTTAGTTCAGCAGGAAAACGAACAGAACGAAAACTGATGCTGTTCATTATAAGAATAAAAATATTAAAATAAATTCAATATCACCCAACCTAACCCAACTCAACCCCCTTTCCCCTCTACCTATAATAGTTTGACAGCCAAAGACTTCTATTATCTCCTCCACAAAGTACGTAGACGTATGCCTGAATTGCAAGTAAAACATATAAGAACAAATTAAAACGGCCTAGAAGAGAGCTTTCCAAAAGAAAAGGAGCCTTCACCCTACATTTATGATGGTTCTTTGGATTTATATTGGTTTTATTGCTATGCCAAATTCTTGCCTAGGGAGTAGTAGCCTAGGGGCTGATAAAAGTAAAAGTTATAATCAAAACAAGTTGAGTAAATTTGGCTTCTCTGCGAAGTCCCTAAGAGAGCCCTGAAAATAGCTTCAACCGGGGAAATAGATATATAATCGAACCTTTCATTCCTTCTGACTAGTATATCATATGGTACGCGTTATGTAGTCCCGATAGACTAAATCTTATGGTCAAAGAAATATATTCAGCTCGCTGGTTGCATCTGTAACCCTTTACAGATTATACTTCGACTGAAGTTGACAGACTGCCATAATTCATGGGTTCCAGGAAATAGGAGCATAAATTTAAAATAAACGGCCTCACAAACTAACTAGCTAGCTAGACAGGATTTGGCTATATATCACTGTTGGGTGGAACAAGTTTCCGTATCATCGGTGAACTTGTAGAAAAGGACATCTACTAAAATTTTCTACTCAAGGCAAATTTCAAAATTAAATCACCAAAAATACCCACAGTATACGTCTAGAAAGGTGTGCAGCTAAAAAGCTAGATTCAAGCGTCTTTCTTAGACATCGGAAGAATCATAGTTGCTTTTACTTCAAAGGTAATTTTGTTGCTTAGCATTTTCTTCTACTGCCTGCGGCAGTAAGGAACTGACCGTACTGAAGAGTTTGGTTTCTGCTCATACGAAACATCTTATACACATTGTTACCCTTTGATCATTTTCCTTGTTATACTAATTGTCCTAATCGTATTCACATAAAAGTATCTACTCAAGATCCGATACTCAAATAATAATAATAAAAAAATATTTCAATAAATTTTACACAATTCACCAAACTCTTTCTAATGTCATTCACTCTCTCAATACGTTTTCAACAACATCAAAAAGGAATATGCCCAAAATCGAATTCCATTTGATTTCATCTTTTTCACCGATCAACCAGAACCGAATCCGAAAAATATGAAATTTTGAATAGAAAGAAAAAAACCCTCTGGGGAGGGATTGGAAAAAACCATGGAAATTTTTTTCCTTGCCCTTTCGATTATCGTAGGGTTGACATCCAATCACAATGAAAAATAGCCTTGGGCGTCGACCAGATAAATCTCAATTTCATTACAAGTCAGCACCCCGGACGAGAATTACATAGAAAGATAATGGAATTTTTTTTTCTCGAAAATACCTGAACAGTTTTTGTTATCCGTAGAGATTCAAATTTTTTCACCACATTTTCAATTTCAATGGAGAATAAAAAACACAAACACACTCAAAAATAAACAAACCTCGAGCACGTGGTTTTGTGAGCAATTTCTGGACAATATTGTCATAGGCGATTTCCTCTGCAACTCCAGAATCTTTCACAAGTTTCTCCTTAACAGCAATGCAGATATGATGTTTGGCTAAAAGTTCTTCAAGCTCTTCGTATGCCTTTAGATTAAAAAAAAAACTTTTGTTAAAATATGAACGCTCTAATTTCCGTTTAAAAATTTACCTTAATTCCATAATTACTTTCCTCATAAATTATAGAAATGTAGCTCCATCCCATGCGTTTGACTATCTCCACCATCGCCTTTACCTGATAGTGATCGGATGGAATGGTTCGTGAAAAATACTCAAATCTCTGTTTGTTGCTTAATTCGGGACTCGTTGAGAAAAAGGAAACCTGAAATAATACAGAAAATAGAAAGTTGTAATTTACGTGACTATGAACAATAGGAAAAAAAAAACTCTACAATTAGAAAGCGGAAGTTACTGTTAAAAGACGCTCAACTCCTTCTAATTAATGGGGCACCGAAAACCATTCTATAGGAAGACAGGAAATATCCCATAAAGGAACAACAGAATGCAAGCACGTCATGAAAACAAGATTCACGAGAAGCAATTTAAGTAGACATGTACAGAAATTCTAGAATATTCGTGGTGATTTTTTGAAACAGAAAACGAACTACTTAAAGTTCACAATGATGGCAGCCGTAATTTATTTTTTCAGTTTATTTTTCCATACGAAAATGTTTTTTATTTTGTAGAATTGGATATCTTGGAACTTGTTGCAAACAGCTTGGAAAAATCCTTATTATAAAAACAAAAACAAATTGAGGGAAAGTTCTAAAATTAACAAAGGTGTAATATCTGCAGTATAACAGATAACAAGATTTTGAAATGCATTAATTTTCTAAAATTATTTTTTCACTTTAACTGGATTAAAAAGGAGAGTCACAGTCTCAGATTTTATTTCCATCTCAGTATAACAGTAACTGGCAGAAATAGCTATTATATATGCTGTCCTCCTAGACTAATATGACTATAATTTGCCAAATGATTTTTTTGTTTCTTTTTTTTTTTTTATATATAAGCATTGAGTCTTTTATTGAAGACGTGTTAACCCAGCAAGACATTTTTATTTCGCTATCTTCAAATTATGCTCGAAATAGCTCATCATGCTAAAAGCTAAAAAATTCTATCAAACGAGAAGTTTTGAATTCAAATTTACGACGGTATGATTTTAATTTTGCAAATTTTCTATGAGTTTCTGAGTACTTTAAGCTCTTTTGACTAACCAAAAATAATATGATCGTAACGAAACCAATAAATTAAATTATTGATAGGAGACAACAAAAACCTGCAGAAGGGTCCCAAAATTACCCCGTTTTACGGTACTTCAAAGTCTTGTAATCTTGTGTACTTTGATACTGCCAATAGACGATTGTATTGTATTGTCACAATTGTTAAACAAACTTAAAAGTTTTTCTTATAAATTTAAATATCCTTATTGATGTGAACAAAAAAAATACTTCAAGTCATGAAGAAATTTATAAGCAATATTTCATTAGTAGTAAGTATTTATAGTTTTGTGGAATGGAGAGGTCTCAAAACCTGTAGTAACAAAATTAAATCTTTCAACACTCATACGGAAATATCAAACGAATTTTTCAGGATAGAATCGTAGTTCATCAATCATTAAGTGAAGTTTTCCTTTAACCAGCCTTTCGTTCTAATCCACGGGGACAGTGATCAAAAAGTTGAGTCATAAAAAGTCTCCAGTGTGCTTTAGAGCCTAACTGCAGTATAAAATTTTTCGCTGATTACCAAATAGATTGAGTTCGACTACTAAAAGTATACCATGGAAAAATTCCGAAATTTAAAAAAATACTTGGGCTGCAAACACGGTTACTACATATATGTTACTTTGTACGAAAATTTGTTGCCATGTATATATAGAAGCTCAGCTCGAATAAATCCCACGGCCTACTTTCAGTAGCCAAACTCTAACAGCTAAACTAACTTATAATAGGTTGCCTTACTAGTTGAAGAATAAGGCATCGGTTGGTCTACTATCGCAGGGTCTAGGGGGCAGAGCCGGACTGGGAGGACCGGCGATCGGGCGCCAGCCCGATGGCACGGTGGACTCCGGGCTAATCACAACCACAACACGTTTTTACCATATGTAAGTCTGGTCATCGCTGCGCCTGCGGTGGAAGGAGAGCTCTGAGTTATAACAACTCAGAAATGTCCCAAATGACAGGGCGTGAAGCCAAGATAGCTGGTGGATGCTGCCCAGCCCACCTATTATTATATTTGGCAAATCTATTGGCTTCAAAAGAATTCACTTTTTTTAACGCCTTTGGGATTATTTTTAGCATCATATGTACGAGTATCATTTTTATTTAGAAAAACATATGGAAAAATGTGTTTTTAAAGTTCCATACAACAAAGGAAAAATCGAATCGTACAGACCTTTTTCTCGAAAACGGCCCGACATATGAATCTGAAATTTGGCAAAATGTTAGATCTTCATAGCGTGCACATATATCGACAGGCAAAGATTATAAAATTTAGTTTTTAATTGTTTATGGCGGTGGTTTGGACCATCTAAAACAAATTTTTTTTGTATCTTGTGGGGTCGTTTGAAAGAGCTACTTTCAAGAATTCCAAAAAAATGGTACAATTTTTAATGAATTGCTTATAAAGATATAACCCAAAATGTGCGCAGAAATACCGCCCCCTCTCATATCTTCTAGGTTGCTAAGGGCGACCCACTGACTTATAACAGCGAACTGAGCGTATTGCCATTTTCCTATAGATAAAAAGATTACTCTTTTGGACTTTTTACCGGGTTAAACTTAATTTTGTTCAAGAAAGAATTTTTTGGGATTCTCCGGTATATAGCAAAAGCTAAAAAATGTTCTAATTTGTTATTTCATCACACAACTCATTAATTTTTGGTGACAAGTTTCAAGTCTTGGTTTGACTCATCAACAGGTCCCAAATAGCGAAATTGGGTGATTTGAAAAACAAATGAAAAAAAGAAGAAAGAAATGAAAAGTTTGAGAAAAATAGAAAAAACATTTTTTTTTTATTTATTAAAAAAATTTAAAAAAGTTTTAAAGAAACAGATCGAAGCGAATCGAACCTGTATACGCCACGCAGTGGGCTGAAAAATAAAGAAGAAAAAGGAAGAAGAAGAAGCGTTTCGTGTCAGCAGAAAACCTTCCACTCATCGGTGCAGCTTGGTTTTCTGCCCGCTGCAGACGTTTGAAAATAGATCAAACTGATCTCTTCTCATATAAACTCAAAATAAATTCTGGGTGTGAATTATATGAGGAAAAAAAGAACAACTTGTCTGTCTCATAGTTGCTGGAAAAAATGTTTTTTTTTTGGCGTTTATTTATAAGACAACTCTTACTAATAAGACCAAAACTTATACAATTATTTTTGCGTCCGTCTGTTTGAATATTATTCAGTTATCATAAGCAGATTTGGATATACTTGAATTCAATTCATCGACTGTTCGTTGCTCTTAACAGTATTATTATTTTTATTAATAGGGTTTAACAAGGTTTCAAAGCGTTGCCATACCTATGTGTACTTTCAAGGCTTGTAGTAATTTCTTATTATGCTAAATAATGTATTTAATGTTTTGATGATATTTATTTACATATGCACTATCCAATATTTTGCGTTATCGCGAGTTTTTGTCTTTCAAAAAAAAATTGTTTTTATTTTTAAGTAAATCTTGAAGTAGAATACCACAAATGGTCAATGAGAAAAATTATTGATCAGCCTTTACTTACGCGAAATTTCCCATGTTACTTATACAATACGCGGCCACAAAAGTACAATTCTGATTGGCAAAAATCAAAATACTTTTAATTTTTTCATTGAAATTGGCATTGGCACCGTCGTCTGTTAGTATGTTAATAATAAATTGATGTAAGTTACTGCTAGGGTGAAGGCTTTACATAAGTAAAGAAAGTACCCAGATATTAGGAAGTATGAATTTGTTTATATTTGGTGCAGCAGTGTGATTGTTTTTGTTACTATATTGGGTCTTATTAAAATTATTAAAATTTCCAAACGGTTACAAAAAATTTGCAAAAACAAGGAGTGGTGGGCAAAGAGCCGACTTCTTTCCTCAGTTTCTTCCTTCACGAGTAAAATTGTTGAAACCCTGTTTTAGTTGTAATTTTTTGGTGCATAAATCTTGCAAATTGTAGAAAAAAATCGAATTTTATCTAATTATTAGTGGTTCAGTATTAAGCATGGAGCGTAGTATTCCATGTTTGAAATTTACCATTATTCGTTTGTCAGGCGGCTTCTCTTCGATTGGCAAAGATTTTAACTTTGTTTTGCTCGTTTGAGTGAGAAAAATTCAATTTGAGCCATACGTATATAGGTATGTACTAAATTGAGTGCATAACGATTTGAAAACAGAGAACTCTATCTTGCTCTATTTGCGGCTCTCGGTTCAGTGGGACATTAATTTAATTATTTGGGTTGTTTTCATTAGCAAAAAGTCATTTTGAAGGTCCAAGGCGGCTGGTTTGAATCCATTCTCCCGGGCAGGTTATTTCGGCGCCCTGGGCCCGGGCCCAGCTGTCCCACGCGAAAAGATGGCACTGTATAGAGTAGACGGACTTTCAGTTACTTTAGATGATCCTGAAAGTCATCTCTTTCTATCGTTTCTAAGTAGATTTCAGCGGCACATCTACAGGGAGGCGTTTCAGAGGATCAGTTTTTTTAAACGTAATTTACAAATCAGGAATAAAATGTAATCTACATATATTCTTACAAAGTCCGATAAAATAAAATAAAACTGTTAAATATGACATTATGAGTGCTTCTACCTTGACAGTCGGTCGGTCATTAACACCCATGATGTGAACTCAAAATTTTTCTATTTGTAAAAGGCAGAATATTTGAGTTTGACACCCATGCGCATTTAATTTAAGATATATTTCCGCAGGAAAATTCAATTTCATATGTCAATTTTACGGAAATATTTACTGAACTTTGGATGTATAATTTTTTCCACAATTTTGTACAGGAAGACGAAATTATTCCTCTGATCTCCCTATATTCAGTATGTATATTTCATATTGTAGAACAGCTTAGAATAAATGACTGAAAAGTTAATTTCAAAAATTACAAATTATAAAAATAAAAACTGCATAATTTCCGCCAAGTATGGTACGGAAGAAAATCGGAAGTAGTTTGCTGATTTTACCAGTGTTTCAAATTTACTTCTTTTAATATTTGGATAGGCATACAAAATCACAATATTTTTCGTAATTTACTAGCAAGGGCATTAATCATACATCTAGGGAAATAACGCTTCAGCAGCTATCACTGATCGCCCATACGACCAAAATAGATTTTGCCTTTTTAGATTCGGTATTTAAGAACAAAATGTAAATTTTCCCAAAAAATAGACTAGAAAGATATTGGTTTCACACATCAGAAATGTTTTCAATATATTAAAGTATTTAAGATAAAAATTTCAGTAAAACTGCATTTAAGTTCATTTTAAATTTGTTTATAAAAATTTTTAAAAACAGCGCACATTGCGGGTAAAGAATAAATAAATGGATTTTATTGATTATGAAATTTCGAATGATTTATTGCAGATAAAGAAAACAGTGGACTGTGGACCACAACAGCGAGAATTTTGCAGATAAAGTTTGAAATTCAAAACCTGCAGCAAAGAAGTTCTTAAATGGTCAGATGGATTCAGTACCCGACTTTAGAACCCCATTTGCTCGCCCATTTTTTTTAATTTGGGACCATTATAGCCCCTCCCCCCCCCACAAAGCAAATCCACGGTGCGCTACTGGTAGACTTCTATTGAAAGGGTGGGAGCATATTGTCATGCTATGGCCATATATATACCCACAATTTGAAACCAGCTTTACTGTCGTGTCCTATAGAAAATGTTTCTATTAATCGTGAAAATTATCCGCATTCTTCTGGTAACGTGCATGAAAAACAATATTTGGTCTGAAGGGCAGAAGACCTGTCAACTATATGACAGTAGTAGGAAATGTCAAAAATAACTAGAAGGAAATGAAATGCTTCTAAAATTAACTACTTATTTTTTTTCGTCTATTTACCTAAAAGTATGTTCATAGCTATGAGATTTATATTACCTCAATATTGTGCTCATTATTAATGAAGAGTTGTAAATAATGATGAACTTTTGCCTGAATGAAATTCATGTAAGAGGAAATCATTAAATCTTCCCTGAGCAGGTTGATAAAAGCGTGACCAGCATGGCAAGATTATTTTAAAAAGTAAAAAAAAAAAAAACGCTTTTCCAAAGAGTTAAAATCATTTATTTTTAAGAGTTTTTCCAGGAAATGTAATGCAGTGAAAATATGGAGAGCTAACTACTGAAAAAATCTATATATGTAGTAGCGCAACGTGGTCATATATTCCAGGTATCCCCCTTGTTGCGGATATACCTTTCTGAAGGAGTTATTTATTTTGCTTTTAATATATAAAAGAGGCGCGTTTTCTTTTGAACGATCTGTTGCTTTATGCCTTTCCTGTATATTCTATATGGCTGAAACCCCGGCACATTCTCATATAATAAATTGCGGAAAGTTTCTCTACAGATGAACCATAAAACTTCAAGTTCAAAATGGTTATTTAAATTTACGGGAGAGGTTAAAATTTATTTTTTGTTTTCATTGCTTTTCATTTAAGAGAAACTTCAACAGAAAATATATGTTTCAGGGAAATTGTTATTGGTGCTTTAGGAAATTCAAGTGGAAAACGCTGTTTATGCGTGGATTTTTTTTCAACTTCTTTCTGCATATGTAATGTGTGTGTATGTAATGCTTTTTTTTTAAATAGAGCTAAAATATATGAAACTTATCCATTTGAATGTTTTCAATAGGATATTTATTGGACTTCAATATTCAGGTTTTTATTTTCATGCAGTTCATGTTCTTTTCACATTCATTTTAAATTGTAGGTCCATTCCATTAGTGAGCCATCTGTATTATTAGACCGTCAAAATATGTTGGTAAAATTCAAGGTCATTTTTTATCTGATCTATTTTGTAAAGCAAAGAATTTGATAATAGATGGCGCTCAAATCATAAGAGTAAAATAAATTTTCGCACAGCCAGGCAGCCATTAAGACGCTGGATGCTGTGTTGGTTAAATCAAAATTGGTGCAGTTATGCAAGACTGGCCTTGAGCAATTAACTAGATATGTACACCACACAAGGATGCTAGGTACCTATCCACAGGGATATCCCAGGCAACGAGATGGCTAATGTGTTGGCCAAAACGGGTTCTGAAATGGACAGCTCAGCAACAAGAGCTTATTTGACGATCCCGATGGGAGCTTTAAAAAAGGGGATCATCATATCAAAAGACAAGCCTCCGATGGATGAACAGGGAAACTATGGAAATTATGGCCTGAGTATGACAAAGGAGCACAAGAGAACTGCTTAATGGCAGCAGAACATTACCAGGAATTTAGTATGGGTCAGTACGTGTCACTGAGCCCTCCTAGGAGACCATGCTAGAAGGCTGGGTATAGCGGCGAACAAGTTCTACATGAGCTGTAACAACTCGAAGGAAATCGGATCTGTCGTACTCTCCGAGTGCCCCGCTCTGATGAACAAAGAGGTAGGCTATTGGGTAGCTACTTCTTTTCAAATTTGGGGGAACTGCAAAGCAAAGAGTTCAAATTCATCCTGAGTTTTCTAAGGGAAACAGATTGGATTTGGGTCAATTTTTAAGTTATTCCATGAGGACAAGGGGCACAATGGACCCACTGGAGATCTAAGTGCAGCAGGCTAGGTACTTATAGTGGCACCCCTTTTACCTAACCTAACCAAATATGAATTTTGATATTAACTTTTTTATTTTGGTGTACACACAAAATTTCAAGAAAATTGTAAATTGTTGAAAGCTTTTGAAAGTTTGAGTTTTCTGTATCCTTTACAAAATTCTGGGTATAAAAAGCAGTTGACCAAAACCATTTCGGAGCTGTGTGTGGCCATTTACCTGAAGCGTAAGGTCACTAACTTTTTGCAATGTTAGGTAACCTTTGATAACATACATTACTACACATATTCTCGTAAAATAAAAGAGCAGTAACAGCTGTATAGGGGCTTTTTGGCGAATGTACTCCTAAAAAGATAAAAATAGTTCCATCGGACGAAAAAGTCGAAGGTAAAATTTTCGAATGACATAATCGTCACAGTATAGTATTATGCATATCATCAAGGATTTTACGAGTATTGAAAATCATGGAAGGAGGAGGAAAATATTCATATAAAGTCACTTCACATACTTCAAGCTGTAAATTCACTTCACTCGCTTCCTCTTCCTATGATTCTGTGTGATTAAGGAGTTTATGGTTTAGGAAGTGAATCTTTGCTCTGCCCATCCTTGGAAAAATAAAAAAATAAACATATATCCCTCATCCTAATCCTTCATCCTCGTTTACTTCTGTAATTTCTAGAAGCTTGGATTTAAATCTAAATCCGACTTGGTCTTGAATGTTATTTGTTAGCTTGGCACTAATTTATTAGCTTGAAGTTGATGTGATTGCAACTGAATTGAAAGCTACGACTCAAATTCACATTGGGTTTGAGGTTACAGAAAACTGAAGTTGTAATCTTAACTAAAATACATTTGTAGTTATTGGTTAGGTTAAGACTAATAATTAAGATTATGTTACAATTGAGCTTCGAATGATAGCAAACATTTAAGAATATTTAATCAACTGCGCCTTGGGAGTTGTGGTCGTGGTTATGGTTGAAACTTCTAAATTTAACTTAAGATTGTTCAGGGTCCTCAATTAAGGTAATTGAAAAGTGATAAATCTTAGTTGAAATTTAATGTATATGAAGTAAGTCCTTTTGGAAAAGTTTACTGGCAAAGTTACGAATAGCCATTAAGAAGTTCGTCGTTGTTTAAGTATCAAAACTTATAGGGAATGCAATTACCTAAAATTCATGAAGTTAAAATAGGTATTTTACGACCGAAAATAAGTTGAAATATTTATTTAAAACAAGTTCACCTTCATTATTCGTTTTAATTTGTATCACAAGTTCCTCAGATAGTTTTGTTTACCTATAAATTCAACTAATTGAATACTTTGCAATAGAATTGAAGGTAATTTGTTTTTTTTTTGTAACTACAAACTCCACTTCTATCTGCAGAGATAAACAATAACACACAAAACTTGTTCTAAACTATCTGAAAATTCAATTACGAAAACAGCAGAACCTCATTAAATGAGGTGATCAAATTTCAAAAAGTAGATGGGGGTAAGTCTTATATGTAAAACTGTAAAACATCTTCATTATTGAAAATTAATCGATATATTTCTTGACAATATTGGTGCGATGCAGTTAGAGATATGTATACAAGAATTTATAACATTATACGAAATGAACACAAAACTCACCTGAGGAATCCGAAATAACCGCAACAAATTTGCCACCTGAATTGATGTTACCGAAGATGCAGCTCCGACAACTCCAGAAATAACTTTTCTCACTTGGGTCTTGTTACAATGGTACTCAGCATCGTCAATGTTACTGATTGAACCTGGAAAATTGAGAAGAGAAAATAATTAAATAAATGGCACAACAGCTCGATACAATTGGAAACATATACAAAGGATCAATTTTAAGTGGGAATTTGTTTTCATTCTGAGTACAGACAGCACCCACACTTGAAATAAATTTTAAGGGCTATGTGATGTGGTATTGGAAAGCTTAAAGTAACTCTATTAAAGACAACTTGAAGATTGTTGTTCACGAACTTAGTATGTGAAATTACATAGTAAAACTGGTTTTGTGGCCCTTATCTATGTATTTATAGGTATGGAATAAAAATGTGTTATATACAAAAAACTGTTATACATAAGATTTAAGATCTCATATTTATTATTCCAAGTTTCTTTTTTTTTATTATAACAACAACTATAGTGCCTATCTTCGCATCAAAGATAAATTCTGAACCGCAAGTATAACAGTTTAGACATGATGAATTATAATTTCTGGTAGTACTATAATATTGTGATGATTATTTACGTTAGTTACCTCAAGTATAGAGCCATGCAAAGGGAAACTATAAAAAAAAGTCAAAATATTATATATAACATCACTAACTGTTAGAAAAAAAGCAAAACAACAAAAACGTTGATTTGAAGAGACTAATGTGATTTTGAAACTTTTTCAGTTTTATTCTGTAGTAGATTTTCTCCCCCCTTGATGTCACTGAAAAAACTCTGAATCCAAAATACTGGTGACATCAGTACGAATATGAATTATTTTTGATTCCATTGTATTAGAACTGCTGTGTGATTTTACATTACATCATCGCTAGCAATTTGTGTTGTCCTATTTTACATTTGCGTCGTCCTTTCATAAGGTTTAAATCATCTGAACAATTCTATTTCTCCCTTGTTACAGACAGTGTGTTACTAGATTACAAAAGTTCCCTTTTACACAAAGTCTATTTTTATGATTTACAATTTTATGACTAAGCAGAAATTTGATGTGAAAAATGTGAGCAAATTCTTATTATAATTATTCCACATCAGAAGCAAGTGACACGGTGATGTAGTGATTATCACTTACTCTAACCTTCATTTACTAACATTCTCTAAATTATCTAAATATATTTTTATTGAAGACGTGTTACCAAATCAAATCAGTCATATGGTGATTTGATGATGTGGTGATGTAGTGATGTATTAAAAGTATCACCAGCAAAGTAAACAGTTATTATAAAATCTTTTCTTTTTATTTAAAGCAACTCCGCTCAGTGAAGTATTCCTATTCTACAGATGCATAAGACGCATAAGCTCGTTATAAGAAATATTTTTCAATTGATTCTCAATCGTAGATAATACACTGTCGTTCTGCTCGATCGAAAGCAAATGTCGATGCTGTAAATGGCACTTGCCGAATAATGTTTAAAAAAAACTTGAACCAACATTTATTGCACTTTAAATTTTTGATTGGGATTGGAAATCAATCAAAATATTTGGCCGAAAACGATAAAGTCAATGATTTCTTGGTTAAATACGACTAGGTTCGTCAAAAACAAAATTGCCAAAATTCGGACGAAACCATTCCACAAACGTAATTTCTGGTGCGAATTTTGAGCACCAAGTGTAATCGGACTGTTTTTTTCAATCGTAAAAAAGAGATGTCCTGGTACTGTGAATAGTAAAAAATACAAAACCATGATAAGATATTTTCATGCCGTTGACTGAACGATAATGACCTACTCGTAGTATAAATATCTATATTCAGGAAGATGGCGCCACATGCAATACAGCGAATGAAAAACTAGACTAATTGGTAGGAAAAATTTTGTGGTTACATTATTGCATGAGAAATAGTTATATAAATGACCAGCAATTTAATGCCAGTGGCATTTTTTTTCTGGGGTTACGTGAAATCATATCAATATACCACCAGTATATTAAGTATGGGAAAAAGTGAGTTCAGTTTTCTAATAGATGGCGTAACTCTTATTGTATGTATTATGTCTGAAACGATTTGACATGTCTTTGACAGGTTTAATATCACCGTCAGAATCCATTGTATCTTGATTTGATTAGTTAAAGTGTTTACAACAGATATGGTTTTTTGAGATTGAGCATGGATGGTTTTGTACCAAATAATCGACATTTGTGAGAAGTATTATGATTCTTCTATAATTTAAAGAAATTCGCTGCTGAAAGTCATCGTTTGCTAGCAGAAGCCATACGGTGAACATGCTTTTTCGGATAGTATTTGCAGAAGATGGTTTAGATAGTTTAAAGATGGCGTCTTCGATATTGACGACACTGACCGAAACATGAACAACTGGAAGAGTTACTCGACAAAAATCCATGCCAAAACCACTCAATAATATTTGGCAGTACCATTAAATGTTGACCGATCAACTTGTGGAAAAGCGTTTGTAAGCAATGGGACTCATCCAAAAACAAGGAAGTTGGGTACCTCATGAGCTAACCGAAAGGCAAGAAGAAAACTGAAGAAAAACCATTTGTAAAATGCTGCTGTAAAGGCAATCAAGAAAGGGTTTGTTACACAGGATTGTTACTGAGTATGAAAAGTAGATTCACTACGGCAATCATAAGCGTAAAAAATCTTAGGTTAAGCCAGGTGAACATTGTTCATTCCAGCTAAAGCGGCATATTTATAGTGACGAGGTGATGCTTTGTATATATGGTGGGATATGAAAAGTTTTATTTATAAGGAGTTGCTGAAACCGTCTAAAACTGTTACTAGCAATGTCTACAGGTGGCAAACTAATGGATGTAATCGATACGATAAGACAACACCTTTACATGATAATGCAAGACCTCATATAGCTCAACCAGTGAAAAACTACTTTGAAGGGCTGAACTGGGAAGTGTGATAGTTACCACACACCGTACTCACCAGACATTGCACTTTCCGATAACTATTTGTTCCGGTCGATGTAGTGAGCCTTTAGTGGAGAACGGTTTCATGCTTTTGGAAGTATCCAATTTTGGCTCCATAATTTGATCGCCTCGAAGGACGAGGAATTCTTTAGAAATGGAATCCGTAAGATGCCGCAAAAAGATGGGCAAAAATGACATGCTTGGGTAAAATGACACATGAGGCTTATCCTGTGCCCTATATTTTCTGTGCAAATCGAGTCCTCAATTTCTTGTTCCTCAGTTGATATCGGGCTTCCGACAAAAATAGTTTTGCTGCGAACAGTGTGCGCATTGAATTATAGCTTGTTCTTGCCCGTACGGCTAAGATGACATATGTCGGTCAAGGGTAAAATGAAATAGGTGTTGATTTATGTTTTTTCTGGTTGACGTTTACAAACGGAAACCCGACAGGCAGTCGTGGAAGCAGGAAAACATGGCGAAAGTAATAAATGCTGTAAGAAATAGCGAGATGGGATGGTTAACAACATCGAAAACCTTTAATGTACCACAGCCAGCATTAAGAAGAAAATGTCTACATAAAAATATAAACGCGCCAAATTGTAAGAAGGGTCTTTTCCAGATCACATTTATATCAGATATGGAAGCAAAGCTAGTGGAATATATTAAATCTCTGGAGTCAAGGCTTTTTGGTAGAACCTGTGATGAACTAATGACTCTAGCTTACCAATTAACCAATTAGCTGTAAAAATGGAATACTACATGGCTTCGGTGCCAAGAACTAGAAAGCTGCAAATGATTGGCTACTAGGATTCAGGGAATGAAACAAAAATATCTCACTTAGAAAACCTGAGTCTATATCAGCTGCGCAAGCGATGGCCTTCAATCGGCCACTTGTTCAAAGTTTCTTTGAGAAATTGGAACACACTGCACAGAAAAATGAAATTTCCTTTAACCGAATATGGAACGTCGATGATTCAGCACTAAATACTATCCAAATCCGCAGAAAATTTTTACAACTAGAGGAAAAAAGCAAGTTGGAGCACCAACAAGTGTGAAAGAGGTCATAACGTAAATCTAGTTTGTTGTATGAGTTCCGCTATAAGTTTCATTCCTCCAGCACTAATTTATGCGAGGAAAAATTTCAAAACATGAACTCTTGGAAGAATGGATTGAAAAGAGTCTGAGTCCTCCGGGGAAGACTCTGGAACTTAGGAAACAGCGAGGCCCATTGTTTACCCTCTAGACCTATGAGTATTATTTCATAGGTCCCAACCGGACGGCCTAACAAAACTCAGAATTGGGCCCCAACTCTCTCTACCTGCCTCATGCAGTTCCTCCAGGAGGAGCCAAGAAATCTGTAGCGCTTACCGAAGAGTGGCGGACAGTGACATAGGAAGTGAGTCACCCTTTCGGGTTCTTCTCCGCATCCTCTACATATAGGATCATTAACAAGTCTCATCTTGTGCAGGTGACCCCTGGCCCAGTGAGAATTGACACCAGCGTTCTCAGAGTTGGCTTGCTCAGTCCCAATTTCTTTTTCGTCAGATTTGGGTTAGGTTTACCCAACAGTTCCATAGTAGTTCTGCCCGTGGGATCATTTAGCCAAAGGCGACTGTGTTGGCAGTCAGCCCAGGCCGAAATTTAAGATACAAGAATATTTGGTGCAATCCCGATTGTAGAGGAAGATTCCTCTGAGGTTGCACCAATACGAGCGAGCACATCCGCCCTTTCGTTCCCGCTGATATCGCTGTGACCTGGCACCCACACAATGAGTACCCTGTTATACAGCGAGAGGGAATTTAGGTGGTTTTGCACTCCAGTACTAACTTGGGGGTTACGAAAGGTTTTGACAAGGTCTTTACAGCTGCTTGGCTGTCCGAGCAGATGGCAATTTCCTTATTCGCCTTATCCGCTTTAAGGAGGTACCTTCCCACTTCAAGAACAGCCTTGACTTCAGTCTGGAAAACGGTGACATGGTTTTCTAGGTGTAGGGTGATTTCCATACGAGCCTCCTCACAGAAAATACCTGCTCCGGTATTTTTTTCAGTTTTGGAGCTGTCTGTGTAAACAATAGGGTTTGTTATTGGTTGAAGCACGGAGTGCGACGTCCAATCTGCCCATGAGCTGAAAAAGCTTTACTGGAGCCTTCACCTTGAATATTATTTGGAAGAGAAGTCCACTTTTGAGGAGCCAGGACATAGCAAGAACGTTCACCATACTGTGGGGCATTGGGATAATAAGCTGAAGATTTATGGTAGAATGCAAAAACTGCTGTTTCTCATAAAGGTAAGTTCGGTTTTCATGAATTATTAATTTTTGTAAGAAGATATGTTGACGTCTAGCTAAGTATGTTTCAAGGGATATGCCCAGGATGATACGCTGATATGTGAGCGCTACGAAGTAGCTTATAAATGTATCGAGTAACATCATTGAACGCAACTTTGAATTTTCTTTGACAAACAGAATCAAGTTTGTTGAATATTAAACTGCCATATGAAAAATGTGGTACAATTACTGTCTTTGCCAACTTCAGTTTAAAATCCACTGACATGGAGCTTGAGCTAATCTGCAATTTCTGCAGAAATTCCTTTCTCATCATATCTGCAATGTAGGGGCTGCAGCTGAACTTGGAATTAAATTAATTTTTTTTAGGAATAGGAACGAATGTAGCTTGTTTCCATTGTGTAGGAAAATGAGATCTGGTGAGACAGCAATTGTAGATATGGACCAGAGGACGAGATATATATGGATTTATGAGTTTGAGAAATTTGGGATTTAGGAAAGCATAACTAGTGGCGTTTGACTTAATACAGTACAAAGTGGAGATGGTTTCACTTCCGTCAGGGTAGTGGAAAGAAAATCCCTCTGAAAGGAAGTTCGAGTAGTCATGAGAGTATGTAGTTATGAGAATGCTGATTCGTTGTTCCAGTGTAGTTGGTAAAAAACTGGTGCAGTGTGTCGGGATCATAGATGACTTGTGGAGAATTTTGCCCATATATTCGCAAGTTGCGAATATTTTTCCACAACCTCCCAGCAGGCTAGTTTAAAACCAACTTACTTCAAAGATACGCACTCTTAGATGAACGAGTCATAGATGTTACCCTATTACGAATCATTTTGTATCTATTATGTGCCGCTACACAGTGCGATTTTCTGTACTGCTTAAGCAGAAAATCACGCTGAGCCATGGCATGGTGAATCTTTCGGGTGATCCAAGGACAACGATTATCACGGACTTTAAATGTTTTTTGAGGCACATACTTGTTATAGAGATTCAGAAGAATATTCGTTAAAAGCTTATCCTTACCATCCAACTCATTACAAGTAAATATATCATTCCACGATATTTGGCAACACTCAGAAAAGAGTGCTTTGATGCATAAGTGAACGTAGTTTTGACAGTAGTGTCAAATCTAAAGTTGAAAGTTATAAACAGAAAGTCGTGATCAAAATTACTTGGCTGTGATATTTGATTGTGTGGAATCGAACATTATGTATAAAAACGTTATTTATTCATTTCCGCTTGCTGTCCGACATCATACGATATAGTTAAATGTTTATAGTAAAAGATCAATCCAGGATTCGTTTAGGAAAACTAAAAAAAAAAAAAAACAGACATAAATCAAACTTCATTGAACGTAACCATGAAAGAAAATGCCCAGCAACTCCTGTATATACAATTATCGAAGCCAATATTATACTAAAGTACGATTCGAGTAAAAAGACAAAAGGTTGCGCAAAAGTTCGATTCTTGGGATGAAGGGAACGAATTAAAAGTTGTCTAAAAGTTAACAACACAAAATATTATTTAAAATCAGTGGAGCTGGAGCAATACCTAGAAAGAGAAAGATTATTAAGAGCTTTTAAAATTGCAAAGGAGGAACTTAAAGGGATCCTTGGATTAGAGTCGGATGATATTTTCTTTTGTTTGTTATACGACACGATTCTGGAGTTCTGAAAGGTCAAGGTGAAGGGCAGTAATCAGAGACTGGCTGCATAAAAAGTTAAGTACTTAATACTATTATATTTCATGATTGTCTCTCAAACTGATAGTGGCTGACTGGCTTAGCTTAGATAACTTTCTGTAGTTTTCTTTTCAATCTTTATATAAACTGTAGCATGTATTGAGAAATTTAATTTTTTTTTAATTATATTATATATGGGCCGGACCCTATCGTTTTCTTTATTGAAAAGTGATTCCCAAATCTGTTTAGTTGTCCAGGTTATTTCAAAACCAGTTTCGTGATATACCCGCAAAAATCACCTGGTGCCCATTCAAATTCGTTCCTCGATCGGACTTAATTTACTCGAGTTACGATCGATAAAAAAAATCTAGTACTACAATACTAAAAAAAATTACATAGTGTAGTACTAAAAACATAATTATGACAATCGATAGAGGAGAGCAAATAGAATTTTTTAGCTGCCTGAAAAAATCCTAGATGTTTACACGGCAGGGAGGGAGGGGTGAAACTAAATTTTTCTCTAGTACAATATGGAAAATCTAGGTCATTTTAGAATCTGCTTTAGTTTTAATGAAGTCTGAGTATCCACATGCCACTGCTACGAGTTCAAATGGCTGCGGTACAGGCCCAAGAGTAAAATGGTCTTTATTTCCCCCCAACCCCCCTCCACCAGAATGAAACCCTATACCACGTGGAATCTAAAATTAGAAGAACCGTTTTCAGCAAAATCAAATCGATTGTTTTTAGTGGGAGCTAGATAGGGTCCCCCGATTTTTCAATTTGTATAGAGGAAACATATCGAGTTTTCAACCCCCGTCCAGATTCCCATTTCGTTCAGATATTAGAAGCATTTGAAGTTGAAACTTTGCTACTTATCTTAAACCCCCCCCCCCCCCCCACTTTTTGAGGGTCGCTGAACAGTTCGAAAATCACTGCTCAATGGGTTAACGAACCACCCCGTCTCATGAGCCAGCTAGCACGTACCACGGAGTACGTAGTAAACAACTTGAAAGATTTCTTGTTCCTCTTGCTAAATATATTTCCAAATCTGCTTTTGATAGAAATTCTAAGTAAATATGATAGAAAAAAAAGTGATGTGTCATTTTAGGCCACCTTCCCCTATATTATAAAAAAAGATTTACTTTTACCAATAAATTGGAACTTACTTTTTCTCATACTTAATACCAAAAACAATTTATGATATGAAGACCAATATAACTGAAGTCCGGGGTCCGTTTTATGCAAACATATTATTTGAAATTTAGGAGCCCTAGAATGCATTCCACCAAACGAACTCATGCAGAATTGACTCTATAGATACGCTTCCGAACTATTTGCACTGCATTATTACTTCTCTTTGTTTAACCAAAGTTCTATATAGGTTTATAAAACATTTTCATTTCTACAATGCCTGAATATCAATTAAGCACACAAATTCAAATCATATTGCTAGGAGTAAGGAAGGTTGTCTAGTTATTCCGTAGAACAGTAGAACTGTTAATTTTGATGTAAATCTATACAAAATTTCAGTTCCCTTTCCATATACATATACATACTCAATTCAATAGAGAATTGGATTAGTTCAGATCACAGCACAATGAACATCACCGAGAGAGAAAATAATTCGAGCTGTTGCTGTTTTACTGTTGTTTTTCTGTACATCGAATATAACTAACTATATACCGATGGTGACCGTGTAAAAATCTTTCTCTTTGGCGGCAACATAAAATCGTTTGCCTTATGATAAGCGCCAGACCTAACAAAGAATGTTCACGCATATAAGGAAGATTCCATTATTTATGAGCTGATTCATTACAAAATATAATTTTCCGAATCACTGAATCAACTCACAGGATGCTCTCTTTTCAGGATGGAGGAGGAACAAAAAAAAAAAGCAAGTAGGTACGGTATCCTCTGTGTACCAGTTGCGTATGTTTGTATATACCTATATAGTTAGATGTACATGTAAGGAAAAACTTGGCTATATCCTGTCTGCCTTCCTGCTTTCTTGGCTGTATTCTCAATAACAATTCATCTCTGATGGTATACCCTTTATTTTTTCTTCTTATATTCTATTTGGTTTTTTTTTCTGTTCTATAGTGTGTCCTACCTACTATCAAAATTCTCATTTTCCTTGATATGAGCAAAGAGTGCGCTAATAGAATTTTCTACCCTTATATAAAGTATTGCCATTTTACGCCCTCTATAAGTAATCATAAACACTTTACAGCTATCCAGAAACTGTGCCACAAATACTTTTTTATCAGCTGCTAAAATGATTTTTTTTTCTTATATATATATGGACGTCATCGTCATCATCATCAACTAAGTACCATTCAAATGATAAATTAAAGGCAAAAAAAAGGAGAAAAAACTGATTTCATGCCGCAGTAAAAAATGATTGAAACGCTGATATACCAGATAAGGCATACATATATATATGTATAGGAGAAGAATAAATTTAATATCTTACCTTTGATAAAATCAACAGCCATCTCAAGACCATACGAGTCCTTGTCACAATCATCCAATATATGAGCACCCAAAGTGATATTAGGAAGCAGCAACTTATTCTCATTAATACGATCCAAAGTGTATAGCATAGCTTCAAGGGCTTGAATGCCCCCTTGAGGCATTATGGGTCCACATATTATTGTATCTTCCCTAAAGTGAACCATCATTAGGCCACCAAGGATAACATCACCCTCCATAATAGCCTCACGTTTTACTGGCCAATGTAGATTGTAATGCTGGTCATGTATATCGGTGAAACTTTCAATGGGAATTGAACGGAATACTTTACCACTTGCCCGATGACTAACATCCTTTCGATGGTTACTATCAATTGACTCCTCCTGATCACGAGCATACACACGATGAGAATTATGCCGACGACTATGACTATGGCTATTACTTTGAGAAGTCGAAAATGTATTGAATTCGTGATGTAGATATCCTTGCCGATGATTGTGTCGACTATGACGTTTCATATGCTGATGATGACTGGGTTTCAAAAATTCGCTATAGGTATTTATGTCACGACCAGAATATGTCCGATACGTCTGTTGTATTGGGTCACCAACATTTGATTCTTGAATAATATGCTGCTGCTGATTATGATGATGATGATGATGATAATGATGTTGAAGATGATGATGCTTATTATGTAAATTAGTCCTTTGACATTTGCTCGAATCCTTGTCGCATTCATGTCGTACATAATTATTTTTTCTTAGAGAATTTCGTACAGGTGAATCTTTTATAGATGATGTTTCCAGTAGATTTTCAATTGTCGTCATAGAAAATAATTGCTCTTCATTTAGACTCAATTTTCGAGATGTGGTGGTCCTATTCGAAATTCCGCCAATTGCACCGATACCAGAAAATACTATACAAAATATTACAAAGATGACATATGAAAAATTTCGTGTCATATTCTATAAGGACACGACAAAACAGACACAGTCTCCGGAACATTCAATATCTCCACACGATGGTAATGTCGTCACGTGTGGATTACATTATTCACAGATGTTTATGGCATCGTTTTTAAAACCGTCAATTATTTAAATTAAATTTAATTATTTGCGCTTCGGAAATTCGGTGCCGTAACATTATTTTGTTGTTGTTATTTTTCTATATGTACATACATAGTAGGTATATCCACTTAATTAGAGTTCGATTAAATTAATACTACAATTCGCAGGTTATCTGAAACACGGTTCGGTTTTATGTAATTAATATGTATGGAGGTGGGTGTAAATTGGTAGTTCTTTTTTTTCAGTTCACTCAGAAAATCACATTAATTTGGGCTAGGAGACAGAATAATTTACAAATTTAATTGCGATCAAATTGGTATCGTTTAATGCTGGGAGGCATAAATTTTGGGTTGGTATTTAAAATATACAAAAAAAGAAAAAAAGAAAAACTCATCCTATGAAAATACAAGCTTATATAATTGCAAAATATATATATATATATATATGTGATATTGTTTGTTTATTGTAAAATAAAAGGATAAACATAAATGTGTTTTTTTTTATGATGTTGCCAAAGCTCAAAGAAGCCGTATCACAGCGTTGGAACAAAAGGAAGAAGGAGTAGGGAATTGAGAATTATTGGATTGAGCCAAGTAGGTGCCTGGGTGCATTACGCTTGACTGTATGCGGATTATAGATTATGGGGAACACAGAGGATGGCAAACTGTTCCACATTCGTACTCTTCTGCTTGTAAAGAATTCGCAGAATTTCACGGTATGACCGAATCTGACATCAAGGGTGTGAGGATGAGCTCGGATTACAGCTCGTGTGGTGCATATAGGAAGAATTCTACAAAGAATCAGGCTAAAGATTTAGTCACTGTAATAGCCATAGAAGTAGCGATAGAGGATAGATAGACATTCGACATTACGCCAGTAGTCTAGAGAACCAATAGAAATATCATCGCTTATAAGCCTGAAATAAAGAAGGTCGTGGATGCTTAAATTTTATGCAACAGCATCTTGCTGCTAACTTTTATGTTTTAATTAGAGCACAAAAAAGGAATCTTACAAAAGTCGCTTTTGACATCTGATTCGAAACGCCCGTTTTTGCAAAGAATTCATTTATTTTAAAAATTTTTCGTTTCCAAAGAGCTTTTTTATTTAATTCTCGTACTGCGGATTTAGCAGCAAACTCGGTCAATTTCATTTTGACTAAATTCGTTATGAATTTAATTCATAGTAAAATGTTCTAGAAAATACTAGTCCCTCCGATAGGACTAGTAAATCCTGATAGGCATACAAATAAATACGTAGTATTTCACCTCAAATATAATTTGCACTTAAAAATTATTTTTAAGTGCATACATGAGGTCCGTTTGGCTATTAACTTTGACGTATACGGCAGGCAGGAACCAAGCCATACTGATGAGTAACCAACTGCTAACTCGAAACGCCATCTATTGCAAAGAAATTTCTTTTTTCAAAGATTTTTCGTTTGTAAAAAAAGTTTTTTCAGCTATATATCAGTTTTAATAAAGTTTAATTATTGCATTGTCTAATGATTTCAAGCTGAAGAGGGTAATATCTTTGATTTTTATTGTTATTTTAGTGGATGATTTAAAGATGCCCACTTTTTATTACGTTCGTCGTAGAAATAAAAAAAATATAGTATAAAAAATATAAGTATGATATGAACAAATAAAATAAACAAAACCGTATTAAAATGATTCTCATTCCACCAAATTGTTAATTCCTTTTGCCGGGAAAGGGATAGAGGTGCATTAGGAGACCTTGGAACGGGTATAAGATTCTCTATCAGATGATATCATTTGATATTCTTTATCAGTTTTGTAGGATAAACGTCCAATATTTACAGGATGCTAAAAAAAATAAAGTTCCCTAATAGACAAATCCTACCTACCACATACAGGGAGTATCATAATTGGTGCACATAACTCAAGGTTTTGATGCTGAGGTGGAGATAAGCAAAAAATTATACAGTGAAGGGGAGGGGCGTCCGTTCGTCGCATCGGTGAGGGTTTTAGATTCTTAGTACCTTTTCCACTTTACACCCTGTAACATTCTTGATATACACCCTATCAAAGTGAGATAGCAAACCGGCTAATGTTTTCAAAATGAATGCCCAATCAGCCTTTTTGTCACCTTCAGTCGGAAGTTGTAGGACGTCAAAGGCAAAAACTTGGAAAAAAATAGTAATTCTTTCAAATTTTAACGATTTACCCATCAAAATTTTGACTGCACACTTTTTTACAAGATTTAGAAACCCCGGAATGTTACCTTTAATTTGACCTACCTACCCACATGTAACCGTTTTTAGATTAACCTTTTTTAGATGCATAGCTTGATTAATTTTGCTAATTTTTCTTGAAATTGCATAAAATTAGGCGCGATTTCTATCGTCAGGAGGAAAACTAATTAAATATATATCATTGAAATAGTAATTAATCACCCGTTACAGCCTCCCTCCCCTTCACCTTGTAATTATTTGCTTGTCTTCACCTAGCTATAAAACCTTGAGTTACGTGCACCAATTATGAAACACCGTGTATATAAATATAGAATATTCCACCGAATTTTTATATTTTAATTATTATTATTTATATTTTTAATATCAACCGCCGAAATATTTATCACCCGAATAACATTTTTGTGAAATGGAAATCATGTTTTGAATGTGATTTTGTATTTTAAAAAAAAATTTTTTTTTAAGACTGTTGAACAAAAGTCATAAGTTTAAAAAGTCTAGAAAATGTGTGCAGGTTCAATTAGAATGGAAAGAAGTACATACATACGTTATATTATGCAAATACTTGTACTGTTGGATGTACAAGAAATTAAGAAAACGAAACGTTTTATTTTGATCTGGAAATTATGTCAAATTTTTTATGAATTTTCTTCATGGACTTAATTATATTATTTTCGATTTACAGCACCCGTAATCAATGGTACAAATTGGGTTTTCAAGATCTGTAGAGAATTTGTTTTGAAAATTTCGTGCAGTTTCCACGGAAAGAGGAAATTTTTAAGATGATAGCGAAAAGCACATACATAATTACCTGACATTGCGGTATTACACTTATGAGGATCATCCCTCTGCATCATTCTTCCAAATATCATATATGTCACAAGACTATCGAGGTCAACATTGAATTTCATGATCAAATATTGTTAACGCTATTAAATTACAGGATTTCATAGTAAAAAATAACAGGTACCTACTGAGATTCCAACAGTACGAGGAAGGAGAAATAGGCAGTACCATAAATATAATTGCAAGAGGAAAATATATAAGAAGAAAAAATACATGGGTTAAAAAATCCCACTATACAAGGAGTAAATCAAAATGGTTATGCGTTTGCTTCTGTCTAGCGCTGACAAAAACCCAACTGAGTGCAGATGAAAAATTATGTGTGAATTATTAGGACCTACATGAAAAATAGTTTTATTCCAGGCCATAAAGTGGCTTGCGCATACAAATAATGCTATCGAAAATCAATAAAATACAGGACAACATAAAGTTGATACAATAACAAAACTTCAGCTTTACCGGCTAAAAATATAATAAAAATGCTTTATCACAAAATATAATGACAATCTCGTTCTACAACACTCAGTTTCAATTGACAAAAGAAATTCGTATTGCGCACATAAATTATCAGATCAGTTCGGTTAATTTTTGTGTCAATTATAATTTCACACGGTTTGTTGAATTATCGGATTATGATCGGACAGAATGAAAACTCAGCTTAAGGATTAAAATGTGTAGAAATATTTGGAGATGCAGATGCCCAGTGCATTTCAAAAACACAGTAGTTAAGGGCATCAGCTTATGAAGCGGCTTAAGAAGAAAAAAAAATGAGAAAATCAAGTCAATTGAAAAACTTCTAATAAACCAGGAAACTTGCAAACTGCAACTCTGGAAAAGCTAGAGGAGTTGTCTTACTTAGAAGATTATTCAGAAAATGCTTTTGTATTTTTTTTGTTTGATTTTTTTATTTATTTTCAAAGCAACAACACAATAAAAGCAAAAAACGGGCACTTTTAAAATCACTCGTGCATCCGTCCGTCTGTTTATAACGGACATTTTTCTCGAAAACGATGTTAAGTAGGAATTTGAAATTTGGCAAAATATTAAGACTTCATGACGCGCATATATTTCGACAGTCAAAGATTTTGAGAAATACTTTTTCTTAATTTTTAATGGGAGTGAGTTGGGTGCTCTAAAAAAATGTTTGTGTCACATTTAAAAGAACTGCTTTCAATGATTCTAAGAACAAGATTTCAAAATTTTTTATGCATTGGTTATAAAGATATAATCCAAAATGTGCGAAAAATATCGCCCCTTCTAAAGCTAAAATTTTCATATTATCAGGATTACTAAGATTAATATCAGGATTACTAGAGACATATAAATGGACAAGGCAACGTAAATATTATATTTTGCGAACTTCTTCGCATATTTGTAATATCTTCTTTTCTGTGGTAATGGTGCGGAAAGGAGTTCGCAAAATAAAACTTTTACATTGTTCTGTGCCTTTATCGCAAGCGAAGTACCTACCTTAAATATTGGTTCTAGGAAAAAAGTCGTACAAAACAAAACTGTAAGTAAATGTAGTTCTATACAACTTCGTTTCTATACATTTATGTCCTAAATCTAATAATAAATGAGATAATTCGATAATTATACCTTACCACTTTTTCCACGCTTAATTCGGAGGAAAACGATCGCAAAATCAGAATTGTAAGCGACTAAAGTTGTAAAGAATCAAATTTACAAAAAACTTGAGTCCTTACCATTTTTGTTGAAAACTTGAAAATGGCCGAGATATCTGAACAAAAACAATTCCTCCTTATATTTAAGATGGCGGCTAACGCACCGACGGAATGTGGTCGCCATTTTGAATTTAGAATAGCAGTAATCCTCCCTGATAGAGCAATAAAATTGCTGACTGGAATTTTTTCGAAGTCATATGCTAAGCCGACTGGGCTATATGTAATTAAATTCGGTCGATCGACTGTTGATAAAGTAATGGTACGGAACCCTGAGCCAGACTCACTCATATTCGATTTTTTTTTTTTTTAAATATACTCCTTTTCTAAAATTTCTGGATGTTATTTTTAAGTCCCTTTCTTAATTTTCCTGGTGCGAATATTGCTGCGTACAATAGTAAATGACAAGCGACATCTATTGGAAATGGATACTTCGCGTAAAATGAGTTTCCGAGAAATCTATAAAGTACGGCCATAAGCAAATTTAGCTTTGGAGATTTCTAGATATAATCTTTGAAAACGCTCCAGAACCATTTGAATAGTATAAATATGGCATTTGGCACCGCCAGGTGGAGTCTTGTCTCAAACAGTAAAGTTAACGTAGTAAAACATTTTGAATTTCGATACAGTACTAGCGATGATTAATTGAGTTGATTGATAATTGTTTGTAAATTTTTCTATAAAGGAGCTAGTCGCGTGTAATAAAAAGAACGTGTGACTTATGTGGGAAATATTGTGTTTTGAATAACGAAATAATGTCCACGCTCGTAACAATATGTCGGGATAGCTAGTGTATTTCCTTTTTTTTTTTAACATACATCATGAAAAAATTCGAACTCGAAGTAAACTTAAACAAATTAGCTTGCTCGGGAAAATTGGCAATTCGGTAATATACAGGGTGTCCCTAGTGTGGTGTTACACTCGAATGATATGGATAGATCATGCTTAGACAAGCAACAAATTGTATGGGTGGGGAGAGGAAGATCCTAACGGTTTCCAAAATAACGGGACTTAAAGATATTTCGGTATCTTTTTAGATCACCTTGTTCTTTTTGAACGTTACACCCTATTATGATGATTTAAGATTTGTTAGATATATAACCGTTGAACTTTTCTTAACTCCAATATGAAAAGTTGATGTTGATTACGTGCTTTTGAAAAATAATATGTAGTTAAATGAAAACAACCGATTCCGAAATTTTAATTTTGTTTAACCAGAACTTCAAAACCGAGAAGAGGAGTGAAAAATTTAGAGCCCATTGAAAGGGTCCAACAATTATCAAGCTAATAAATTTTAAGTAATCACAGGGTATAATGGTGTACAGAAGTTATAGGGTGATCCATAATGACATACCCAAATATCATTAAATTCCATTATCTCGGAAACTGTTAGGATTTCCCTCCCAACACCCACAACATTTTCCGTTGTCTCGGAAACTGTTAGGATTTCCCTCCCAACACCCACAACATTTTTTCTTGTCTAAGCATGACCTATGTATAGCTTTTGGGTATAACACCATATAGGGGACACCCTGTATAAATGAAATATTGCAACAACGCGGCTTCTCATAAAACTTATGGACTGCCGTTAATGCTGGAACAGAATATATTTTTTTCACGTTTCTTAAAAAAAGGTAAATCACATGAAACTTGTCTAGTAGCGGCTATTACTGCGCAAAAAATATAGTAAAGATAGTAAAGATCAGAAAAATCATTGAGAAAGTCCAAAGAGCTATACTCAATACTTGCTTAGTTTTTATTGAGGGTAATATTGCTATCATTGTCAATAAAAGTATAATATCACATTGGATTTTCCTATAAAAAAAAAAAAATTGTGTACAGTCGCGAGTTATGTAAAACTGAGTGAGAGGCGTGGCAGACTTTCTGTATGAGTTTAGAAAGCGCAGGTGATTCAAAAAGTCTATATAACTCTCTTGAAGGCAATTCTTAAGTAACTATACGCTAAAAAATTTTGACTTTGATTGGAAGGTACTCTTGTAAACCCATTTTTATGATAAAGTGATTAAGTTGTCATAAACAACTGTCATCGCAACACTACCCTTTGTGTCGTCCTGAGGGTAAAATCAGCTGTTCAATTTTCATATATAAAATCGATATAGATACGAGTACCTACTATCGAAAATTTAGTTTGAAGCCGTTAAAATCTGTTGACATAGACAGTTTTAATCATGCACATCTACCTGGAGGCAGGAATTACTATTCAAATACCTAAAAGCGCTTTGTGATATGACTTGCTTTTGAATAATGTCTGTGTATGAGGCTCAATGAACTACACCCTTTAATATAAGTATAGGTACCAAATTATATACTAAGGCTACGTTATTCAAGTCAATTAGTGGAACATTAATTCTACTGACCACGCTATTCCACTAAAAGGCTTACTTGCTTACTCTCTTCATATATACACAAGAGCAAACATATCAACGTAAATAATAAATCTATCTACAACCACACAATATAGATAATCATGTTCAAGGACATTCATTGGGTCAATGGAAATTATGAATTAATCCAGAAATAATTAGCTTTGGATTTGGAAATTAACAAGAAGATGTAGAGAACTCAAGATAAGCCAACACAGGGCTTATTCTTATCCCTTATGGAAAATATCAACTTTATTTCAATTAATTTAATTTATTTTCTAAATTTTAATGAAATTGTAAGCACTTAATTTAATTTTAAGTCCATCAAATCTTAGAATTTAGGAATATTTTCCATTGAGATACGCTTTAGCTGATGAAGTATCTAGATATACATGAAAGCGTGAGTGTGTATAGCTATGGAGGATTTATACAAACGATTTCATAACAATTTGTATTTCTAAAGCCAGATTATCTAGTACTGTTATAAAAATCTGGTATACCTGTAGTGGGAAATAATATCTTAATACATTCAAATTTTTGAATTGAATTTTTTCATTATCTAATTTGCTCGTATACGCATAATCAGTGCTGTCTGCTAAAACATAATTTCCCTAAAAATGTAAAATCACTACATTTCCCAAAATTTTTGCAATTATGGACACTGAACTATTTTAGCAGAAGTAAATTTGTTTTTCAACACAAATTGTATAGTAGTATTTTGATGTGTGTGTTTGTAAATTGTTAAGAAATACACATTTGGTTCTAGGGAAATTTTTAATATCATTTTCCATGGGATGGGTGGATAGATGGATTAAAGACATGTTGAGAAACCTGAGGAGCCTATAGAAATTAGGCTACAATAAGCCTTATTGTTCACCCTCAAATTTCCTAGTCGGACTCTCTTACAAAATTTAATATTGGCCCTAAACCTCCCTACTAGCTTCGTCCCGTTCATCTAGGATTAATAAGCCAAGCAATCTGTAACGCTTTCCGGACAGCCGGACAGTGACAAAAAAAAAGTGAGTCACCGTTTTGAATAATATTCTCCGTATCCTCTGTATAAGGGATTGTCAAAAAGTCTGATCCTGTGTAGGTGTCCAGTAAGAATTGACATAAGGTAGCCTTGTTAAGTCACAATAGCTTTTTCGTAAAATTTGGGTTAGGTGTATCACACAGTTCCTTTGTAGATCTACTCGAGGGGTCGTTTAACTTAAGATGACTATGTTGGCAGTCGGCCAACCAAAGTCAAAATGCTAGAGGCAAAATATTATAGTGCCATTCCGATTGTAGAGGGGGATGCCTCCGAGGCTGGACCAAGGCCAACAAGCTCGTCCGCCTTTACATTTGTGCTAATATCATTGTGACCTGGTACCCATAGGACGAGTAATTCATTACAGCGCGAAAGAGAATTTATGGTGGTCTTACACTCCAGTATCAGTTTGTAAAGGCCGAAACACAGTGCTAGCTTTTCCAACCTCTACCTCAGTATAACTTTAAGAACCTGATGAGCCTTGCAAACTTTTGCAGCTCACAATACGAACTTTGTCAACTTCTGTATGATAGCAGTTAATTGGGCTATTGGCTTGAAAATTGAAATTATTTTGTAATAATTTACAACAGCAGGAATAAGTTTCCCAAACGTTCCCAAACTTTTTTTCAACAAATTTCCCGTATACTTTTTCCCGTAAACAAACATCAATTGATTACAAAAATTAGCTGTCAAAGCTGACAAAGTTCCAGCAGAGTAGAAAGTAGACCTACTCGAGTTCAACCTCAACCTGGCCGGCCTCACCAACTATCCCAATTGGGAGCTTGATAACCTGATCTTATATATTCTACAGAACTGTCACAGTTGGTGAGGCCGGCCAGGTTGGAAAAGCCAGCACTGTGTTTCACGCTTAAATTGTAAAGAGCTTTGACAAGCTTTTGACAGCCACATGGCTGTCCAAACAGATGGCAATCTCTCTCTTCAGATTGTGTGAGTTAAGGATGGCCTTGCCTGGAAAACCGTGAAGTGGTTTCAAGATGATTGGCCATTTCCACATGCGGATCCTTGCAGAAAAGGCGCGTCTAACGAGCCATCAACTGTCCTGAAGTGACAGTTAGCTTGTTATGTTTAGATAATAGGGTTTATTCAATGCCGAAGAACAGAGCATGATTTCCATTCTGCCCTAAATGAGATTCCCGAATTGAAGTTACCTTTTAGTACGGTCTCGAGGAGGTGATTACTGTTCTTGTCGATGTCAAATGTGATTGTACAAATTCCAAAATGGATTCTTATGGAAATCTTCTTGCGGGTGAGAATCCAGATCTGATTCAGATGCAAATGCAGAGCAAATGTTGAGGATAACCTTAAGCGTCCGCAGTTATAGCTGACTTACAAAACTTCTGTGTATTTTGTTGTTAACATTGATCGACATTCAGTTTTCATCGGGGCGAATATTGTAAATAAAAGCCAATGGGAAGCAAAACTAATATTATTACACCTATTTTGTAAAATAGTCCATGTAATACCTACTAAGCTACTATTATTTACATCACATTCCTGCCACAAACTATCTTAACGAGGAAAGACCAATTTAGGATTAGCAGTTATATATAGGTATAAAAAAAAACATTTAAGCAGCATTGCTAATTTGCGGATTTCATATGCGTTCTAGCAGTGCCGGATCTAGGAAAGTTTTGAAGGGGGCAAATACGTTAGTTACAGCCCCCTCTAACAGCGATCTTTATTTGGGGCAAATTTTATTACAGTTCCAGGCTATACTAGGCAACATATGTATATGATAGATGACCTATTTATACTGCATACGCTGAAACTAGAACCAGAATTGTTAAAAAAAAATTTGAGTTTTGAAACCAATGATTGTTAAATAAAAAGAATTTGAAATTCAAACAAAAATTACGAGTCATTATACAGCTTAAATGTCGTTTGAATCTCAAACTGTTTTAAAATAAAATGAAAGTAAAAAATCGTATCATTACAAATATAGTTTATTTTATACCACAGACAGATTTCCAATATTTATATTGATATATTGATAATGCAATTATGTCAATTGCAATATAAAAATTCAGCATACACACTTGCGGTTTACGACACTAAGAATTTAATTAGACAACTGACATTTGATTTATCACTTGATTTTTCATTTGACTTAAGAAAGCTCCGCGCACGTACAAAACGCGAGCAAATATTGTGAAATTACTTGTCTATATGAAAAAAAAATATTAATATGAAAAATTAATATTGCAATAAACTCGTATACCGCGTACCGTTTTTCGCAATTTCAATATTGAGCTTCCATGTACTACATACTGAGTGTTACACCGAGCGTATGCCAAGCTTCTTCTCAGTATATAAAGACAGACTTTCGGTTGAGCACAAAATTCAATATTGAAATTGCAAGTCTGTCTCCGGTAATATTAACAATTCAATTATGTTAGAGATTAGTTTTTTATTTTTACTGCTTTTCAATATGAATTTTCTCGGCTAAAACTACTAAAATTTGAGACGATTTCAAAAGCTCTGGGTAGAAATTCTGGCAAACTCCCGTTCAGCTTGAATAGATGTATCCGATTTTTTACTCAGATTCAAAGGCCTTATACTCTAGACACACAGCACGAACTAATGAATCATTTGCACTAACTATTCATTAAAATGCTGTGTGTGTCAAATAGTATATGTCATTATAGCTCGAAAATCAGATGATAATGAAGTACACTAATGAAGTGTTTTCTCCTTCATTATAGCTATAATGAGGAAAAATGTGCTAGATTTGGCATATAATGTAAATCTGGAGCTCCGCTGTGCATCTGCCGATTTGAAAAATAAGAAGAAGAAATGCAAAAGAAATGCAAATCACAAATTATATTATTAATATTTTTTTAAATATAATGTTTTTCTCATTTGTTAATTGTTAAATTCGAAAAATAAACAAATGAAAACAAAGTTTTATCGCATTAATTCGATTCATATTGCTTCTTTAATGTGATAAGTTCATCAAAGCCAGTTTGACAGCTCAACTTAATTAAAGAAATGGCTGTGTGTCCGCAGTTTATAATGAATCATCTATAGACTAATGAGTCGTTAGTTATTTCTTCATTAAGAGTGCTGTGTGTCTAAGGCATTAACTCCGGTTAAAATGGCTAAATTTAGATGGTATAAAAATAATTTTCTGGTAATTTTGTGCTTTTGCCTACTGTCTACTGTCTACATTCGAGGCAGGATTGATGGATGATGGGGAACATAGGGGTTGCCAACTACATTTGTACAATTTTTTAATTAATTTCGTATGATACAAAGGTATAATTTGAGAATTTAGCGAAATTTTTAATTTAATTTTACAGAGGCTTATACCCTAGACACACAGCACGTTCTAAACGAATCATAAGTACCTACTAACTATTCAATAAAATGCCGTGTATCACATAGAAAACGTCATTATAGCTCGAAAATCAGATGATAATCAAGTATATTAATGAATTCTTTTCTTCCTTCATTATAGCTATAATGAGGAAAAATGTGCTAGATTTGGCATATAATATAAATCCAGAGCTCCGCTGTGCATCTGCCGATTTTGAAAAATAAGAAGAAGAAGAAATGCAAGAGAAATACGAAATCACTAATTATATTGTCAGTATTATTTTCTAATATAAAGTTTTTTCTCATTTTGAAAATTGTTAAATTGAAAATAAAATAAATAAAAACAAAGTTTATCGCGTTAGTTCGATCCATATCGCTTCTTTAATGTCATAAGTATATCAAAAAACCAGTTTGACAGTACAACTTAATTAAAAAATGGCTGTGTGTTTGCAGTTTATAATGAATCATTATCGACTAATGAGTCGTTATTTATTTCTTCATTAAGAGCGCTGTGAGTCTAGGGCATTGTATTTCTTTTGTATTGCACAACCTCTGAAAATAATATAATTTTTAGAATCCGTGAGTAAAATGGCACAGGTATGTCGTTATGCCCTTGGCCAAGGTGTGTCAAATGGCCAAAAGTAAAATAAAAATAATTATAATCACATTATTATGTCTCATCAATATCTTTTTTTAGAATAAAAGCAATCCGGTAAAAATAGTATATTAAATAACATCAATAATTTATACCGAAAAAAGACAATACTAATCCCTGTAAAAAAAACTGCAGTATTCCATTTTTTTGTTTTTCAACTAATTCGTTCCAAGATAGTTTTGGACCACTGCTATTCTTGTTGCAGGTGCAAAATATCTGGAGAATGCGTCCAATACTATTAAGCATGTGTCGGACGCTTAGATTTCGTGGAAAGGACAATGGTATCCTTTTACCTTGATATATTATTATAGGCTACCTTCCGCTATTCTAATTCAATATACAAAAGAACGATTGAACTTAACATACTTGCTCGGCTAGAGAATGAAAATGTTTCTGAACTGACGGCAATTAACTTACATTAGTATTGGCATTAAGTAATTCAGCAGTCTACAGTCAACTGAAATATTTTCTGAGACTTTCTTAAGGGGTTACTTCAAAAATTGGAAGACGATAATCTGGACAAAGTATGGTTCATTTTGAACACGAAAGTGTCCACAAGACGCACATAAAATGCATTATCTTGTTGGTCAGGACAAGGCACACTCTACATTCTTCCTACCACCATATTCTGCAATGCTGAATCTCATCGAAGAATTCTTTTCCAAAATCAAGTTTAAATACAAGAAATATATTAACAGATCCCTTAGATCGTGAAAATTTGGTAGATGTAATTAATAAGTCAATTAGAAATATGCCGGTATATTAAATTACCAACTACTGTTGCTGCAAGAACCGTTATGGACCAGGTTATATGTACATATATTCATACATACCTTCATTGTATGAATTATAATAAAATTTTTGATATCTTACTATATAATTAACATTATTTGATGTTTTTTTTTTTAATATAATAATACATGCAAAAGTACTCGATTTGCAAATGGATTAATTTAATTTGCAAAAGTGTGAATTGAATGTAAAAAATCTGTACATCTTAGCTATTACATTTCTAAATGAGATTTTTTATTTTTTTTATTTTCCAAACGATATCTGACAGAGAAAAAAATTTCATAAGCAGCAAGGATTTTCAAAATAGGGTCATACTTCATGGCACATATCTTCGTCAGCTTTTATTTATTTTTTATTCGCTTTTTCGTTCAAAATATTCATAAATCTACTAAATATGTATATAAGTGTAAAATAAAAATTATTTTGTATATTTAACAGCAAAATAGAAACATATTATTTTCATTCCCATTTTCCGAGCGCCCAGGTGGTGTGTAACTTTTTAATTAATTTCTGTTCTACTTGCAGGTAAAAAATGTGTGTTCTCTTATTAAATATCAAAAATTTGTTCAACAAACAAATGCTTGCTGTTTCAACACATGTTTAAATAAATTCGTGGGTGCCTTGCTTTGTTTCATTCAAATGATGTGGTTACTTTTGAAGTACGCTTCAAATATATATACAAAATTTTCTACTTAGATATTTCAAGGAACAAAGGAATGTTCAAACTTTTCCAGAATAACTTTTCAAAAGTCAGGTACTTATAGGTAGATATGTATATAACTATGTAATACCCAGGTACTACATATGTTTTTCTTTCAAGAGAAAGGTGAGACGATTTAAGAAAATTACATAAAAATTGCTGATACTAAAAATAAAAATTTCTTGTTTGTATAAATGGAATTGAGGTTTTTCCCAAGAGAAATTACTGTGTTCTTTGAAATCTACTTAAAAGTATTATTTTGCAACAACTATGTAGATAAAAAATCTGCTTTCTGAAATCTTGGCTCACGTAATTAAAAATGCTTCAATTCTTTATGGGGTGTGGAGAAGGAAACGTACTCCTTCTCTCATTTATGAACTCCGCACATATTGGGGAGCACTGGAAACTAAGTGGATGTTGATGAAATACAAAAAAAAAAAAAACAAAAACAAATGGATCAATCGAATGTGTGTACAAAATATTCATTTGAGCATTGGTTAAAGATTAGAAGAATGGTGGCGGATGGAGGGGGGGGGGGGGTATTCACCACAAATTATTCTTCTTTTTTTTTTATATGTGATAAACCAAGGGTGTTCTAGAGAAGAAAGAGCTGGTATAAAATGTAGTTTTTAAAAGGAGTTAGGTAAAAATACGGTATAAATGGAGTACTAAGAGGTACACTCCCAGGTAACATTGGAGGATGACTTTTCTATCCTCGAGTTCCGATCAACCTATTTTGGTTAAAATTACGTAAACTTGATTTTGGAATTTACCCTGATAAACCACCCTTCTATGAGGTAAATTAAAAAGGAAATATTACTTAATAATTAGGCCTTCTTCGAAGTAATCTGCAATTTGTGTTTAATAATTAGGGGAAAACCAAACGTAATAAGTTTTTTTTTAATTTACCTCATAGGAATGAAGAAAAACAAGGAAATAAAAAAATTTCTCTACTTTTACCTAAGCTTAACTTAACTTTGAGGTCAAATTTAAAGAAATGTATCAAGTTTGTGGTTGAATTTATTCCCAAATTCAAGTTAAGATAACATATATATTTCCAGAATAATTCCCTATTCGAAAGTGTTTGCCTAAAGAAGTTAACCTTAAGGCAATTTCACCATTAGTGAAATGTTTCAAAAATGTTTTTAAAGTGTCCTAATTTCCAGCCTTATTGTGAAATAATTAAATAAAACAGATATATGTAGGTAATATGGCATGTAATTTTACCCAAAAAGGTAAGCCTAATCGACATACTTATACTTCTGGTTACTTTGGAAAAGTTAAATGTGCTTTAAAATATTACAAATAAAATCTTTAGTTTAGATAAATCAGTGGCATTGTTTATAAATAAATGTGCATTAGATACAAAAAAAAAATGTAGATCATGCCTAACAATTCAATTATGTCGATTGATAAATCTCTTTTCCCTATTTAGGGCGGAATTCCATTTTTTAGGGCAAAATTCCATTTTTTAAGGCGAAATTCCAAAATTTAGGGTTAATTTTCGTATAGATAAAATTTCTCGTTACTCAAACATTGATTTGCCCCAATGTCGAAAACTTTGGTTATTATGCCTTAAGGTGCAGGAAAGTCGTCGTCAAAGTAAAATTTTTAAGTCAAACTAACTTTTAGATCGATAAACGTGATATGCACCATATTTATTTGACAAAGGTAGGATGCCATATATTAAGAAAATGAATAGGAAAATTTCAAATACCTTAATATGATTTTTTCAGAAGTTACTGCTATATCACTCAATGGAAGGCATATTTCATACGTTCGATTTACCACATCAAGGACATGTGTCTACCTCATTGGGAAATATTCCCCAATTTTCCTAATATGTATGTACGTCGAAACGACGCACAGTGAGGCAATTGACCTATAAGGTTGGTCATAAATCAAAAAATGAAATAGCAGATGCGCGATCGTTTTTATTATTTTCGTATACCTTAGTATCCTGCGCACAATATACCGATAGCGTACGGTCATCAACTCAGTTGCGTTTCTCTACAAGATGACTTAGTCACGGCTATTTGCTTTCGGAGATTACACGTGTGATATTATCGTTTGTTTTACCTGTTTTTGTGCATTTATTGTAAGTTTGATTTCTAAAATATTCCACTCCTTCGTTCAGGTTTGTAATATCATTTTAGTAACCATTACTTGCAAAAAAAATGAATGTAAACATAAAATGGCCGTTAATTATTAGCTGTTTTAAATTATTCTCAGAAACACGTAGATGATTAGTAGTGTCTCGCCCTGGATCCAGTTTTGATTTTTTTCGTTTTTCTAATGAACATTGTTTGTATATTTCATAACCAATTTTGCTGCCTGCTCTAATTTACTTCTTACCTGGATATTCAAGCTTTTTCAAAGGTAGTAAATTTTAATAAAATTTAAGTATTCCATCATTACTTGCCACAGAGATGAGTCCCAATACAATGTTCATAGCATGAAAAGAACTATTTGATGTTATGAGAAACACACAACACAATGAAATTGAGAACCAAATAATGTTTTTGTGAGAAGAAAATGTTCTGAAGTAAACCTTAAGGATTTGAACATAACCTTGACACGCTTAAAATCGGATTTTAAATCTCGTCTAAGGCTCAGTATACAGTAGCCAGATTTTGATATTGAATAAGAAATAATAGCGTATGCCAGCTACTGGTTGTTATTTGGCCAAGAAAAACAATATTAAAAAAATTTATGATTTACAAAAAATACAATTTTTTGTTACAGGAAATTTCGAATTTCGAAAATTTTCGAGTTTCAAAAATTCATAAGCACACCAAATTTAAACTTGCTACGGCTGAAGGTGTACAAGTTATGAAGCGAAAACCAACAAAAAAGTTTGTTTAGATTTTCCCCCTTATTTCCCCTCGAAAACAAAAATTCAAAAATCTATAACATACTTTGGATTGTATGATTGATATGAAATCATAGAATTCTAAATTGGATTAAATTGAGTAGTGGATTCGCTTAAACATTTGAACTTCATATTTTCGAAAATATTCGAAATTTGAATTCGAATAGTATACCTTTAATAACACCCTTGGATAGAAATATTTAACTTTGTGATTTATGACCAACTTTGAAGGGTCGCTGCCCCATTGCTCGAGGTTTCCTCTTTTTAAACTTAACTAAGTGCGACGTAAATATTAAGAAATCTCAAATTTACCAAGTCGCTGCCCTAATTTACATCGAATAATTGTAAATTCGACCTGAAAAAGGGGAAAGTATTGCTTGGGCTAGAGGTATGCAAACGTGAAAAAATTACCATGGTAAAGTTTTCAAAATGAGCAGCTGCATAGTATCCCAAACAAGGACTTGAAACTGAATGGATAAAAGGGCAGTCGAAAAATACTTTCGGACATTCCACATGGATGTACTCATCAGCTTTCAAAAATCATGGATAACGTGCATTTAATTAGGCTTTAGAAGAAAAATTTATTTATTTAACGATATTTTGAAGAAAGTAGTAAAAACCCATTTCGCAATATTTCCATAACAGTTATTGAAAATATTTAAAAAACTGCAAGAACATGGCCAACAGAAGAGAAATCAATTTCCATGACCTTTTGTAGTACAACAACTTTATGATGAGATGCGGAGGTCAATTGAAGTCAACTTAAGTTCGAAGTTGAAAGGGTCATGTTGAAAAGCGATTAGCTAACTGCAATTGTTCGTATAATTAAGATGACCAATCGTTCTACTTTATTTAAACATTGTTGCATTCTTTACGTACATAAATTACCCTTTGCACGATAACGGTGGAAACTTTCCCTGATAGCTTTGAGGTAATTTCATGTTGGAATGGTGGTTTTTATGTCGTTTTACATGAAAATAAAACATGCAAATTGGAAAATGTCTGTATATACATAGTACTTGCATACATAATAAAATTTCAATAACTCTATCAAGTTATAAATTATAAAATTTTCTACAGTGACGGTGACATGTTAGACAGAAATTAAAGTCGCCTTATTGCAGGACATTTGGAATATTAAAAAAACTTATGAAAAAAGAAGAGGGTAACAAGAATTGAGTAAAAATAAATCTAATTCTAACATTTAGTTTTTCTATAATGTTAAGCTGCCGGTGATATTTGAAACTTTGTTTTTGTACATTAGCTTTCATTTGCTTCCCACTACTGAAGTTTATCTCTTAGTTATTGTTTGTGCATACGTAATTTAGCTACTTGTATTTTATGTCCTGTTTTCTTATTTAATAGTAAATATTTTGTTTAATTTATAAATATTTTAATGTTACTATTCAAGTAAGCATATTTTATATAAGTATTTTTAGTCGCTACTGTTCAATTTTTTATTTTATTGACAGTATACAGGGTGCTTCATATTTGGTGCACCTAGTTCAAGGGTTTGATAGCTGAGGTGGAAACAAGCAAAAAATTATAAAGTGAAGGTGGTGGTATGACGCGTTGTTTCGGCGGTAGGGGTTTAAGGTTTTTAGTACTACTTCCACTTTACGCCCTGTAACTGTCTTGATATACACCCTATCAAGGTGGGATTCATCTCGGACGATAGCATTCCAACGAATGCCAAATCAACCTTACTGTTGTCTTCCGTCGTCAGTTGTAGGACGTCAAAATCAAAAAATTGTAAAAAAAATCCTAATTTTTTCCAATTTTATCGATTTTCTCGCCAAAAGGTATTCTAAGCATACTGTTTTATTACAAGATTTGGAAATCCCGGAATGTTACCTTTAATTTGAGCTACCTACCCACATTTTTTAGATAAACCTGTTTTTAAAAGCATAATTTCATTAATTTTGTTAATTTTGCGTGGAATTGCATAATAGTAGGCGCGTCAGTAGCAAAATTTAAGAAATTATGAATCATAGAAACGAAAATATCTCAAAAACTGTAAAAAAAGTGTTCAGTTATCCTGCATTTTGGCGGGAAAATCGTTAAAATTTAAAAAAATTACGATTTTTTTTCCATCATCATATGATATAAATCCCACCTTGATAAGGTGTATATTAAAAAAGTTACAGAGTCTAAAGAGGAAGAAGGACTAAAATTGTTAAAACCCCTACCGCCGAAACAACGCGTCATACCACTACCATCACCTTATAATTTGTTGCTTATCCAATTATGAAACACCCTGTATTTCATGCCCAACATACTAATGTGCGACAAAAAAAAATCATTTAACTTCTAATATCAAGAATAAAAAGCAATAAAATCTGGAAGCACTTTGATGGTAAAAATGTTGTTGTTGATGTGGATTGAAAATCAGACTCAGCGTAGCATGGCTTTAAGTCAAATGTTAATTCAAGAAAAAGCTCTTCGTTGATTAAAAAAAAACATTCGGGGCAATGTGGTTGATTTAGAAAAAAAAAATCTGGTATTCATAATGTTAAATTGTTAGGAGAAGCCACTAGTGCCGACAAAGAAGCTGCATTCGAGTATCGGAATATATTTAAAAAATAAACGAAACAGCTGGTTACAGTCCCCAAACATGTATTTAATCTCGTTGAAACTGGACTACTTCTGGCAATTTCTGGACGTAAGTCTTCAAATGATGAATATACTTTACTGCTTAGAAGTAATGCGTCGGGTGATTTTAAGCCTAAACCATTTTGGATTATCACTCCCTAAATGCTACGACTCTGAAAGTGTGTATTAAGAATGGATTGCCAGTATTTTTCCAAAATACTGGCATTGGAAGGCAAATAAGATGGCTTGGGTCACCAAATCAATTTTTTCAAGAATGATTTGTTGAATATTTTTGTCCTCTTTATACCAATATTAATCTGACAAATAAAATATCACTAGTCCTAGATAATGCTCCTGTCCACCCAAAGAACTTAGATGAACTGTCTGATGGTATGGTTAAAGTTGCATTTTTAACCCAGAATACGATATTATTATTATAATTAATTTTAAGCATTATTATCACAAATTGCATTTTCCCAAAGTCTAAATTCCACTGATGGTGAAACTGGCATGAATTTAATATTTTAAAAGCAATCAATATAATTCAGCAAACATTGAATGCAGTTTTGTCAAATTTCATGTACGGTTTTTGGAAAGATCTATGAGAGAACTAATTGAATTGGACAAAAACAATCTGGAGGATAAAGAAGTTAATACGGATGGAGCTGAGGCTAATGTTTTTAAAATTGGGGTACTTAATACATTGTTGACTGGTAATTTTACATATAAGCTATCTAATGTCACGGACTAATATCAGATAAGTCTTCTGGAAAATTATCGCTTTCCGAATCACTACAATTTATTTCTAAATCACTCGGACAACAAGATAACGCATAAGTGTAATGGCATGGCAAATATTTTCACCGTCACGATACGTCGTGGTTTGAAATTGTTATATTACTAAAATTGTGATAACAACCAAAATGTCAAGAATAGCGGTTTTATAATCGAGCGGACACGACTAAGCAGGATGAAAAAAAAAAAATTGAAATATTCTATAATGAAATAGATGAATAGAAATGAAATAGATATTGCAAGTACAAACATGAATTATTTTGTGATCAGTTAACAACATTTTGGCATAAAAGCACGAGCTAACTCGTGACCGGTAAACGATGTGTCGGCATGAATACACAAGTTAACTCGTGACCGGTCAACAGCATTTTGGCATAAGAGCCCAAACTGGACATAAAAGCCCGAGTTAACTCGTTACCGGTTAACGACATTTGGGCATAAAAATACAAGTTAACTCGGGACAGGTCAACAATGTCTTAAGGATGCATTAACATATCTTGAGAAAGCCTAAGATATTGTGATCCAATCTTAGGACGATCCTCCAAAATAAACAGGAGTGCCGCTTTTGAAAATCTCTCATTTTCTGATTATTTGAGATTTTTTTGTTTATGTTTTGACAGTTTTGGCAGTTCAAAACCAACAAAAAATGGTTGCTCTTGTTTTCGTTCATGCGGATAGCAAAAATAATTTCGTGAAAAACTTCTGAATTAATACTCGAAAACTTTCAAGTCATGATTTGACTGGGCACCAAAACAAGGCTCTAGTTGATTGGAACAAAAAAATTCTGAAGAAATTCAACCAATTTATGATGATGCGAAAATTGAATTTACTGCTATGGGCCGGGCTCAAGCGACAATATACTATATACAAAAAAAAAAGCGCACATGGTTCAGGATCGTAGAAAATTATAGTCTCGTTTCCTTTCATCAAATATAAAATCCATGGATTAACCTACGAAAATCTGATTTGTGAAGTGATTGCACAATAGTAGATTCAATGTTTTTAAAACAGCTACCATGAAGACCACAAAACCATTGCAGGAGAACCACATTAATACAAGCAGCATCAAGTGGAACTTCCTGTACTGTGTTTCATCTTTCTCATATGCTTTTAATCATAAATTATTTGGTTTTAACCATTTGGTCAATTGGGTGATCCTATCATAGAACTTCTATGGTACGTGATCAGAGATAACCATACTGATGAGACCTCTCTGATCGCTGAGTCGAAAAGTTCGATTTTTCATGCATTCTCAATGTATTTTTAGAAATCCATTGAAATTATTTTCAATGAATTTCAGTCTGCTGTAGACGAGAAATAAATCCACTTTGGCGTACCTATAAATTATATAAACTTCTACTTTGGACGAAGCGCGAAGAACTAATGGGAAATTTTAAACCTTAAATCTCAATAGGCGGCGCAGTAATAACGATCTCAATAGCATATTTTACATCGATTATGTTTAGTAACAATTAACAATAAGAGGAGAAGACGGAAGACGAAAGGCGAATGTCGAAAGGCGAATGGCGAAAGGTGAATTGCGAAAAGTGAAAGGCGACATCATGCTCCTTATGTCGAAGCGGTGGCCAACTATAAAGTGGAAAACGAAATTTTTGTCTGACAACCCCACGAAGGACTTTCCCGATTTATCTCATTTGCGAACTTAATGTTATTGGTTTTTTTTAAATTTGTGTACAAGATTTCAGAAAGAGTAAAACGAAAGGCGAAAGGCGATAGGCGAAAGATGGGCGAATGGCGAAATTCGAAAGACGAAGAGCGAACGGCGAAAAGTGAAAGGCGGGCGAAAGGCGATGTTCGATAAGCGAAAGCGATATGCGAAAGGCGAAAAACAGAAGGCGTGGAGCAAAAGGCGAAAGTCTGTCCTTTCGTTAGCAAGAAAGGCATTTCAAGAAGATGAACTTACGCACACTACAACAAATTCTGTCCAGTTGTCTCGAAACATTGTGTCCTGGAAAATTTATATCCAGATATGTTGACTAATTCTACTCACCACAATTACCGGATTTACCTCAATGTGACTTATATTCGAGAGGTCCTTAATAGTAAATAAAATGACCTAACCCGAAACCAACGAAAAACTTAAAAAAAGAAGTCAACAGTAGTGATGGGTCGGTCGCAAACGGTTCGGTCATTTTGACCGGGCCAATACAGTGACTCAAAAGACCTGAGTCACCGTTTCAAAATCATATCGGTCAATCGGTACTTATACCTTGGACATACTTTCGGTTTCTAATTGAGATTTTGATATTGCAATTATGTCATATTGCAATAATAGAATTCCAGAGACACACTTGCGGTTTACGATACTAAGAATTAATTAGACTTACATTCGATTTGTTAGTTAATTTGTCATTTGACTTATGGAGGCTCAGGGCACATACAAAATTCGAGCAGACATTGTGGAATTACTTGTCTGTATGGAAAAAAAAACACAAAATTTGCCACTTCAATTTTATAAGTGTCAAGTCCTAAATGTCAAAAAAAGTTGCAGCCAACATTGCAATATTACATCGTGAATCAAATGATTATGGTTTATTGCTAGGGTCGGATTGCAATAAACTCTCTATACCGTGCAATTTTTTGCAATTTAAATATTGAGTTCGAATGTTCTACATACTGAGTATATAGAGACAAAATTGCGGTGTAGTGTAAACTGCAATATTGAAACCGCAAGTCTGTCTCCGGTATTAGGCTCAGGAAGAAAAGAAACTAATTTTTTTTATCTATTTTTTAATGTCGTATTTTCAACAGATCTTAAACTTTTTATCTACAGGGCTATGCAGTTAGAAGAAAGGTATCATTTCTAAATTTATTTTTATTGCTACTAGTCCTTCAACTGCTAACTCTGTCACCAAATCGTAGTTCTTGTATTTACCTACAACTAACTCAAGTGACCCAAATGACCGAATCTCTTACATGAGTCAGTTATACCACCAAAAAACTCGTATGACCTGAGTCACCAAAATAACCGATTTTGCTCATCACTAGTCAATACAATAATTTAAAAAAAATTCGAATGTGTGTTCGTCAATTTCCATATAACACCTAAGACAAACTGTCTCCATAATGAGTTGATTTTAAATAAATGGAGTCAAATATACAGTGTCCAGTGTCTGACACAAATGAAGTACATCAGATTCATTTCTCTTTATTTTCAAACTGCTCAAGTTTTATTCCATTTAGTGCAATTGCAATCTGTAATAGTGCCACCTATCGTCATTAAAACGAGCTGAATTTATTAGAAAGTGGAAAGCTTTTTTGCTTACAATGAGGAACTGTCAATTCCAAATAAAATAATTTTCGTCTTTTCGTCCACAGTCTGTCACCTTGTCATTTTCTTGAAATTATTGAATTTCAAATTAAATTATTATGGGTATAAGGTTTATAATTAGTTACACTTATTTGGAATTTGTTTTTTTAGGGACAGATGATTAGACAATTTCTCATTACCAAACCCTGCATGACCCTGCATATGTAAATGTTATCAATCATCAATACTATATAGGTCACGAAAAAAATATGTATGTAAGTATATAGAACATCCTGACCTGAGGATACTCATTCAGTTACAGTTGATATATACTAACTAGTATCCAAGATATATGGAATAGAGATTCGAAGAGATGTAAAGTAAGGAAGACTACCTAGTACGCGAAAAATTTAACAGTTGAATAATTTTCGATATCTTTTTTTAAGAATAACGAACACGTTATTATTATTTTTTTTTTTAATCTTAACTAAACGCATATAGATGTCTGAACAAAATAATGTCCTGTAAAATATTTTCTATTAATCATACGATTTTCGAAAATACGGAACATTATCACCATATTTTTTTATGAATTCGAAGACTTGTATATTGCAAATCTTGTATATTCAACGGTACTTGTATTTCACAATAATCCTAAATTGCTGTATGTTGTTGATTAGTTTTTCGATATCGAAAATTTATTTTCGAATTAAATCAAGCTATACAGTGAGATTGAATTTGACTAATAAATAAAAAAAAAACCTATTTTATGTCAGGGATTATGATAATGACATTATAATTAAAAATAATTGAAATATAATTAAATTGGTGTAATCTGGCAGAAATAACTCACTGATTTTCATAATGTCATTTATACAGCGAATTTTCTCTTTCCACATTCAACAACGTCTAATATCCTCTCGTTTGAGTAAGCCATTTAGCGATTTTTAAAAAGGACGAGAATTATATTAAAAAATATTTTTGTCGATGACAAGCATTTCTCTATATAGTCCTCTCCACTCCTACTCTATCGTATTTAACTGGCATTGAATGTTCGCTCGTTTTACGCTTCAATTTACACAATAATTGGAAATGTATAGGTACTCACTTGTAGATGGAGCACAGAAAATTCTCTAGAAGGTTGTAAGCCTGATTAGGTTTCCTATATTAACTATAAGCAAAATCTAAAATGGGTATTTTCATCTTGGAGCAATTCTCACTAATTTCTTAAGAGGCAATAAATCTTTAACCTGTAGTCTATTGAAGCGTTGATATAAAGTGTGCTAAACTTATTAAACGCTCAAAAATAGTGTAGCGTATTGTATGCTATGTAGTTATATCCTGAGAAAAGTGTGAGCACAAAGTAAACTTCATACATACATTATATATACTTGTTCGTATATACGTCAGGAATATGTAGAAAACTTTAACTGGTATGAGGATTTTAATTTAATTAAAAAGTGAGGTTATATTAAGTGTGAAAGCTATGCCAGAAGTGTGGAAAACTTTAGTTTTCTATTGTTTGGTAGGAAATTAATATTATGTCGGAGAAAAGTTTGTAACAGAAATTTTGAGAATTTCCAGTTTGTTCTCAACTATTTGAAAAGGCGAAAAGCAAATTAAAATACTTTTCACATTGGATGCAATTTTCTGGGAAAATATTTCTTGTCAACTCATCACATAATAGTGAATTTTATTTTAATTTGACTGGAAATTAAAAACTTCATAGAATTTATGGCAACATTTTTATGAAGTTAATAACTTCACACTAATGGATATAGTTTATATTATAAGAGAGAAGAATAATAGTAGGGGAAGTGTGCCAAAAAAATGGGATACTTAAGTTTCAAATTTGTATAAAATCTAAAGTTTATTCTCAAAACACTTGAGATTTTGATCAAATTAATCCGAATCCGTCCACCGTGACCATATGGGCACGCCAGACATAAGGTAATTAAAAAAAAATCCAGTGCATATAAAACTGTTTTGATCGAGATGTAAAAACCTGTTTTGCATTTCGAGGACCTTTTTCTGTCGAATGAATTATACGGAACATAATTTCAAGGATAGCAATTGAAACGACAGCATACGTAAAAGTGAGTTAAAATTAAAAGTGCGCGAGAAAGAGCAACATTAATGGATATGAAGAAATAAGGACATAGCCTTTTCGGCCAATTTAGCTTATTTCTCTCTAAAAATGTGACAAAATACTCAGAGGATTTTCAATTTCAATTTAGCGATAAAGTTTCACAAAAATTGAAAATTCGTTTAAGAGATTCCTTTTTTATATTATGTGTGATGTGTGGTCACACTGGGCGCATTGGAGGGTCTCATTCGTAGTAAATTAGTTTTGTGGAAAGATAAGAAGCTTAAAAGCATTTTGCCACTCATTTAATGGCAAATATTTTTTTTGTATTTATTTATTTATTTCTTTTTATTTTTTAGGCGTTCGACTATCTGGAAGAGGTGCATGTCGGGCGAGGAGGAAGTTTCTAAAATATACATATTATTCAACTAACTTGTCTGTGCAATCAATTGGCCCCATAATATTCAAAAGTCCGGCACTTTTGGCACACACAAACTTGTAATAGATTTTCTTAATTAAATTTTTTTCTCGCACATTTTTGCATACCCAAGGAACAATTATTCCAATTTTTGGTGACTGAAAGTGATGGGTAGTTTTATAAGGGGTATATTATGGTTACTGGGTTTAATAACAATTTGACTGGTTATATAAAAGTTTTATAATATTACCAATTGGTCACGTACATAGTTATATTAGAGTTTTTTAAGGTTACTAATGGTTATCATGGAATTAAGTCACTAAAGGTTTTATAAGTTGGCGATGAAAATGTTTCAATCAGCGGTCTATATAACTCAGAGTAACCATTAATAGAAGGTATATAAGAAAGTTGTATAATTGTTTTCATCACCACGTTATATAACTAATTGGTAATAAGTGTTTATTGCGGTATCCATATATAACTCGACAACACTCAGTAATTTAGGTGAGTTTTATAAAAATTGGGAACTTCCGGTAATACATATAACTACCCACTATAAAATATTGTAAAATTGTTTGGTGGCCCTTTAATAACTACAGTGATCGTTATAAAAACAAATTATTTTTCGTGTCGAATGGAGCCATTATAAAACTGTTTTCATTTATTTATGGCGCTTTAGTAACAAAGGTGATTCTTATAAAACTTACATTTTACATATTAAGTATGACTAAAAATTATATAAGGACCATTTTCGAGGCATGGTAGTTCCTTTAGTTTATATAATATTTCGAGAAGTTTTATAAGGGCCATTAAATTTATATAATAGAGCCAGAGTTATATAAAAGTACTTGAAGTTTTATAATGGTAATTTGTTCATTTAAGTATAAGCCGCCATTTTTCCATTTGTGCACTGCACACAAAAAAGAAAATGTCCGGTTTATTTTTATATGAAGAAAATACATCTTTTTAGGTATATAACATTTCTAAATTATGTAATGTTACTTTTACGAATTAATGTCGCGTGAAAATTTTAAAATTTTGCTTATTTTTGGAGCTGTCTGTATTTTTTAGAGGTATCTAGAGTGATGTTCACACTAAAATTCTGATTGCAGCTGACGTTCACCATGTTCGAGCTGAAAAATTATAATTCTAAGATGTAAAAATATTAAATCTAAATATAAAGGTAACGAAAAGTAATTTCTCTACCATTTCAATCACTAGAAGTAATCACTCTGAGAAAATTCCAAGCGTTGTGAATACGTTACCATCACCATTATAAACAAAGTTTATAGAGGTAACCGAAACATTACTACAACCACTGCTATGACCGAAATAAATTAATCGAGAGCACCCTAGGTTATATAAGGGTTATAGTAGAAGTTATATTATGGTAACCAGAATATTTTTGTTACTCAGTTTATAAAACTTTTAGTTATATAATGTTACCTAAATCAAGTTACGGTAACCTTTATATAATCCTCCATTTAAGCTCTATAAGGGGTTTATGGTGGTTACAAAGAAGTTTGGAGTACTAATCTATATAACTCAAGTTATATAATTTGGTAATGGAAACCTTGCGGTTATTACTATATAAAAAAAATGGTTTCTTGCGTAGATTAGCATAGTTTATTTTTCGTTTATTTTTTTATTTTTTTTTATTCTGTCTTATTTTCTACAGTAGTAAAATTTTGTAATGTTCGCTTTTATTTTAATTTAATTTAATTCAATTTTTGATCTTGTATTAACTTGATTAGGTGAATCAATTTTCCGTCTGAATTTGTAGTTTCATGTTTAATTTAGGTTTCCATTTTGCCCTTGTAGTAATTTCATGTCCTTTAAACGATGCTGATAAAAGATTTGAATCTTTCAGTTTCTTAACGAAATAAATTTGAATTTTAAATTTTTGAGGTTTTCGTATCTAGATTTAAGATGTCTAAGCTCAAACATAACACATTTTGGAGTGAATGATCTAAATTCAATTTATAAAGGTGATATAATTATTTATAAACTTCAAAAATGTTACATAGTGCTCCAGCAAAATATTAAATTAGTTTATATTAATGGTGGAAAAGGTAGAAATATTAAATAGATAAACACGGACGAATTTTTCCTATAAAAAAATTCTTCTACAGCAGAGTTTTGCAGATAAAGTCCTCACTCAACAAGAGACTGTACATGCATCCTACGATTTTAGTAGATACCTATTACGATTTTTCTTCCATATACACTAGACTTTATTTAGTACTTAACTATAAAGAAAAATATATGTTTAATAATTCTCTTATGAACTAGAGAATTACTTTGAAATTTCCTGTCAACTCTAGAATTCAATCATAGACCCTTAGATGAAATTATGTTTATATGTATATAAAAATAGAAGAAAAAAACTCTTTTTCATTTTTAAACTTGAATTGAAGAAGACAACTTAAAATTCAATGTAGGTACACATCACTGGAATTCCCTCAATGAACATAGGCAAAAAGTGGAGCAATGAAACTGTCTGGACATCAAGGGAAAGGAAAAAAAATACTCAAAAGATGTCATCTGTAGTTAGAAGAAGACGACAACCTCATATTTGCCAATGTCACGTTTAAGAATGTCTGCAGAATTTCTAATATCAAAAAAAAATCCTGCGCTTCAAATAAATTCAATTTTCATGAACTTTCTCACTTTACGTTTTCGAATCATTCTGATTTACTGTCATGTTTCTACTTGAAAGTGAAAGTTCTTATGCAGAATCACGTCATGTACCTACTTACCTACAAGAATCTTAAATAAGAAACATCCTAAAATTTTTAATTCCCATGTCTCTGAAATAATAATTGATTTTCGTGAATCTTCAAAACACTCCTGAAAATGCGAACCTTTTGAGGAGATTTTTGTGCTATATTTTGTTGCTAAGACCGGGTAGATTAATTTCACGGTAGAGCAATTTATCAATTTTTTTTTCTTGTTTCATTCCATTTTCGGGCACATGATAGACAAAACAATTACGCGTATTCACAAAGCTGAAATAATTGAGCTTTAATTTGTTGCCCCGATGCACAAACTTGTTTCTTTTCATGTCAGATACGAGGCTGATTTAATGAAATTCTTAAAGAAAACATTTATGCTTTAGTGTTATTAGAGTGGTGGGTGTAGTTTTAAAATTAATAAGAGAATATTATATATAAAAAAAAATAATAATATTTCCTACATAATTAAAGGGAATGTCCACTTTTCAAACAACTTTAGGCCAGACAAATATATACAGAGGCAGCCTAAAGCATTTCTTATTTTGGAAAGCATTTAGAATTTTTTGGAAGAATTTTTTTTTCCGATGGGATAAACACTTTTTCCTTGGGATATATTTAGGTAGTCAGCCACTTTACGATGTCATAAGAGATGCCTTAAACGATGTATTATGATACTCGGAACATATTTTTCTAACCATGTTTATTTCAATTAAGCGGGGAAAAGCATTGGCGTTCAGATGTAGCTTGAGCTACTGTCTGGGGTGGAAAAGTGAACTTTCTACTTCTCGAGATTGCTCGTAATTGGTGTGTCGAGGAAAATGGTTTCCTATGAAAACAATGCTTAGAACAGAGCACTAATGCCCACGGAAGGAAGAACTGCAAATTATATGCGAAATGTAGTAGCTGGGGCGTATGTGATGTGACCCAAGGGCATGTAAATGGGTTTTCCAGCGGCAAAAACGTAATGAGGAAGTTTCCTAAATCGGGAAAAAAGTACAACGCCCCGTAGTGCTTGGCGACACTTTTAATTTCATTTAGAACATGCGATATTGGAACCACCCTCCCTCCCGCCGAGGGTTCCTAACCCCACCCAATAAAATTATACAGAGACAAATTTTCTCCTATGAATTGTAGCTGGTAATGAACTGAGGTGAACAGTGCCACAAACCCGTGTTCCGATCGGATACAACCCTGACGAGTTAGAGCCGATCTGTGGTTCGAAAAGTCTAGCTTAGGTACTAGAATAAAAAGAGGGAAATACTAAAAAAGTGAGTTTGGGGATGACTATAAATAGCTATTTAAGCCTACGACTATAGGAGTCTGGGTACTCAAACTTCTTCTTAAGATGTTAGCAATTCTATTGTGTACTAGATTTTTCAAAATGTACTAGATCAAACTTTGACACCCCCCCAATGCTTTCCCCGCGTAGTTTAAATAAACATTGTTAACAAAATATGTTCCGAATATCATAATCCATCATTTGAAATATCTCTCATTTCTGGTGGAGTCGGGCCTAAAATGAGAGATAGAGGACGAAATTTAAAGAAAAAAAAATTCAAGTTTGAGCTTGTACCACTCTGTGGCGCTCTAGCCAAAATTACCTATACAAATTTTCCTTATCATTAACTTTTGAAGTAATTTTCTATCAGGTTTTACTAGAGTTCGTGGTTGGACCTTTTCAAAACAACCCCGGTCAATACTAGCTTGAAATTCTACATAATTTCGAACGATCAATCCATCTTCGATACACCTAACCAATTCTGAACGTTTGTTAATTTCACATGCAAATCTGTTCATTTTTATCTTTCGGGGATACTGAATGGGCTGACCCTACAATTGTTCCCAATTTGTTCGCTGACTTTTTTTAATTCAGCCTTTAGTGATTTGATCTGTGATATTAATTTTAGCGATAAGGACGATGCTTTGTTTGAATTTTTTCGAATTGAACGATCTTGTTTTTGATATTGCTGCAATTTCAAAACATATTTTGAATTTGACGGATAGCTTTTTGCCTGGCCCGGATGGCATTCCATCTTCTTTGATGAACAAATGCTGCATTCCGATTAACCCCATATAATTGCTAATCTTTCAGATGTTTCTAAGCTTTTGAAGACTATTATATGTGAGACATTCCATTTTCTCTCTAAACCGCTTATATGTAGTCTTCAGTATGGATTTGTGCCGATGCTGCTGTGTCAGTTGAATTATTTCCGAGCTCTTGTCCAACACCGTATAAATCGGGTTACGCACATTACAAAATTCACCGCTGGTGATACCTTGTCGAACGTAGAAAGCCATAGCTAGGAAGGAATATATATCGAGGAATATCGGAATAAAACATCCGAGGCCTTTTTAATTCTTTATGCTCCCATATGCCTCTTATATTTTCAGACATGTCTCAAGATAGGACGGGACTAGCACTCATCGGGTAACTCCCAATAATACATTTAATAATGAAGTATCGCATCAAGTACAGTACTCTGCTGGAGGCGCAAGTAATCTCGTCCATCCGACTATCACTGTTGTAGGGAAGCGACGGTACTGGTTTATGTACGACAGCTTTCAGATTGGTTTTAATCCGTGAATTGTAGGCCAATATCTGAATTACAGCTGCTCACCATTCTAGTTGTGTGAGGTGTTACACAGGGCAACCTTCCAGTGCTAACGCAGATATACCGGATTGTATCCTGATGGTCGTAGGGACTGTGGGGACACTCGGCTGCACTGCTACCCGCTTTTAAGGCCAGGCCACAGTGGATTGAAAAGCAACAGTATTTTTCACAGAACCAGGTCACACCACAGTCTTCTGGATCCGCTAAAGATAACTCGCCCGAATAGTTACCCTTCTCTAGAACAACTTCTTTCAGCTCTCATAAGGACAGTCCATCGCATTCATTCACGACAGAAAACCAACATAAATCATCGTCGCTAATATCGGAACTGTCAGTCTAAACTAATTTAATTTCTCGTACAGGGCAATTATACTACTTACCTCCAGTAAAGTAACGTCAACTATCTGGCACACGCTTAGAATTTAAGGTTCATCATACACCTTATCCAATTGATAATAATTGGTATCGACAACTAACAGTCTTATACACAAGATTGATGATCCATCAATCAACTAATACAATTGGTGACATGTGACAATGGGTAACGACAATCTTGCAAACATGATTAGATAATTAGTAATCAACTGATTACCTAAAGATTTACTAGTCAACCAACCAACTGATTGGAGTTTTCTTAGCAATGCATAGCTGCAATCGATGCAGGAAAACAAGTACCATTTAGTAAGGCATTCGCCTTTTATACAAACTTATTTTGGTAGGCTATCCTCTTCGGTTTTTCTTATGGTTAACATCTTACTTGGGTAAGTAAATCTCTTTTCGAGGTGTGCTATTCAAAGGCATCCTTAGTAAATCTGGAGCACCCTAGGGCAGCCAACTAAGGCCACTATTGTTTGTCATTTATATCAATGACATATACAATTGTTATTACCCTACACCAACATTCTCTGTTATATGTATTGACGATGTCAAGAGTTTTGGAACTATCTCGAATAACGATGACTGGTACTCTGTTTAATTCTAACTAGAACACCTGCTTTATGCTCTTAGTGTTCTAATAATATTCTTCCTTTGAATATTGATAAGTGCTTTTTTATGTCTGATAATCGTAAGCGGAGACATGAGTATTTCAATATTACTTTATCAATACAAATTTATTATCCAGATCTGACAGCACAAAGAATCTGAGTGTTAGTTTCGATTTCAAACTATCCTTTAAAAACGAATTTTTTTGAGTATTGTCAATATGGCTAACACTGCTTTAGGTTTTATTAAGAGGTGCTCTTGGGAGTTTAATGATCCATTTGTCACCAAAACAATCTATTGGGTTTTTAGTTAGGCCGAATTTGGAGTATGCTAGTCCTGTTTGGGCACCATATAACTCCGTCCATATTAGTCGGATTGAGGCGATCCAAAGCAGTAGTTTTCTTAGATTTGTTGTTTACAGCCATCTTTGTACGCTGATAGGCTCATGCTGTCTTCCAATAACAACCTTTAGAGGAGGCGCGACATCTTCAGGATTATTTTTGTATACGATTGCTTCCATGGTACAATTAATTCCCCTAAGTTGCTTGGCCTCCTAAATATCTCAACTCCATATGTAGCTCCTTGAGAACCAGGACTTTTTTTAATCAACTGTCGTTTTGTCGTATCAATTACATTTTTAATAATCCCATTAGTTCGATGTCGCGCTTTTCCAATGCTCATTGGCATGAACTTGATTTTCATTAGACTGTGAAGCTTAATTAAAATATCTCTTGAATAGTCAACTTAATTTAAGCTTATTTCAATCCATTTTTAATCCAATATATTTGCTCGATTCACTTAAGTATTTTTAATTTAAATTGATAACAATTTCCTTCCATTACCAGCTTCTGCTTCCATGACTTTAAAAATATTAACTTTGATAATTTTTTTCATGAATGCTCATCATTACCCTGGGCTGATATCTATAATTATGTATCAATTGATTCCAAAGTGGATAAATTGTATTGTCTAATAAATTATTTATTCGATAAATTCGTGCCTCTACGTACAAAACTCGTAGGTCCTACCACCTGCCGTTGGTTAACCCCCCTAATAAATTTTCTCATAGCCGAACGGGAATACTTGTATCAGAATTATAAACGACTACGCAGCAATTTTTCTCGAAACCTATTTAAGACAGCACGCAATCGCGTTAATACTGCTATTCGCAATGCCAAACGTCTATATTTTAATACCATATTTGACCCCAAACTACAGCCTAAAATATTCTGGCGCAACTTTCGTAATGGTCGCATCTATCAAAATAGTGAGCCCCGATGCAACCTCAACCCCGAGGAACTAAATATCCATTTTACCTCTCCTAATCCTAATAATGGCGTGCTCATTAATTCTGTTAGTGATACTAACTCATCTTTTCTTGATTTGATAACCCCTTCTTCCCAGGAACAAGAAACCTGCTTCTTATTTCGAGGTATTGATCACAGTGATCTCATTGCGGCATTATCCTCCATTACTTCCGATGCTGTTGGTCCAGACGGAATTCATCCCCTATTTGTTAAAATGCTATTTCCTTACATTTCATCATTTATTCTTCATATTTTAAACTCCTGTCTGACTTACTCTTCTTTCCCTAGAGCTTGGAAAATCGCTAATATCATACCAGTAGCCAAGAAACCTTCCCCTGAATCAGTTGTTGATTTCCGGCTAATTAGCATTCTTTGCTACTTGGGTAAAGTTCTTGAAAAAATTTTGTCGATACAGATCTCAGAATTTGTCCATACCAACAATCTTTTAACCCAATTTCAGTCGGGCTTCCGCTCTCGGCATAGTTGTGAAACTACTATACTAAAAGTCTCCAACGATCTGCGCCTGATTCTCGACTCAAAGAACTTCAGCATTCTTTTTTACTGGATTTCTCAAAAGCTTTTGATAGCGTTAGCCACTCAAAGCTATTGGAAAAATAACACAGTAATTTTAAATTCTCTTCTTCTGCGGTCAGCTTAATTGATAGTTTCCTTACTGACAGGTCTCAAAAGGTACAACTTGGTGATTCCTCATCCTCCCTACTCCCCCTTTTATCTGGTGTACCCCAAGGATCTGTTTTGAGCCCGTTGTTGTTTTCTATGTATACTAATGACTTGCCAAACGTGAACCAAGATGTTCAGCTTCATCTTTATGCTGATGACGTACAATTGTACCTAAGTAGGCCTATTGGTCTTATAGAAGATTGTGTCGCTCGCATCAACGATGATCTTTCCCGTATCTACACATGGTCGGTCCCACTAAATCCTAACAAATCACACTGTCTTGCTATCTATAATTCTTCGTATGACATAAATGATATCCCACACATTTTTCTTAACAACTCCCCTCTATTTTTTTGTGAATTCTGTCACCAATCTTGGGATCAAGCTAAATGGGCAATTAAGTTGTTGTGATCATATCAAACTGACGCTTTCTAAGATCTATGGGGGCTTACGCAGATTATGGCTTTCTGCAGCAGTATTGTCCACAAATATTCGCTTACAACTTGTAAAAGCTCTTTTATTACCCCATTTTACTTACCGAAGTTTGATATATACTAAACTTGATAGCGTATGCGCGCGGAAAATTGAAGTTGATTTTAACGATTGCATTTGATTTGTGTTTGGTATTAAACTATGGGAGCATATAACTCCGTACAGGCTCTCTTTAGTTGGCTGCTCGATCACCTCTTACTTAAAGCCTAATGCCTTAATCTTTCTCTATAACTTAATACACTCCGGTGAACCTGGATATCTTTATGATCAATTACAATTCTTGATATCTTCTCGGCATTCCAATCTTCTTGTTCCTCGTTTCCATTCTATGACAGGTGAGGCCTCTTATTTTGTTCAGGTCGCTCGATTGTGGAACTCCCTGTCAATATCTTCAGGCGTCTTATTTCTGAATTAAATTTGTGATAATTCCCTTATATTTTGTACATTCATTTCCTTTTCTTTGGGGTGTCAGGTCGAATTAAATCAAGATTGAATTCAAGGGAAATTTAATTAATTTATTATATTTGTATATCTTTCGCTAGTTTTTTGTTTTTTTACCTGTAATTTTTTTTTCTCTTATTTTTTTTCAATTGTTAAACTACTTCTATTTTTAATATTTTTAGTTTGAAATAAGTTAGCTTTAGTTTGTCGTAGTCTCTATTCCTCATTCCTCTTAGCTTCCTCTTATATAATGTACTAGGTTAAGATCTTAAGATCTTGTGTACTTCTACCAATTATAATAAATTGAATTGAATTGAATTGAACAATTTCCTTGACCTAATTTGTAATAACTTGATACTAGTCAGACTTTGATGAAACATTTTTATAAATAAATAAATGCTATTCATAAATATACTTAAGTTCGAAAATGTTAGTTTCCAGTTAAAATTTTCCAACCATTATTTCATGAACGTATAAAAAATCGATGTCTTAATCTTAATATATAAAAATCACAGGTCAGTGTGTTCGTATACGCTAATCTCCGAAACCGCACAACCGAAATTTGTTCAATGTGTTTGGTTGGCTCCAGCTTTAAAGATAGGTTAGTACTGGACTGGACATGATAGATGGCGCGCTGTTGCTGAGATCTAAAAAAACTGCAGAGAACACGTCGACGTGGAAAGCTGAAAATTTTTACACGGCGTTTTCATAACGTAGTTTTGACAACGAGTATACGTAGAGACCTAAAATTTATTTGGTACTTAGTGTTTTCATAGCAATGTATATGAAATTTAAAAATGGACTAAATCGGATACCCCCTTCTTGGCGTTGCCATACAAAATTTCGGTTTTAACTATATATTTGGGCACTGCCTGAGAACGCGTCGACCTGGAGAACTAAAATTTGGTACATGGTGTTTTCATAGCATTAGTAAATAAAATTACAAAAATTGTCGAAATCTGGCAACCCCATCTTGATGTTGCCATACAAAAATTTAGTTTATCACTATATATTTGGACTTTGCCTCACGTGTCGACGTAGAGGTGAAATTTTGTACACGAAAATTTAAAAATAAAATGTAAATATTATCAAAAACGGGCAACTCCTTTATAGGGCTGCCATACAAAAAATTTGGTACGTGGTGTTTTCATGGCAATGGTAAATAAAATGTCAATACTGGACTAAGTCGGGGTACCCGTTCTTGGTGTTGCCACACAGCACTTTCGCTTTTCACTATATACTTGGTAGCTGCCTGGGAAAGGGTCGAGGTGGAGAGCTCATATTTTGTACACGGTGTTTTCATAAAAATTGCAAAACAGTTTGAAAATGTGACCAATCGGGCAACTCCTTCCTAGGGTTTCCATACAAAAATTTATTGTTTTACTATATATTTGGGCACTGCCTGAGAACGCGTCGACGTAGATAGCTACACTCTCCCACACATATGAATATATGCACACACACACTCATACACGCACACACACTTTAGGACACAGAGTGAAACCCTAGAGTACGGAATCGCGGGATCGAGAGATATTATGCATCTCTAAACAGTCCACACCCACCCATATAGGTATCTACTAGTAAACTATAAAAACGTTCCTTTCAGTTTGAGGCGTATAAATAAAATATTTTGAATTTTTTTTAGCATTTTCTAAATTTTTGATATACGAAATTTTGTTGTTGTCTGGATTTTACGGTTTTAGGATTTTTTTCCGAATTTAACTTGGCCTGTTTTTTATTTTTTTTATTTTTCAGAACAATAGAGGAATAGAGAATAAGCATTGACAAACATTTGAATTTAGATTAGGATTGAGCGGGGCGAGTGGCCTTTGTACTGCAGCCATTCATTGGATTATATTGCACCGCTTTCTTTATAGTTTATCCAACAACGCCATATTTCCTAGGAAGAGCAGTATTTTTTTGGATGAGGTTTCTTCAAAGTCGGCAGGCTGTAAGATGCATATTCCAAAATCCCGGAATCTACAATGTGTATCAACCTCGTACCCGCATAGGTCGTGCTCGGATGTTTCTTCCTCTTCGGCACATACAGTATGGGTGATATATACATATCTATCCAATGCAGATGAGTTGATTCTTAAATAGCTTAAAATGTTCAGGCTCTACTATGGTGAAGGTCATTGAATGCACCTTTTGGTTTATCTGGAGCATATCTTTGAAGTCCATCTCTGGTACAATTGGTTTAAATCTAGTTTTGAATGGTAAGCTTCAGGGTATTGCAGGATATACCGCAAAGTGTTGCCGGCTCTATGAATGGCATGACTTCAAATTTTTTGGCTAGTATGTCTGCGTTATCATTCCCATCAATTCCTCTTGTACCCACTGAAGTGTCAGGTGATTCTTTGTGCTAAAGATTGTTAATATTTGAATGTATTCCCACATTAACTTAGTTTTGAGCTCAGGTGATGACATGACTTTCAATGCCGCTTGGCTACCTGTATAGGGTCGGCTGAGGCTTTTGAATGCACATGTAGTGATGGCATATACTTCTGCCTGAAATATGGAGGGGTATTTTCCTAGGCTTTGATAGATATAAGCTCTTGGATTTCCACCGTATATTTACGGTTTCTCGGTTTTAGAACCGCCGGTGTAGTAGATGAGGGTTCATTTTCTAAATTTGTATCGATTTCCTTCCTATTAGATATCTTTATATTGAAAGACACCATTAATTCAGGCTATTTTTCAGCAACATTGCTGGCAAGTTCAATAGTGTTTCAATCATTCAGTATGTATATTTGCTCCAACATGCTGCTGCAGCATAGATGATCATGGGTCTAACTACTGTTTTGTATAACCAAATCATTATGTTTGACTTAAGTCTCCATTTTGAGCCAGTCAGTTTTCTACAAATATATATCAGTCTTGTTAATATCTTTATTCCTATTGAGCTTATCATCGAGAGTTAACCCAAGATATTTATCATCTTTGGATATTGGGACCTCCTTACCGAAAATATAAATATTCTTCCTTCGGGTAGAGGGCGATAATAATTGGTGTTTTGTTGGGCTCGACTGAAAATATGTGTGCTGCACACAAGTCTTAAACAAAACTTAGGGCTTCTTGAAACTTTCTACAAAGCAAGCGCTCACACTGACAAAAATTTTGAATTTCACAAATTGAATTAGCTAAAATTGGAATTGTGGAAAATAAATAAACTTTTACATGCATACATATTTGAGGAGCGAAGGCTGCTTATATTTTTTATATTCTGCTAAATTCAAATCCCCAAAAAAATAATATTTTAAAAATTTTTCAGAAATTTGTATGACTTGCTGGAACCAGAAAAGACTTTGGAAAGCAGATGATTATATGTATGTAGAGCTATTGATTTTGATGATATAGGTATCACATCTAAAAACAAAAAAAAATATCCAAAGTAATCCATAATTTCCTCGACTATACCGTATCACAAAGGATTTGTTTTGTTTTTCTTTTAGCATAAAAAATAAAATTGAATCCAAGAGATATCATTTCAAATTCAACAAATTCTCTTATAAAAGCATCTTTCTTATCTTTCTATCTGCTTCCATGTTCTATCTATACCCAACGAGGTGAGGGCAATTCAAATAAATTTCCTTTGATGGGATTTTCTACTGACATATAAAAGGATAATTTGGGAAATCCTTTAAAAGTGAGAAGGAATGAAATGAAAAAGATACAGCAATTCCATCTTTGATGAGATAATTTTCTAAACGATGTTAGTAGGGATAAAATTGTCACGTTTCATTTGCTTATCTGCTTTTATTAAGGAAAATGTCTCTAATCTGACCCATACCTGTTCTTAGGGATCACTGACATGACCACTTATCGTCTTTTCTTATGTTTATTATTCCCCTAAATAAAAAAATGGAAATCACATAAAATGAAGATAAAATTTATTTCCGTATGTTATCAATTTTTGTTGTGAGTTTAAATTCACATTGGAAAAAAACAAATGTTTAATGCATTTTATTGCTAGGAATTTAAGTATAAATTTTTATAACATCAACTCACTCTCTATGGTGAGATGTCATCTCATTGAATCATTTCCATTTAATTTTAATTCCGCTCGTTGAAAGTCATTTCCGTTTTCAATGTTACTCATTCCATAGGGATTCAACTGTCAATTTACATTCTGTATAATACTGTTCGTGACGTGAATAAAATTTTCCTGATATTTGTGTCTCCCAAACATAAAATAGACCCGTGTAATTTACACACAGCTTCTGATATTAAAAATTTTATAAATCAAAATGAAAAATTTCACGCTTATTCAGAAAAGGGTTGCCGATGTACTATATCTATGTATGTATGTATGTACATCTCTATTCCTGACTTCCTGTTAAATCCTATAAAAACTGTGATTGTCAGTCAAAAATTTCCTAGCTGCTGCAACATTTGCCTAATTTATTATGATTTGGACGCTTCCTTCCGTAAAATATTAATGAAACACAAGTCCCACAGGGAAATGGCTTAAATTTGTGAAATCAGATTCCCCGGTTGCCCATCGGGGTTAATTTAACTTTAATTTGGGTCGCATTCAGTTTTAAGGAACCGCTGTTCATTATTCATAGAAAGGGGTTAAAACTTAATTGAGCTCCAAATATAGTTGCTACTCTCGCTCCTCTCTCTCTCTCCTTAAAAGATGTTATTTTGCATAAGAATTTCTCTTATCTTAATTATGTTAAGTTTTAATATTAGAAATTGTGTTTTTTTTTCTTTTAATTTGCATAACTAGACAAAGTCTGTGTTTTATTTCTTCGCATTCTTAATTTAGTATTAAACAAGTGAAAAAGCTAGAATTGGTCTAAAACCAAGTCTAGATGAATGCCGTCCATATGTAATTTCGTATGGTCACCTCACTGTGTTTTTCGCATATATTTCTAGAACGGTTGCCCGATTCAATCCATTTTTCAATTTTTATTTGCTATTACTATGAAAGCACCATGCATCAAATTTCAGCTCTTTATGTCGATGCGCTCTCAGGCAGTGTCCAAATCTAGCCAGTGTCCGTGGAAAATGAAATTTTTGTATGGTAACCCCATGTCTCATTTGAAACTTAATTTAACTTTTTTTTTAAAGCCCGTGTACAAAATTTCAGCTCCCTAAGTAAACGCTTTCTCGAGTTATTGTGCGCACAGACAGACCGACGGACGGACAGACATGTAAAAATCAAAATATCTTTCAATATTATGCGTTACAAACGGAATGAAAAATTGGTATACACAAAAATGTTGTGTCTGCAATTTTTGAGGTGAAATCGAAAACGAGAAATGTTCTTTGAATATGGTAAAATAGAAATCCTGCAATTCTGTTAGGGTACGTGCACAACGAGGCGAGGCGTGGCAAGGCGAGGCGTGACAAGGCGAGGCGAGGCTATATCAAGAGTTGAAGAAATGAGAAGATTGTTCGCTGTACTATGAGAGTGTTCATAGCAAACCTGTGGCAACGCGCGATGTGGCGGGACATCTCAAGGTATCTCGCTCGAGAATGAAATTTATAATTTTTTCACGAAGTTTAGCGCGCTGCACTTTTGATAGCTGGCATATTCTTATAGGTTTTTTCTTTGGTATAATTGAAGTGTTCTTTACTCATTCTTATATGCTGGAAAAATCTATGAGGATCTGTATGTAAATCTTCACATATGTAAATGATGAAATTCCCCAAATTCTAATCGTTTGTTATTGTAACCCCATATATATGCAAAACTGCGGAAAGGGCTGGACAAACAGAAAATGTTTAATTTAATATCTTTACAATAGAAATTTTGGCAGTTTATGTTTTTGAGTTTATATTGAAATCTTTCCTTAATATAATCGAAAGTTTCTATACTCATTCTTATATATTGGAAGAATCGATCAGGATCAGTTCGTACATTTTTATATAGATAATGCGATTCTCCAAATTCAGGACGTTTCATAGCTAGTGGAAAGTACACTTATATGAAAATTGCAATATAGTTGCATTACGTAACAAACACAAAATTTCTTCTTCCGAATCTGATGACATAAGTTAAGCTCCCACTTCGTGATTTTCCAAGAAACTGAACGCCTTGTTATGAGTACTACCGCCTCGAAATATATTCTTCAACTGAACTGCCTAGCCTCGCTGCACTTTGCTATAAACAATATATGATTATCTGGAAAAATTTGAAGGTATTATAGCAATCAGTTCTCAAGTAGCAATAAGTAGTTTTGGATTCGATATTAACACAACGGAAACTAAGACCGGTGGTCTTAGGCTCACTTGCATTTCCGCTAACAAAATCTACAGAAGCTATGAGAGCATTCAGAGCAACAGACAGATTGTGTTGATGTAAAATGAGCATTTAAGGTATTAGAATCTAATACAAATGTATCTGTATCTTTTCAAAAAAAAATACCTGAACATTTTAAATTGTTCCACAATCTTTTTGGAGGCCGATTAATGTCAAACCTACGTTTGAAATGGTAAAATTTAGCTGCACGAATCTTGGAATTTTCTTTATTTCTAATTGTTTTATAACGATTACGGCTCTCATTAGTTCTAAGTCGCAAAAATCGACGATACAGAAAATCGCGCTCAATAATTAACGATTTTATATCGGAAAACAAAACTGTGTTTTAAAGACGTGAAATATGTTAATAATATTCATAAAACGTAATGCCCCATTTTAGATGAATCCACTTCAACGGATTTAAATGAATTTTTGTTTCTTTTTTATAGTAAATTAGACTTAAGAACCTCTTCTCGAAATATAATTTTCTCGATCACAACTACACAGTTATTTCTAATAACAGCCACACAGTTCTATTCAGAACTTCAAAGTTTTTAATCACAACCATGTAGTTGTATTCATAACCACAGGGATGTATAAAAATAGTTTGTTTCTTTTGAGAACTCCACAGTTTTATATTACATCTAAGAAGTGGCGTTGGGAACTACTGACTTGTATCTTACAACAATGTAGTCCGTTTGAGAACTATTGAACTGTAATTCACAACTAAGTAGTTCTTTTAAAAACTGGTGAGCTGTAATTCAGAACCACGTGGTCGTTCTGAAAATTATGGAGCTGGGATTCGAAGCTAAATAATGCACTGCTGAGTATATGGTTGTAGCCACGTTTTTACCATTGTTATCTAATTACATTCAGAAATTTATTAGTACAGAACAAAATGCATAGTTGTAAGATCGTCGAGACTAACAATAGGAGATGACAGCGACATTGAATTTTTTGACAAGACCAAAAATGTTGGTTCTGCGCAGAATAGAAGAATGGTTGTAAAGACTATGTGCCAACCAGACTTAACAACTATAGCATGTGGTTACCAGACCAAATTCACATGTAGTCCTTATAATAACTCAATAGTCGAGTCAAATGGTTCAACGTTCATATATAAGGAGATTAGTTCGCACATAGTGGTCAAAATATCAAAATTGATAGCTCCTAACTGGTTGTAAAAATAGGTTCGGTTATAACTCTTAGAACTCCTCATATGAAATAACTAAATAGTTCGGAAAAATAGTTGGCACAAATTTCTAAAAACTAAAATTAGTTCTAAAACACATCTAATAAATTGCCAACAATTCACAACCAAAATTGTTATTTTGAGAAGGTTCTAACCACAGTGGTTTGATTCGCCACAACTGAATAGTTCCCGCATTACCACTTGGGTTATAACAAAATTAACTTCACAAAAAACAGGATTGAATGCCATAAATATGCCATTTATATAAATTATAGAGCTTATCTAGACTGAAGAAAGCAAAGAATTGAAGATGCCAATGACCCACATTGGAATCGTCCGATACGTATTTAGATGTAAGTATTCGCTAGCCCGACAAATATTCCACTCAAAACAGACCAGTCAAAAAAGTAATTAATTGGTTATTTATATAACTTTTAAGTTATTTTCTAACCAGATAATTATTCTTTTTGACTTATTGGCTGAAAATTAAGTTTATTTTTTATAAAACATAATTTATATATATTTCTGTAGGAAAGTACACATCTTTTAAGATTTTTTTTTAACTCAATAATCTTCTGTTGACTAAACTATGATAACATAACATTTTTGAAATTTGATATTACAGTTATTTTACAACCTGACTACACTCTACTTTTTATTCATTAGCTTCTTGATACAAATTAGCTGACTGGTAAAAAAAAACAAAACAAATTATTTATTGTTTCACAGAATCTATTAAAAGTAACTCAAATAACTTTTTATACATTTTTACAACCATAAAGTTTCCAAAATAACCTCTACATTATTTTAATAACTAAAAAGTTGTTCAAGCTATCTAATAGTCATATTTATAACCAATAAGTTACCAAAATAAACTTCTTCTTAATGGCTCTGAATTGTTGCGTAATATAGAGAAGTATTATTCTTTTTAATGGTTTTTCCATTGCAATTGCAATGCAATCGAAATTTAGACAGCTTTTGATAAATATATGTATGCATAAAATCCTCGTAGTTAAATTGTTTATATTTAAACAGAAGTCTACAATTTACATAAATTTTGACTTATAAAACTAAAAGGAAGATAAAATAGAAAACTACAACACTGAATATTTATGTACACATACATACAGTCTCATTTAATCCGTTAATGTAAGTGAAAGTACCATAAGAAAACAAGCTAGATAATGCAACAAAAGCTAGCAAGAAGTTCAATTTATGCATTGAAGTGACTAAAAACATGGTCTAAAAACAACGTCGAATCCTTGTACTTGCACATCTCTTTTTCATAGCCAAAGCCATTCAATTATTGGCAATTTGTTGGCTTTTGTATTAAAAGCTTTTTTTCCAGAAGAGGTCTCTTCTCACAAAAGGCAACAAGCATTGAGTAGTTTTCTATTATAGAAATTGAATTCATAGTTTAAAGAGCTTTGCAAACATTCTGCAGAGATAATGTCATCTCTATATGATGCACTAAGAGATCTTATCAAGATACATGCAGATATGCATGCAGTTGTAGGACTAACATAGATATTTTGCTCTATATATTAGTAGCATCAAATGATATTTATTTATGTTTATCCTTGTGACTTTTCAGAATATTGTTCAAGTTTCAGTTGCACAATTGGTAATTTCTGATATGGTATCTCTTAAGTTGACATGCAAATCTGACGTCAATGTTTAACTTGCATATCACAAAGTTTCAGAACACACTAATTATAGAGAGATAAGTTTCTTTAGGTGTAGATATGTATAAACCACAACGAAACTTAAATACATATGGAATGTTTATACAGTCCACACTGAAATTTATAAATTCATGTTTACTAGACTCATCTGCTTCTTCCTCTAAATTGTTTGAAATTTTACTTAAGTTTTCATACCTGATAAGATTATGGATGGAATGAGGTGAGCCGGTTAATGGACATAGGTTAAGTGATCACATAAAAGTGATAATCGAATATTCGAATAAATTGAAAGAAGAATTTCGTAGTAATTTTTCAAGGCACATATTACATATGTAAATCCACTGTCCTACCCTCCTCACAGTGACAGTTTTGGGTTGACAACTAAATCAAGCGGTTGAAATTCTGACATGAATGCACCTCCGATTTTGATATAATTAGTTTTGATAAGCTCAAAACACTATAGCTGTGCTCTTTGGTGTATTTTATTCTAAAGTACTCATATATTGAAGAAAACATCCACTGCTGTTCTATTTGTAATTTTTACGTCATTTAAATATTTTCTGAATTTTCTGTCATCTAGATGGCGCTGTGATATGAATCTAATGAAATTTTCCACTTTGTTCCCTTAAAAATGTACAGGTTCCAATAAACAAATAAAATAAATTATTTTTATAAAAACTTCCACGTATCATCATTAACCCTTTTCACCCGAACGGTGCCTCTCAAGTGCCTTCCTATTCTTTACTTCAACTCGAATGAATCTTGATAGACACCATCACTAATAATTATGGTTCTATATATCTTATATAGCGCACGCCACTGCTAATTTTCATTTCCCTTATATAAAAATAAATATAAAATTATATTGCCAGTAATTTTGTTGGGCAATTTTTTCGGATATAAGTAAAGTAATGCGGCATTTTATACACTTCAAAGAGAGAGGACGGTTGAAATATATGCGAAATATAGTAACTGAGTTGTATGTGACCCAAGTGCATGCAAATGGGTTTTTCAGCGCCAAAAACGTTTAGAAAAAGTTTTCTGAACCTGTGCAAAAAAGCTTATCGGTGGATATTTCGGCGAGACCTCTAATTTGATATCCAACATGACGTATTGGAACCCCCCGTTGGGGGTTCCTAAAAGTAAACTTTCTTCTACTAATTGTAGCTGGTATTTATGGTATTTAACAGAGAGGAATAGCGAAAACGGTATTCCGATCGGACATGACCCTATCGAGTTAGAACCGATCTCAGATGCGAAAATTCTATTACCTCAGTTTGAATAGGAAAAGGAAAGTACTAAAATAGTGAGTATGGTGATTGAAAGATCTCCGAAAATAAAGAACGCTTTAACTTTTTTAAAACAGTAGAAAGAAATAGTGTGCCCCCCCCCCCCCCCCGGAAAGGGGGTGGAAAGTTTGATCTACTATATTTTGGAAATCTAGTCCAGAATTGAATAACCGAGATCCTGAGAAGAAGTTTGAGTACCTAAACCCCTATGCTCAGAGGTCAAATGGTCGCGTTATAAACTTCCCTCTCCGCCTCGATAGAAATAAAAATAGCATATGACACAAAAACTTTAAATAATAACTTAACTTATAATAATAAATATTAGAAATATGAATTCAATCGGACGTCTGGTTTGGAAGGTAGGTTTGCAAAGTATCAATACTTTAGAGCTTTTTTTATTAAAACTACTGTGGGGCAGCTGATTACCAATACTAAAAACGTTTCGGGTGCAAATGGTTTAAATGTTAAATTTTCTAGAAATTCATGGCAACTAAACACCATAAATTTATTTTGTTCTTGTTCTACTCTATCTTGCTGAGATAAAACAATAGCAAATTATAATTTTATTGTCCTTAATTATATTTGGTAGCCTTAAAAGTCATGTTCTATATTCTTTTATTGAGACCCTGAACCTTTTACTTTAAAATAAGCTATTGACCACGCCTCTAGGTATAATTAGAACCAAAGTAACAATATTTTTGAATATAACTCTGCAGATCAAAAACAGGCGAACTTTCAGAATTTCAAAGTTCGTTACCTCAGATAACATGCATCGGGGGGGGGGGGGGGGGGGGGGGGGGGTATTCGTATTTAATGTGCAGCACAAAAAACAAAAACAAAAAAGAACGAAATTGATTACGATCTCATTGAAATTCAATTTACAATTTCCTCGGAACGGAACATAGAAATTTATTTTGTAATGTTAATATGAAAATTCCGAGAGCAATCCGGAAATATTGTTGAAGCCTAAACCACAATTACATGATTTCGAATTTCATACGTGGTTTTTTTTTTAATTTTTTCATTGAGATTTTGATTTGTAGGTATATCATTTTTCGCGATTTTGTATTTGAAGATCTGAAGGCAAATTATTTATAAACATTAGAAACAATAGAGGACAAATATTGAGCCTTGTGGAACTCCACGACATTTAGGTCGAATCTCAAAGATAGAATGCCAAAATGCATATTTTACTGGTGACCTTTCAAAATGGATCAAATAAGCATACAACCACTACCGTTAAAATTAAACATAAACACTTTTCAGTTGTATTGTTCATAAACGGAGGGAAACTTGGCAACACAGCATATAATATTTTGGAAAAATTTAAGTAACTCGAGTACCGCACAGCTTCGACCAACTATTGAAGAAGGCAAAGTAACTTGGGGGAAGACCTACACTTTTTATTAGGACCTTAGAGAAGGCGATGAGAACATTTTGAACCTATCCCACTTCTCTGAGGAAACTTGTGGACTTAATCACAGAATTATAGATATGGTGGAGATAAATATCCAAATTTTTCAAGTCATACTAAAGGATTCTGTAAATCAGATCACTGACTTGACGATGAAGGGGTTCGAATTTGGTTTCTGGATGGATTGAAAATGTACACTAAAGTCAGTTAACGTATTTGGAGTGGAGTATTATTATTAATTACGAGGGATGCAGACAGGGTTTCTGCCTTTCATCATGTCACTGCGACCTATAAAACTTATTGTGACATAACCCTTGATGCCCTATGGCGCCCATTCGAACTTAAGGTCTCTGATGAAACTTATAATATTCTTTAGGGCCATTTTTTTGATATCCTCTGGAAGTGGAAATGCCTTTCCTAGATGTCTTAGCCTTATGCGGCACAGAGCTTCGCAGTCACATAGGACATGTTCAGCGGATTCGTCGTCTTCCATACAGAATCGACAGGTCTCATCATTGACCTTACCCATCTTCTTAATATGGTATCTAAATGGGCAGTGTCCAGTAAGTAGGCCCGTTATGAGCCTTAGATCTTTCCTGCCCCGGGGTATTTTCCCAGTATTCCTTCTTAGTTCTGTTCTCCCAACGCCTGATCTGAGCTGAGAGGTGACTTTTTGGGTGTCCAAACACAGGCTCAGGGCCAATAAACGGAGATTTGGCTCGTTCCTTTGCAAGGCGGTTCGCAATCTCGTTTCCAATAATGTCTTCATCCTGGTACCCAGATCAGTGTCACCCTATTTGTCTCGGCCAGTTGCTTCAAGACAGTGAGACAGTAAACGAGTTTAACGCTTTAAGTGCGTCTTGGCTGTCTGATATTATGTATATTTTTGCTCCACGCATACTTTTATGGATTATTTCGCGAGCGCAAGGATCTGTGGCATGTATTTCTGCTTGAAAAATGGTTGGTGAGGCCCCAGTGCCTTTGCGAGATGGCACCTTGGCCCGTATATGCCCACGCCTGCTTTACCTTCCATTTTGGATTCATCCGTGTAGCTTTTAAGAGATCGTTTTTCAAAGGGTAGGTCCCCAGTGTTGACGGTTCCCCACGATCACCTTAAATGGTGTTTTGAAGTTATGGCGTTTCGGCATAATGTCTGAAATTGAGTTAGCCATCGGGTCCTCTATGAAATCCTGGAGGACTTTCAGGTGGCCAACCAGATTTTTTGTATTTAGGAGGTTTGCCCTTTGTAGCCTAATCTCACTAATTATGGCCTGCTCCCTAACATGCAAATGTAAGGGTAGCTGGTCCAACAAAGCCTCTAGGGCCGCAGTTGGGCAGGTACGCATTGCGCCGGTTGCTCCTAGACATGCAAGCTGTTGTAGTTTTTGCAAACTAGCTTGAGCAGTCTTTTGTTTTGTTTTTGGCCACCAAACGAGTGAGGCGTATGTGACCATGGGTCATATAATAGATGTGTATGACCACAGAGTTATTTTTGGTTTAAGACCCCAAATTTTTCCAAAAAGCCTGCGGCAAGTCCATGTTGCCACTGTAGCTTTATCCAGTATACTTTTTAAATGAGAGTTCCAGGTTAGTCTGTTATCCAGGGTAATATCTAGATATTTGACTTCCTTTGAGAATTCCACTACTGTTCCTCAACGTATGGTGCTTGTAGGTAAAGCTTCCTTTTTCTCGTGAAGGGAACAATTGTTGTCTTACCAGGATTGGCTCGAAGTCCCATTATTTGGCACCAGTTGCAAACTATGTTTAGGGCATTCTGCAGTAGATCAGACATTGTCTGATCATGTTTGCCCCTAATTATAATGACCAGGTCATCCCCATATCCCTCATTGTCATAGCCGGAGTTTGTTAGATTCTTTAGGAGATCATCTACAACCAGGGACCATAGTAGAGGGGACAGTACCCCACCTTGGGGACATCCCTTGACAGCCACTACTGTAATAGAGTCCTTCCCCAGATAGCTGTGATTCACCAGCTTTCAAGCATAACTTTTATCCATTTTATCAGGGAAGGTTCAATTCCTATTTTGGTAGCTGCATTCTCAATGGCTTCAAAGAAGGTATTCTCAAATGCTCCTTCGATGTCTAGGAATGCGCATGGGGCAGTCTCTTTATCCTCTACTGCCTTTTCTAGTCCTAGGACAAGACTATGTAGGGCAGTTGTGGTAGACTTTCCTGCTTGGTAAGCATGTTGATTTGGGTGCAGCGGTGATCGCTTCAGTGCACCGCTCCTAATATAGTTGTCTAACACTTTCTCCATTGTTTTGAGGAGAAATGAAGTTAGACTGATAGGACGGTAGGATTTGGGTAATGCAGGTGAACGCCCTCCCCCTTTAGGTATAAATGTTACCTAAACTTCCCTCCACGTCGTTGGTATGTATCCTAGAGTATAACTTGATATAAAGATCTTAATGAGATTTATCAGTATCTCTTCTAGCCCTTGTTGAAGTAGGGCTGGAAAGATGCCATCAGATCCAGGCGATTCGATTTGAATGGCTTAAAGGAGTTGACGGCCCATTTGACTTTCCTTGGGGTGAAGATTCGGCCAGGGAGACTTTTAATCCTATTGGAGGGCCTGGATTCAGGTCTTAGCTCTTCAGGGATTTCGTCGTCATCTTGCATTATTCTCGAATCGGAAAATGAGTTTGTAATAACAAACTTACTGTTTCTTCCAGGCTACGCGTGTAGCTACCATCGACTATCTGTAGAAGGCCGTTACTATTGGTGTGATCCTTAGAGAGAACTTTTTGAAGTCTTGCACTCGTGGGTAGATCATCAATACTCTCGTAGAGATTTCTCCAAGCTCTTCTCTTGGATTTTCTCAGCTCTTCATTGTACTCAGTCAAAGCGCGCTTGTATTCATTTCAAGCACCTGTTGTTTTTGCCTTGTTGAAGAGCTTTCTAGAATTGGTTCTTAGTCTATCTTGTTCACTGTTCCACCAGGGCACAGCTCGCGTTGTTTCCCTTTGTTTAACAGGACAACTTTGTTCATAGGATTGGATGATCATCGGAGTGGAGTTGGACGGACTCTAAAAAAATTAAGTTTTCTACCGATCGAATTTCAGGTAAAAAATAAACGCCATAAAACTATGCTTACGAGAGTAATATTAAAACAGTACTCAAAGTCGTTAGAATTCACATCCATTTCAGCAGCCTGTACTGAACTGGACATAATTAACAAAATTCGTCAATTGTTATGTCAAACATTCAGTTAACAAAAGCTCGAAAATTTTTAGTCCACCAAATCTTGACGAGCTTTCGCTGTTATGAAAGACAGTCAGAAATCAAAGAACCAACTTTCCATAACAATATAAATAAAAATAAAAACAATTTTACTCTTGTCCTATAATATTCCACAAACGGATAAGGTCGCAAAATAAAAACCCCTCAATTTTGCATTCATTCGACATAGTTTAAAAAACAACTAAGCCCATGTTCTACTATGATTTTATACTCTGATGCAAATGAAATTCGTTCAGATAATTAGTTCGCCCTTTTAAAGTGCTTTTTGAACACTCTGCCCGTTATGTTCTTGAAAATCATAACCTCTAATATAGGCGTAAACCAAAAACATCCGTCTGGCATGCAATTTCTTTCATGCATGAGGTATACTTCCTTGGCCTTGAATTAAACGAACTTATACAAGGTCCGTTCTCGTCCGTAGATGCAAATACTCTCAGAGTATAATTATATGACGTTCAAGGTAAGTATAAGCCGGCTTTAAAGTATGCAATTAATGACAGGGTGGGCATAAAAACATGGATTATTTTTGCATGGCTATTTCTAGTAATTACCCTCCATCGGCAACAACTTTTGTGCACCGGACAAATTGCAATGAAAACGAAATAATTTCCGTCGATTAAAATATGTGTTCCCTTTTTTTTTGCATTTCAGCCTGAAGGGGTTTCGTACACATGATGCAAATGGGAATTTTTGCATAAAACAAGTGTTGTAAAATTTATGAATTCGAACAGAATTTGGCTGCTTCCGTCGAAATTCACTGATTACATTTTCATATTTACATTTGTTTGACCTATTTTTTTGTATGTACAAAGTCCCACCTCGTAAACAAGCTGCAATAAAAAATTGGACAAAGGATCTCCAGGTATATTTTATAATGCATAAATAGAAAGACATTGTGTCCCGATTTTCGAGTAGTGGTATTATTTTTCTTTTAAATGGATATTAAAGGTGACCAGATTTACTTAAGAAACCAATTTTCAATCAATGTTAGCGTGAATAATCTATTCAATGATTATGCATTCTAGAACCTTCTTATTTTCAGTTTAAGTATAAGGTAAGTCTTTTAAGTAAAAAAAAAATCATTGATTCAAATCTCGGTAGTTGACTGACTTAGCCTTGGAAATTTTTTCGAAGGCTTCAGTATACCCACATACCTACATGGATTTTGAAGTGTACAAATTAATATGCATTTATAAAGTACAGAAAGCAAGAACCTAGGTCAAGAAAAAGATGAAATTCGTCTGCATCCATTTTTAAGTAAGTACCTCAAGAGCTGTAGATGTAGGCAAGAGTTTACTCGTTTTAGGACATATATCCTAAGATAAAAACCAACATGAACCAAGATTGAAAAGAAAATATTCGCCATTAATTAAAAAAAAGCGCCTGTTTGAAAAATTAGGCATCTGAGTCGAAATATACTGGGAGTCCGAGTAAAAGTCACTGATGGATTTATACTAGCATCATCCGACCAATGCCAACCTACAGTTCAGCGGTATGATGAAAAGCAAAAGAGTTCACCAATCATCGTAATATGTTAGAGAAGATTCAAAGATTATGCCTCCTTAGTTCAAGCGGCGCTCTCAAGTCAACCAGCTCTAGGGCACTTGAGGTAATCCTCAATATATACCCCGTCGATGGGCTGAGGCGGCATTTTAATAAGAGCTGGATTCATACTGATTCAGTGTTCCACACGAATCTATCTTTGATTTCGTGTAGTCCATCGTACCTGACATACACAGGGACAGCCATCACACCCTCGAGACTATGCTGAAGTGCAACTTATAAATAGAAAATTCCAGATAGGGTAGAATGGGAGTCACATTCCGTACTACAGCCATTGGCAAACCCTATCATATATACAGAAGGCTACAAGTTGGAAGTGAACATCGGTGTAGGTGTTAGGTTGCTAGAAGCCCACATGGAAATTGTCATACATCCTGAAAGCCATGTGACGGTTTTCTACACGGAAGTCTAGGCCATGCTTGAAGCAGGAAGGTATCTCCTTAACTCAGACACTGAGAACAATGAGATTGCAATCTGCTCAGATAGTTAAGGCCAAGTCAAGGCCTTATCAATACCTTCTACAACCTCCAAACTTTTATTGGAATGTAAAGGCACCCTGAACTCCCTTTAACGGAACAACAGTACTGGACCTGTCGGTGCCAGGTTTACAGCGACATTAGCGGGAATGTGAAGGCGGGCGAGCTTTCACGTCTTGGTACAACCTTGGAAGCATCCTGCTCCATAATTGGGATAGCAACAAAACACCATGTCAGCTTGGGCCGACTGCCAACACAGTCGCCTTTGATTAGATGACCCTTCAGTACAACTACAAAGGAACTGTCGGACAGACCTAACCCAAACGAAACAAAAAAGGTATTGGGACTAAACAAGCCAACCTGTACATGCTCTCTCAGGAAACCGTTACAGATTCTTTAGCTCATAGCCCTTGGAAGATTTCCATGAAGCAGCAGAGAGGGCTGGGGCCAATACTTAAATTCATAAGATCGTCCGGTTGGGATTTATGGGCAATTACTCATAAGTCTGGAGGGTGTACAATGGGCCTTGCTATGCCCTACTTTCCAGAGACCCCACAAAGGGCCTCAACTTCGGTTTCAATCAATCAATAAAAAAGTTACTGATCTGATGTATAGTGATATGTTGGGATGAGAAACAGTCATATGTGATGGGAAGGAGTATATAAGGTTCCGGCAAGATGGTAATCAGAAACATTCTTTAGTTAGCTTTTATAAAATTTTCATATATGTAACCCTTGAACAATTTACCATTTTCTACCATCTAAAATTTTAAAATTCCTTTCTTACATATTATAATATGGATTACCTGTCACCTGCTCACAACTCAGAAAAAAAATGAAAAATCAGCGTCCCCATGAAGAAATCTTAATAAACTTTTAATCAATTTAATTGTTTCTATCTTGACATAATTTTGAGTTACATAAATATGAAGTGAATCCTCAATTTTTATGTAATATATGCCCAATCTAAGTCCGATAGTTCTTAGAACAAAAAAATGAAATCTTTCAGCCTGCAAAATTCTCAGAAATATTATCAAATTATAAAATTGAAAAGCTCAGCGAATGTGTGTGCTAATATGTGAAAAAGTTTCTTGAAAAAATCATCTACAATTATATTTTCTTGTATAAATGTTATGCAAAGTTGTAACAGCCAAAGTTAAAGAAATCAAAAAAGTACCAACCCTACATATACCACAAGGGGCACATAAAAAAAATTCTATATCAAACAAAACAAGCTTTAATTCTAAATAACAATTAATTTCAAAATCAACAAATTGCTATCATTTTACAAGATACCCGATAAACAATAACATTAAGTTTCATTTCCTTTTCATATCAAAGAAACCTTATTTCATTCCACCAACTTGTTGCTCTCTATCTCTCTCTCTCTATTTATATGTAACTACATTATACTTATGTTGTGAGTCCGAACTGAAGATGTGACTATACCTGAGCTACATCAAAGTTAAAGAGTGAAATTACTAAAAACACGCAATCATTCTTGGCACGCTATGTTATTGCCTTCAACCCCTGCCTTCTCCCTCTACCGAATCACCCACGTGGAATTTTCAGCATAGAATGAAATATTTACACGATTCAAGTACATATACAAGAAATACTTGTTCTGTCTGTACGAAATTGTTCCTTACAGTGCCCTTCCCACAAGGATAATATTTTGTGTTTATTATTTTAACAAAAAGGTCGAAACGAAAAGTTTTTATTGTGAGTGAACCTTGCCCGGAGAGAAATTAATTTACCTACTCCAGAGAGAAAAATTGATGTCTTATTTAGGGCTTTATCTTTATGTTGATTTTATTTCCACTATAGACGTCCTCCCACACAAGGTCAAAAGGTTACAAAAACTGCTTCACTTAATGCCATCCATCCTTACCACCATAAGTCTGTCCATCCGGCCCCGTCTCCGAAGAATTAATACTACCTTCAGGTTCTTCTGTTACGTCAAAAATAATAAACCACAAAAACAAAACATACAAATAAACAAAGCAAAAAACAAACGGGTTGAGGAAAAAAATGCCCGTCGAGGCTTTATGGATAAATATTGGATTTTCCTTTCTCTAATTCATATAGGAATATTATTTCCTTTCATCCGGAAAATTGTTTGCGTTTATCCTCTCCCCTCCAAGCCCTTATCATTCATTCACCCCTCCCATCTGCAATCCCACCCCTCCTAACCATAGCCCCACCAAAAAGACCAGCTAATTTCATAAAGCCCTAATTGATTGTGATGCCCCGCTCCCCCGTTTCCCCCTCCACGCCTTGCACTACTGCAAAATGTCACAACGAAGCACGCTCGGTGATTGAGAAAAGCTTAACCTCCTGTATGATTGTAGGCATCAGCGCAAAAATAATGGATGGAGAAACAAAAACCTTGAGAAAGAACGTATATCCTTCTACTTATGGACGGATTGATATGCTAACATACACAGATGTAGGTATAAATCCCCAAAAGGAAAACGCCGTCGTGTATATCCGCTCAAGTTATACCACATAAATCCCGATAAAACGTTTATCTTTCACTTCCACACACACAGAGCAAAGCCCCGGCATAATATTTGGGATTGAACGGTTCCATGGGCACGAATACACAATTGATGGATTGCTGGACTGATTCGGTACGACGAGGACGATGTGTTCAGTAGTAGAAAAGGACTAAAGGTGATAAGAGTTTCAAAAAAGGATTTGCCAATTTCAATGCTATATGCCCCCATGCATGGTCTTTTTTTTTTCTTTATCTCTGATGGGAGCGCGTCAAAGGATCTTCCTCAGACAAAGTGTTGAATTTAGGCAGGTGAACAGATGAAACACTCGCAGATGTTTTAGGAGACAAGTACGTTCGCGTTAAAGTAGTTCTTGACAGGCAGCAAGGAAATAGAAAATGTTCAATATGTTGTTGAGGCATAATTAAATTCCCCAAAAGCCTGGAGGCATTTTGTGTTCATCACGGAAAAGCAATTTAATTTCGAAAATTGAATATAAAACCGTAACAAGAGAATTTCGCCCACCCACGCAATCGATTGAAACATTTTAAAGTGCATCGCTTCATCCAGAACTCATTAGTAACCTAATCCTAGGGAGAGTAGTGTATAAAGAGTAAAGAGGTCATAGTCAAATGAAATGATAGATATAGTTATACTCTAACGGCATTATAAATGTGTGCGTGTGTGTGTGTGTATGGCTCATGCCCAATTACTAGGGCAGCATAAAGAAATTTACTTAATTCCAGGTTACCTTTCTTCCCTTTAAATAACGTCAACAACGTCAACAGGTGGAAAGCTCAACGCCCCAGAAATTACCAATTGAATGCAGGAAATAGCGGTAAGCACATGAGAGTGTAGGTGGAGCTGTTTTTAAAGCCTCTCGAAATACTTATACGCCTTGTTCAGGTTTGATGAATGAATGTATAACGGACTTTGATATACTAAAAAAAAGTATGGCCAGATATGAGGGAGGTATCACACCTTTTCGGCAATTTATTTATTTTTATGAATTAATTAGCAAAATATGGGTGCGTTTAAATCTACCTCTACGTCAATCTCTTTCTCTCTTTTTCTTTCTATCTATACTTTTATACAAATGTTGGTTGGATATAATCAGCCCAAACAAATCATATAATTGTACCCAAGTGTGACTACTCTGTAGGATTTAAAGTCTATGGATTAAAGAGGTTTTTTTTCTTTTTTTTATCTATGGTTTTTTTTGTTTTTTACTTTTGTGAAACATGACCTCATTCCAGTAAGCAACTGACTGAACGAATAGAAATAGGAAACCTGGGAGTATTAATGGTGTTTTCCTTTAGGCCAAAATATATGTACATACCTACTACGTAACATGCTAAAGGGTGTGGTTTAAGTACATTGGAACGGTGTTAATTGGAGAGCTCAACACAATTATGTAAGACACATTAGCCCAGCTCCAAGGACATTCTAATGAGTTTATTCTGTTTAGCTACAATATGAGAGTGTGTCAACAGAATATCAAATTTGAGGGAACGATTTCATAGATGAAATGTTTTGATGATTGATAGGTAATTTTTGGTGTGAAGAAAGGAAGACTGATAGATCGACATAAGATTTATGATCTTTCATTACAGTATGTTTATAATTAAAAGTTTATTATTGAGAATAAGATTAACAATATTTTATTAAACTTTATATGAGTACCAGAATCTTTATTGTACAGAAATGGAGCTATAAAAATAATATACATTTCGCATTCATTACTGCTTTCGATTATGCTGGAGCACCTTTTCATATGGAAATTATGGACCTATTCGTCAAAATTTGAAGATCTTGATCAACTTGTGATCGGCCAAACAGATCAACAGAACAATTTCAAAATACGGTTAAAAATTTTGATGAAAATTCAATATTTTCTATTCGAAAAATTCGGGGTTGTGGTGGGGGCGGGAGTATGTGTCATATTGTAAACATCTGATGCGTTATTGTATTTTGCATAAGAATTAAATTCTATATATAGACCATAGAGCAGGTTGCATATTCCTTAATCGGGCGTAGGGCCAGATGAATGTAATTCTTTCAAATTTCAGTAACTTTTCACAACGAGTAATAGTTTAGTATCCCTTTTGTGGTTTTAGAGCTGGTAGCATTATTGAGCTCTATTTTTTCTAAAACGTAATCGATACAACCGTTATAGTGAATGAAATGAGCTACTGAACGATGCCAACCGACTACTCTTTTCTCATTTTTAGCCTGAATTGAATGCTTTGAATCAAAATAAAATTTATTTGTTGCAGATTGCTACTATAGCGAAATGTCCAAGTCAAAATACATATACCAGTTTGCTAATTGAAGAATTCCAATAGGATTACAATTGTAGTGCACCTGACTAGACTCTAAGAAATACTGGGATATGTAACTATAAGAGGAGAGAAAATATCTGTATAGTAAAAACTTTCATTAGCACCTAAAAAAGCTACTGACACAGCACATCGGCACAACTATTTTTTTCTAAACGGCTTTTAGTTTTTGGTTTTCAATTGTGCTGAAATCATATGACTACATAGTTTCTGCGGATATCTCCTACTACACACAAACTCTACTTCAAAAATATGAAAGAGAAAAGTAATTAATGCAAATATAAATCTTTTGAGGTAAGAGTGGGATCACGCGACGTCATTTTGAACATTCTATTTTTTATAATAGAAATAAAGCGTTTGTGGATTTTAGGCTGTAAGTAAGGCTTACAAGGTAGTTCTACTTATGGTACAGAAAATATCGGTTAAAAAAGGTATAACGAAAGTCGTTTTTATAGCAGCTAAATATGATATACACATTCATTAAAACAAATTCTTATTAGCCCTATAACTAAGAATCTTGTCATAATGACCTCCAGACATAACGTTTGAGTAGTATTGCAACTCTTTCAATCATTTTACAATTTCAATTCTAATTACGAATAAAATAATAGTAATATCTTTTGACGTAGATATGGATGAAGTACAATGGGAATCAAGCTTTAGGAAGTATCAATTACACGTTCTGAATACAAAGCCGTACGAAACTTTCTTTTGTGTGTAACTGTATAACTACTTACCCTGGAGTTAAACAGAATTAACTTTTGCTGCTTTCAATGTTAAACAAGGTAGTAGATAAAAAAAACCTGATATGCATAATAATGAACTTCTCCCTCTTCCTAAAGGTATAATATGAAAAAAACAGCCTGCTAAGCAATATTGCTGGATCCGGACTCTATTACATCTTTTTTTCTTTATTGGTTCGAATAAATTAATTTATACAAGTTTTCTCTTCATTTGTTTTAGCTAGCACAATGTATGTTTGTACGTACCTTCCCATAAACCACTTTGGAAAAGAAGAGATCGAACTTTTCGGAAAAGGAGAATTGATTTTGGCATTATACTAACACTAGAATTGTTTGTATTTGGGCAAAAGTTTTTCTTATTAAGTTATAGGAATTTTCACATTGGTTAAGCCTTCATCTAACAAATTTAAGGAAGTTCTACTCAACTATAGAGAAGATAGTTAAAAGAGTTAATTAAAATTACAAGAGATACAAGAACTAGACTGAGATTGAATGAAATTTTGCCTAAATGAGTAATTTACGAACGAGGAAAATTATTCATATGCCGAGTAAATGCAAACAATTTGTGTTGGTTCCATTTTCAAAGATAGCAATTTAAGCATCATTTCTATACAAAAAATCACAGGAAAGAAATAGCTCTGCATGTCTCTAATGTCTAATTTATTATTATTTTATTTTATAGGCAAGACGACGAAAAATCTCAAGCATGAAGGCTATGGTAGCCAATTGTACTAACCTGCTAAATATAAAAAAAAAATCTCACCAAAACCCTTAGGTGTACTAGGGCAGACGTAAGCGTATCTAACTGAAAATATTCGGTTTTGGCAAGCTCTCCTTCCAGGCAGAATAGATACTCAGAGTTGTAAACAACCCCCATCTTTGTCAAATGAACGTAAACCGAGCTATAGCAAGTCATAAGGCCTACATAACAGCTCTGGATTCTTTTCTTCCAAATCCCAAGAGAAAGTCAGAGAAACTCCTATTGAGCTTATCAAAAACAATTTTTATATACCTGCAATTACTCATGTTCAACCATCGCTACTGGGGCTTCATGCGAATATCCGCTTTGATGAGAGACCTGATCACCGAGATGGCAATGCCAACACCTGGTTCCAGTACAAGGAAGCGAGAACTAGGGACCTGGCTAGCAGGTCAGCTCTCTCATTCCCCATGATAGCTATGTTCCCTATGTTCCCCACAATAGGCACACACAGCTTATCCAAAAATGTCCAGCAGTGCCCCACTAACTCCGATGTTATCTAGAGCCCACTCAGGGCTATCAAGTTTACTGACTATCCGAGAAGAAAACAGTGTCCATTCTCTTGATTGCTATATCAAGTACCATCCTCGCCACCATCGCAATGGCGAAGACCTCAGTCTGGAGGACAGTAGTGTGCCTTCCAAGTGAGTACTCCATTCCAGTTATCAGGTTGAAGAAAATAATCACTTAATCACTTGCACCGGCACCCTGATTGATGAGAGAGTCATCGGCGAAAAATTTTAGATCGATCAGAGGAAGACTCGATAAGGTTCTCCCCTCAGCTCAAAACTCCCTGGCAGGAAAACCCGCAGAGAGGTTCCTCTGTATCCCGTATCCTCTCTGACACTCGAGTGTCTATCTTACGAACATATCAAGGATATCGACAATAATATTGGTCATCTTAGACAAATGACAACTTTCTCCTATCAAATGGAAGTTAAATGAATGGAAAAATAACTTCATTCGACAAACTAGTTTTTCTGACAATAATCCTTCCAACACAGACGCAGCGCTATATGTCATCTTTTCACTTTTATTTGCCTCACAAAAAAGATGTCCGATAAAAAAGAAAATTGAACTGCTGTGAAAGAAGAAGAGGAAAAAGAAAATATTTTTTTTTCCAAATTCGGGTAGAGAATGCAAATCCTCTTTTTCCTAATCAAAAGTTTCTTTATACTGTCTAAGTTAATAAGTCTTTTCGCAGCAATAATCTCTTTAACCTTTTCGAAAGTAATCAAATCATTTCCACTCCAAATTCAACCATCATGAAATAAATAATCCTTTTTTTTTTACAAAAGAAAAAAGGATTTCTAAATTAGATTGACTGAGCCGCCTATGGAAAACTCTGATATTTTTAAGCAGATTTTGCATTTAGAAAGGCAAAAAGTGATTTCTTAAAAAAAAGTTCCGGCATGCTTATTTTTTTGTGTATTAAAACTTTCGCAAATTGTCTGATTTGGTTTGGTAGTTGTACATACATATTGGATCAAAGGATTTCTATTGAAAAAAGTCAAATTTTAAGTGGAGAATCGGAAAATTTGTTGCATTACATTTTTGTAATTTGAGCTCATTTTACCACAAGTACAAAATATTTTCCAATAAAAGGTATAAGAAAGATAGGTGAAGATAGGAGATTTCATCAAACTACAGAAAGATAAGTGATTTACAAAAGAAACTCAGGACATATTATCATTGAATTGTTTCAACAATTTCACGATAGCAGTAGGTAGTAAAAGAAATAAATTGATGACAGACATAACTTGGAAAAAAAAGTCCAAATCAGACGGTTAGTTACAAATAGCGACAACTCCATCAGTGATTTACATCGGAGCTGAGAGTTGCAAAACGATTATTTTCAACTGCGTACGCACCTTGCATTAGTTTAAAAAAAAAGTAGATAAAACAGTGCCAATAAATAATTAATCACTAGACAACTGTCGGGAAAGATATCCATAAAGAAAAGTGATATAAAAATTAAGGATGCAACATTACTAAGAAGAGTGGAGGTATATGCAAACTTCTTCAAAATATATTTATAGCGTAACCAGTCAAAAACAACTACGAAAATGTGTAAATTTTATCTATAAGCAAGCATGGTTTTTTTTATATCTAAGATAGAAATACATAGTTACCACAATTCGATTACTGACCTACGGCATAAGATTTAAAATTGAGAACATCTCCGCAAAGGTCAGTAGACTCGCAGCTTAGCACAGATCAACCATTATTGTCGGTTTGGATGGAAAGCAGGCACCATCTACAACTTACTAGAAAAATACTCATTTCAAGAAATTATTATTTGTTACTCAAAACTTCATCATAAAATCGTTGGAAACAGTTTACTTTTAAATGTAAAAGTGTAAACGATGTAAAAATAGCATAAGAAGTGAATACACACAGTTGTTAAATCGTTGTAATATTACACTGACAATCTGCGAACTGCCTAATTCAGGTGTAGAATACCCAAATAAAGAATGGTTATTATTTAAATAAATAAATTAAAAATTTCCTTTATTAATTTGCACAACTGAGATATATGACTCAATAATATGTGCATACTCTAGCACATAGGTTTAAGATGAGTCAGTACCATTGAGTAAGAAGTATAATAGAGAACGATAGCAGAGCAAACTAAATCACTGCATTGGCAGAATTCCGGTTCATAAAAGGTCCGCCATCTGTTGACAAAAATTAGAAAAATATGGGAAAATTAAGATGTCTTCGATAATAAATAGCGCCATATCACAGCACAGATTTTAATCGAATCTTCTTGTTTTGTTTCTTTTTCTCGTTGTCTAGAAATGGGAAATGGAAAAAATTCTTGATGTTTCTGTATCTTTAAAATGTAGTACATACATGAATACGTGAATTGCATTAACTACATTTAAGTTCCTTACATGCAATTAAGATTTCTTTCGCGAATTCCTTTGCAAATAAAAATTAAGCCTTGATTTTTTCTGTAAAAACATTAAATTAAATATAAAGCGTTTGTAAATTCAAAATTCCACCAATTTTTCGATACTTTTCTATGAGATACCTTAGCTGACAGCAGCAGGTAGCAGATTTAAGGGAACATAGTACAATCGAATTAAGCATGTTTTAGAATTTTTGTTTGTAATAAGTAATATTAGAATAGGTAAATTATTATATTATTCATTTTTGTGCAATGCATATCCCGTCCCTTCTTCATTTGTAATGCCATCCTACAAATGTTAACGAAATTGAAATTTCCTTTATATTCCTTACAGTCAAAACTGTTTACCGAAGTTATTAAAATTAAGTGCAAATGAAAAAAAGTCCAATTTTTGTTGGTGTAATTCCTATGATATTTGAACAGCACGTGTTTCTGTTTACATTCCTTTTGCTATGAAGGGATTAAGTGGAGAACACATGCTGGATTGTCTGATATTTTCGTGAAAAATGAGAATTTTATTTGAGAGGAATTTTACATCTCCCTTGGCCAAAGCGAAATTTATCTTTTTCTTAAAAAACGGAGGTAGTGTGACCCGAAGTACAATATTATGAATAGTTTGATAGTATTTTGAGGGATTCAATAAGATTTTGTCATTCGGCTAATCCGTCGTTTTCTCGATTTTTGTTTTTAACTTGTTGTCTCAGTTGCACTACAACAATGCATAGCCAAGTTTCTTTCCCCCATCCATTCAAAAGACGAAAGTACATACATATATGACATTATTTGTTTCATTCTAAAAAACACGAAAAATTTCCAATTTTGTTCGGCTGTGTTCTACCTTCCTTATATTAGGTTATCTTTGCTTCAGGACACACTACCTCACTTTTTTAAGAAAAAGATAAATTTCGCTTTGGCCAAGGTCCTGAAAGGAAAATATCAGACAATCCAGCATGTGTTCTCTCACTTAATCTCTTCATAGCAAAACGAATGTTAACAGGAACACGGGCTGTTCAAATATCATAGGATTACAGAAACAACATGTACCAAACCCAAAATTGTCAATATTTCATGAAAACCGGTTTTCACAAAAGCGCGGAAGCAGTTTATCTTTATGACTTAATGGCCTAAGGTACATACATTATATACCTATGTTACAAAAAAATGATATAAGAAATAAAATGACCCGCACTGAAATTACGAATTTATGTACGTTTGTCAAATCGTCGTACTATAAATCAGCAATGGTATTCAAAATATGTAGAAAATCTTGTGAAGTTATTTGTTACAATTTTTTTCCAAATTTCTATAACGCGTTCAATAGGAAAAAGAAACAAAACAAGAAGATTCGATTAAAATCTGTGCTGTGATATGGCACTATTTATTATCGAAGACAACTTAATTTTCCCATATTTTCTTAATTTTTGTCAACAGATGGCGGACCTTTTATGAACCGAAATTCTGCCCGTGCAGTGATTTAGTTTACTCTGCTTTCGTCCTCTATTATACTTCTTACTCAATCGTACTCAGCAAAAGATTCAATTTAGATACCAACGAGCCTGTAGGCAATAAAATTCACTAACGTAGGTTTGTGTTCTGATAGTGAGAAAATTCACATTCAAAAATAGCCTAGACCTAGACCATAGACAACATTAGAGACATCTAGCGTAAAAGATAGAAACCCAACAAGCGATAATTTAAAACGAAAAATGAATATTTGCAGTTCAAATAAATTGAAAATTTTTAACGAAAATTAACTCTTCTAAATTGTTAAATATACTATTTTGCTTTGTATTTCAACAACTTTCAACCAAATATTGCGATTTCTCGTCGGTCAAATAATTAAAAAAAGCGCCACTAAAAATAAAAAAACTCGTCGTTATTTGCTAGATTTAGGCTTTATCTTTCTAAATTAGTCACAATCTGAAGAAATGAGAATATCTACCTATTAACAGGAATTTGATTTAAAAAGCTTCAATTTTTACCATTTTTCCAAGTTTAAGTGCTACTATCTCCATTCCAATAAATTTTTTTTACATTTTTGCTGACGTTATTTACTAGACTTCTTCCTTATATTTAATTGAAGATATAAATCATTATTCTGCTACAAATAGTTTGCTAGAAATTCGCATTGAAAAATGTATAAAACTTGCATATCTTGGTACTGACTCCTCTTAATAAAAATAATGTGTATGTGCGACATAATTAAGAAAAAAAAACAGCTAGATGAATGCCCGCATGCATTGCAGTGATTGTTCGGATATATTTCTAGAACGGTTCGTCGGCCAGAAAAAATGATTCTAACAAATTTTATAGTATTTCAAATTGTGAAGAACTTTTTAGTACAATAAAAACGGCTAGGAGTAATCGTTTTCACAGTATACGTGAAAATCTTAAATTTATATATGACAACACCAAGAAGGAGTTACCATATATAGCCCACTTTTTAAATTATATTTACTATTTTTAAGCACTCTACGTAAGGGCATTCTAAGTCAGTGTCCAAATATGTAGAAGATTAAAGTTTTGTATGGCAACCCTAAAAGGAGTTGCCCGATTTATATCATTTTCGAACTTAGTTTTACTTTTTTTTAGAAAGTCCGTGTGCAAAATGTCAGCTCTCTAAGTGCACACGCTCTCGAGTTATAGTGCGTACAGGCAGACGTTCGGTTGGACGGATGGATGGACGGATGGACGGACGGACGGACAGACAGACGGACGGACATGCAAAAATCAAAATGACATTTAATATCATGCATAGGTGTCCAATCCATTTAGCTCTACCATCGTTATTTCTAAGGCAGCAACAAGGAGGGGTTGCCCGATTTATTCCATTTTTGAAATTTTTTTATTATTACTATGAAAACACCATGCACCAAATTTCAGATCTCTATGTCGACGCGTTCTCAGGCAGTGTCCAAATATATAGAGGAAAACGAAACTTTTGTATGACAACCCCACGAAGGGGTTTCAAGGTTTAAAATGAGCCCAGACAGAATATTTAAATCGAAAAAGCACCAATAAAGCTTTCCGTGTAAGATTTTGGTTTTTTTTTAATTATTTTTACGAGAGAACAAAATGCGAAACTGAAAAATCGATTTTCCGCCATTATCTAAAAAAATTGGAGGTTATGTTGAAAAATGCCTAATACGAAAGTTTTAGATATTTGTATTATCTATGACCTGCGCATTTCGCCGAAAATCGCAAAAAACCACTTTGAACCCCTTAACACCCCGAATTTCGCAATTTCACCTTATCACGTGTTTAATTTTTGTTTCTTCTCTTAACTAAATTTTCCGGTAGGTCCTTGTCTGTTATTAATTTTTTCCGTTTAAGCCTTCACAATCTGTTTTGTCACCAGCCTAGTATTTTGAATGCGGCTTTAGACTTCATTTTTGTAGTGATTATGCGACATAATAATATCGAAATTACTAAAAGCCGGCCTGGCTTCTTCATTATCATGTTACAATTGGATGACTTTATCTATTTAACTTCTATAATACCTTACTAGAGGATGAAATCGACCCGAGGGAATGGGACAATGCGAAACTTTGTATGCTCTTTAAAAAACCCAGAAAACTAGAGACGTATAACATTACGTAATACACTTTTGAAGACGTCGACTCAAATATTGGCTACCTCGATAGTTCTTGTATCAGTACTGAGATACAATCGGGTTTTCGTCGAAAAACAGGTTGCTTGGACAATATTTTTACCTTATCAACAATAGATGATATTAACCTAGTGATTAAAAATAGACCACTCTACGCACTATTCATCGATTTTACCCAGGGCTTTGGATTTCGTGAACTCGAACAAGCTGTTGTCTAAACTTTTTAACAAGGTAGTGAGCAGAAAGCTAGTACGACTTCTCTGTATCGTTATCGTTTGGGCAGAATAGTACTAGAAATATTAAAGTTTATGTTGGGGTGTTGTAAGAAGACCCATAAACGACATCGAGCAATTCCTTTGGGGAAAAGGGTTTCAGGGGTTAGTATATATGCAAACGATTTGGTCATATTAACGGAATCTCCGATGGCGATGCGAAGATTACTGCAAGCATTGGAAGAATATTTATTTAATTACTTATTTATTTAATTACTTATTTAATTACTTATTTATTTAGTTACGATCTGAATGATTTAACAGTTACTACTCAAAAATCGAAACTGTTGGTTTTTCATAAGGGTAGAAGATGATCAACTCGGGATTTTTATTACAATGGACAATTGTAATTGCTAATTGATACACATACCTTGGCATCACAATCTCTTCTTCAGGTCGGTTCTTAGCTGCTATTAATGAAATAATTTCAAACGCCAATGTAGCACCAGGCAGTGTGCCTAGAAAATTTTGACCAATACTAAGATTAAAATCTAGAATTGCAGAAGTAAGCTAATCAAGTCTTTAGGCATACCCATTTTATTATACTCTTCAGAAGTAGATACCTTGATAATTTAGAAAAAATACAATCCGGTTTCAGTTAAGTCAATCCTCTCACTGCTTAGACGTAAGCCAGGATGCATAGTGCGATCCGAATGTGACCGTCATAAATTCTCTTGTTACGTATTCCAAAGACCACTTAACTGGACGCTCAAAATTCTCGAAATGCCGAACAACAGACTACCCAAAATTTGTTGCTTAACGCTGCTTCAAGCGGACAATATGAGGAAAAATGAAATCAGATATACATAATGGGGTCAGTCAATTAAAAAGAATGTCTGAATCCTGTAATAACCTTGAAACGTGGAATTTGCAGGATTTTAAATCACCGTTCTAATGTGATTCTGCAAGAATGTTGCTTCTTACTCAGGTAGGAAGATCTTACGCTAAATTATACGCCTTAGAAATCGACTACAATTTTTTTGATTTCATTCAATAATTTATGAACAGACCTTATACCACCGATCACAGAAAATCAATTCCTATCTCCTTGTTATTTGTTTAATTTTTCTCTGTCCTTCAGACATTATTTAACTATTGTTGTAGGTTGTTGTTGTTGTTGTTGTTGTTGTTGTTGTTTTGATGCATGGACCATTTTACTGACACTAAGAAAAAACAAACAACAGAAAAAGACAACCTCAAGAACGTTTTTATAAAAAAAAAAAAACATGTCCATTAAAAGTGCATTTAAAGTGTACTAAGTACTTTGAGTCTTCAGATAAAATCAAAAGCTTTATCTTAGAGGCTTTTTAGAAGCTTCACAAAAAAAAATCTTTACCAGAATTGCTTTATCTGTGTCAAAGGATTCATAGGGCTTGTGGTTTTGAAAGGGTACTCCAATGCAGTTCTTTGAAAAGCAGCCCTTTATGTTAACAGTTTGACGAAAGCTCAGCTCTTTTTATTCGCTCTTGGTGAAAGTGTGAGAGAGCACATTTAATGACTCTTTTTGATTTTGTAATTTCGCAGTAAATTAATTTCAAGATTCAATTATTTTATAATGGAGGAGAAGGAAAAAAAAAGTAATTAAAAATTGTATAAAGCTTACATTCAGATTATGTAGGAATGCAGCATTTGGTGAATGTATATCTATAGTAGCTGCAGGAAAAATGTAATTATAACTCTTATCCTTTCTGATAAAAGAACTTTGTATTAAATTTGAGAGTCCGATGAACCATCACTTACAAGCCATAAAGCATACTTACACATAGTTACGTTTAGCTGATATAGAAATACTGCCAGTGAGGGGCGGGAGCAGGGGGGGATTATGTAGTTTATATACATAAAGCATGGACTGCAACTGGAAACAGAATGATAAAAGAAGTCAATTAGTACAACGACTCCCAGCTAAAAGAAAATTTACGTTAAACCTAGCGAAAAAATGTAAACGCACCTGTAGTACTTTGGCTATTTTTTCTGTGGGCCTAAACAGCCTAATTTTAGGTCCAATTTAAGGATAATTTGTTTTACAGGATCCGAACTTATATATGCTGATTCGCTAATCGAGATGCAAACGTCCACGATTTCAAAGCCATATGTGTAGGTAGTTATACTTCCTCTCTTGCTCTGTACCTCAGTTTTATGGTTAATCAGATCATGGAACTGTGTACAGGCCTTTTTACTATAAATTAAGTATTATATAGAACTGTCTTTGTCGAACGGGGCGGGGTAAGTAGGGTAAAAAGAGTCCAGAAGGGTACACCCCTTCAAGGTGGTATTTTTTCACATTTGTTGTGGTTGTTCATTATGGATGATATCTTGCTAACACTCACCCGGATGGAGTACAAAGAAGTATGTTACGCATACGACTTGGTGACCTTGGTCACCGTTTGCAATGAGTCTGAACTCTGCGGACTGATGCAGACCGCCATCCGACTGGTAATAGATTGGTCTACGGATTTCGGACTTTGCATCAATTCATTGAGAAGAGATCTATTCCTCTTTACTAAGAAAACGAACATTCACAGATTAAAACTGCCTTCTATCGGCCCCACACGTTTGGTACTGAAAGACAGGGTCAAATATCAAGGTATGATATTAGGTAAAATAAACTAGGAACAAAGCTGGAAATCACACCTTGAGGACAGATCCATAGGGAAAAATGGGAACTTAAACCATGAATGATCCCATGGATCATCTGACCCAAGCAATCTTACGGATCTGTGGTATGGTGGAAGGCAATAGAGCTCACCAATCATAGTACGATATTAGATTTAAAGATTCTGCCGGCCAACAGAGTTGTCTTTGATTAGAATGACACTTCAGTTAGAACCACAAAGGAGGTGTGGGGCAGACCTAATCCAAGCGAATCTAAAATGCTATTGGGGCACAACCAGCCAACCCTGAGAACTCTAGTATCAATTATCACTGGGCACACTCTTCTCAAGGAGCACCTCCACAGGATGGAGCTTGTTGATTGTCTCGTATGCAGAGGATGATGGAAAGGAATCCGATACGTGGCTCATTTTCTTTGTCACTGTCCGGCTCTCTCAGAAAATAGTTACAGATTCCTCGTCTCATACCTCCTGGAAGAACTGAATGAAGCTGGTAAGGAGGTTTGAGGACCAATTTTGTATTTTGTTTAAGCGTCCGGTTGGGAATTCTGTGTAAAGTCTGGAGGGTAAAAAATGGGCCTCATTGTGGCCTACATTCAGATTCCTACCTTATTTCTACCCATGAATTACATTGATTATGATAGTACTTTGGTACTTGGCAGTTCGGCAGTTCAACAGTTCTCTCAAACTTCGCGCAAAGGGATTAATCCTATATTTTCATAGCACCGACTTAGTGCCTTTTTCTTGGATCGCATTGGACAGCGATAGAAATATTTAAAATAAGGGGATTGAAGATGAACGTGTTATATTTCATTTTACATGAAGACGCTGACCTTGAAAGAGTAAGAATTAAACAGAAAACCTCAAAGACTGATCTTACTGAATTTGATAGTATAAATAGAAACAGCTGCAATTATTTTATCACATTAAGCAACGATATCAGGCAGCCAGACAGGAAAATCATCTACATATCAAATTCAATTCATTATAAGAGTATCTTCGATGAATTAGACATGCTCACCAAAATAGATAAGAATGAATTTTTCGGCCCTGTTTAAAATAGAGAGTCTTCTATAGAAGCTATCAGTTATCGTAGAAGTAATTATAAGAGGAAAATAATGTTCGCCATTTTCGCATTTTATAGATTGTTTGCCGAAATAATAAGGAAAAAGTATAAGTCTGAACAAAATCTACAAAAATCATTCAAAATATATGCATGTGACTTTCCATGAAATGAGTCCCTGAAACCATATTTAGCCCTTCTCTGACTAGATTTGTCAGAAGGTCACGGTGGATACAGATCTGATTTTGACATTAGTTAAAGTACAAGAAATCATCCAAGCTTGTGACTAAGGAAAGGATAATATTTTCCTTGTCCGGTTTTGAGACTTATTACTACCATAACTTCAGTAAAATGCTAAAGTTATAATTGCATGACTTGGTGACAGTATAGAACCATGAGGGATACCACATAATATTCAAAGTACTTTCCAGTAGATAGGAACTGATGAGTTTTATAATATTCATAGATATACATATATTGGGCACCTAGCACCAAAAAATATCTATTGAAAATTCCGCTACTATAATAGGCAACAAATTGCCAACAATGGTAGCGGAAATTTACACAACTTTATGTGCACTGCATAACTTTATGTAAAGCAATTTTGCACTGTATGTAATTTTACATTGTTTACGCATTTTTCAATTTCCGATGTAAAATGCGATATGTAAATTTACATCATGCTGTGGAACGGTTACATAAGTTTAATGTAATTTTACATTATGTTTGAATTCTTCAATTCCATATGTAAAGTACTGCAGGAAATAATAGAGATAAATGCTAACGTCATTACTTATGTTATATTGAAATTTCTTTTTTAAATATGGGGAATTCAATGCAAATTACTGTATTGTATGGAATTTCATGCAAATTTACAGTACGATACAAAAGTTTTGTATGATAAATGTAAAATCACAGTACTGAATGGAATTTTACGCAAATTTACAGTATAACACAAAAGTTTTGTGTAAAATCACAGTACTGTATGTAATTTTACACAAATTTGCAGTACGATACAAAATGTTTATATAATTAAATGTAAAATCACATAAAATATCTAAAAAATTGCTTACTTTACTTATTTTTGCAATTAAAAGTAGCAAGTTTGCAGATTACGTAAAAAGTATTTAATTACTTAATGATTATGTGTATATGCATACATTTTAAGCGGTAGTGACTATTTTAACCATAGTAATTTTCCACAAAGTTAGTTCATGATTTTTTACGGTGTACATCAAGATCAAATATTAAGTCCTTTGTCATTTATAAACACGGGGACTAAAAAACTTTCTTAGATATTGATCAGAAACGCTTTAAACTAATCAGAGAAACACACACACTTTACTTAAACAAGACTGCAGATGAATAGATTTTAGCTTTCGGATATATAAATTGTGATGTAAACAAGATATCTGATTGGCATCTTTCTTCGAAGGATATTATTAACTATTACAATAACATACAGAGCACCTGAAGAATACTCCAAAAATCCCACGAAAATCTAATGCGAACGGTATAAAAAACGTCATACTGATATATGAGATAAATTTTTCGCCAAAAAGACGAACAGACTCCCTTCCCTACTCTTAGCAATAATATAATTAATTGTATACCTAGCGAAGTGTACAGTAAACAAACAAGTTTGACTGACCCTCTCATAAAGACTTTCTTTCTTTATTTTTCTATACATATATTTCGCCGTGTTATTTCAATCCTCCTCCATCATCGTGAAAAACAAACTTTTCATTT